>OZ019959.1:0-162231 GCA_963970385.1 Theonella swinhoei
TGTACTGACGTAATACCACTCACATCACAACCCGTGTTTTCTCCCTGTATAGAGTCGTGTGTATGTGCACGTGAACAAACTGGACTCTACAGAGACCATAGTGCCATATGAATACACCAGGTAGGACGGTCTGCTTCCCAGGAGGAACACTGCACGTGATTCTCTCTGTCTCTCAGCTTTGATTTCTGTGAGGTGGATGAGGAGTCTCCAGACAAGGACCCGGTAGAGAACCTGGGTCAGGTGGTGTTTGGTGAGAGGATCCGAGCCTCAGCCTACAGTGTGAGTTGTAGGTGCTCATCCAAGAACAAGGCTCATATTGGCTTCTCTATAGGTGTCCTTCAGAGAAAATGTGAGCAAACCAAAGACTGTGTGCTCCAAGTCCTACACACGTAAGAAGGCAGACCGTGAGAAACTGAAGTTTCTGAAGGAACGTATTCATGAAGGATATATGCACCAATGGGTAGTGGACAACATGCCCGTTACCTGGTGCTACAACATCCTGGAGAGTACCAAGCCATTCTGTACCACAAGGTTTCCCATTGGCTGCTATATCACAGATGCAGGCCAGAAACATGATGCCTGCTTTCTATCGGTAGGTTGTGTGCTCAGCAACCCTTGCCAGAGTGTAGTGTTGCTTTTGTACAGGACAAGCTCAAGGAGAAGGGAGCAACGTATATCTTCAACCATGTGCAACTGATCCTGTCCTACCACAGGGGCACAGGGAAGAGTCCTACAGATGGCCGTATAGTGCGAGCCCAGATCAAGCTGGACAGCTGCAAAGATGTCAAGTGCACTGAGGGCATGGCCATTGACTCTCCAACCGTCAGACAGGCATTCAAGACAGGCAACAAGAACGACAAGAACAAGATTGTATTGAATGTCAACTACACGTATACTGTGGAATTCATTGAAGCAGAAGGCATCAAGTGGGCTAGTCGCTGGGACTATATCCTGGGGTCTATGCCACAGGCCAATGTCCAGTGGTTCTCCCTCATCAACTCCATTCTCATCACTGTGTTCCTAACAGCAATGGTTGCAATGATCCTCCTGCGCTCCTTGCACCGTGACCTAGTCAAGTACAACAAGGAGGACTCGGTGCGAGAGTGTGCAGCACAAACACTAGTCCTACATTAACTGTGTATGTGTTTGCATGTGTACAGGAGGACTTTCAGGAGGACTTTGGCTGGAAGTTAGTCCATGGCGATGTGTTCCGCCCTCCTACATGCACCATGCTACTGTCTGTGTGTGTGGGCAGTGGAGCACAGATGCTGGTCATGGCTGTCATCTCCCTTGGTTGGTTACAGTGTTACCCTCTGTATGTATGTACATGTTTCCCTCCCTCCCTTCCTCTCTGATCTGCAGTGTTTGCTTGTCTCGGGTTTCTATCTCCACCAAATAGAGGGGCACTCATGACAGCTGTCCTGGTATGTAGTATGCCAGTATGTATACACCTCAGTGAGGTATTTCCTATGCAGGTAGTATATGTGTTTATGGGATCAGTTTCAGGCTATGTCTCCGCTCGTCTCTATAAGAGTGAGTGTTAGATATTGTATGTAGTGAGTGTGCTATGGTAAGTGTTGTCCTCTGCAGTGATGGGAGGGTTGAAGTGGAAGTCCAATGTCCTCTCCACAGCTTTCTTTGTGCCAGGGTAAGTCACTGGGTGCTAGTCACAATGTATCTCATACTCCCTCCACCTTCTCCACCTTAGAGCTACCTTTACTGTCTTCTTTGTTTTGAACTTGTTCCTGTGGGGGGCTGGATCTAGTGCAGCTGTTCCATTCACAACTCTGCTGGCCCTTCTCTGCCTCTGGTTTGGCATCTCTCTCCCACTCACTTTCTTTGGTGCCTTCCTTGGCTTCAGGAAAGCTGTGAGCATGTCCAAACCATGTGGTACGGCAAGCTTCATTGAATGCACCGTTCTCTCACCAGCCAATCGAGCAACCTGTACACACCAATCAGATTCCTCGTGAAATTCCTGAGCAGAACTGGTTGTCCCACTCCATCCCCTCCTCTCTCATGGGAGGCATCCTGCCCTTTGGCTGCGTCTTCATTCAACTCTTCTTCATCCTCAACAGTATCTGGTGAGTGCTGGTTGTCTGCTGAACCTACTCTTGCTGTATGACCACCTCCACTGGCTGTAGGGGTGGCCAGATGTACTACATGTTTGGATTCCTTTTGCTGGCCTTTGTTGTTCTGGTAGTGGTGTGTGCTCAGACATCCATCCTCCTCTGCTACTTCCACCTGTGTGCTGAGGACTATCGCTGGTGGTGGCGCTCCTTCTTCTCCACTGGTCTGCCCTCTGTCTCCCTCACTTCCTTCCTCACACCCTCTCCCTCTCACTGTAGGTACCACAGCCCTCTACCTCTTCCTGTTCTCCATCCACTACTTTGTGTACAAGACCACCATCATAGGTGGCCTCTCCTACCTCCTCTACTTTGGCTATACATTCATCATGGTTTTCCTCTTCTGGATACTGACGGGTGAGCAATCCCACATCCTGTGTCATGTAATGTAAACACCTCTTCTTCTTCAGGCACCATTGGCTTTGTGGCCTGCCTGATGTTTGTACGCAAGATATACTCCATTGTCAAAATTGACTGACCACTTTCCATAGGGCATCTAATTATGTGGTAGTTATTACACGTTAACATCGGGATTTAAATTCCGTTGTGCATTATGATTGAGCAATTGTTGTATGTACTATCTGCATATAGTTTGTTATACATGACATATCATTGATTGGCTGCATAAGGACTAGCCTTGTTCCCGGGCCATCAGAAACTGCCTGGGTACGAGGCTAGTTAAAGACAAGATGAAGGCAATATGACTATATTGTTATGAATGTGCTGAGCAGTACTGTAACCGTCACTAGAGAGAAAACTGCTACACACAAGTCTTGACAAATTATGCCAGCTACAGTCATCACTTGTTGCAGACACTCCACCATTACTGCTGCTGGTGGATACAGTATTCCTATAGCAACCTTTAGCATGGCTAGAGTGCCAGCAGACTCTGATGGAGGTGGGGACCCCCCTGTCGTTACTGCACTAATGAGTGTACACAACAAGAAACAGAGTTCAGAGGTGACAAGGCAAAGGAAACAGGGAATGTTGTAACCCATGGCAACATATGTTAAAGGAACTGTAATACCTGTGAAGAGGCCATGATGAGCACACAGACTGAAGCTGAGGTGCATACTGTACCTGCTAGCATGGCAACGAGCAGCCTCACATGTACTAGGCGACAAAGCACTGCTGTCCATCTAGACATAAGTGAGGGAGGAGGGAGCACTGAAGGAGTTACAGGTTGAAGTGGTTGTCTTGGTAATTGTGGTGCAACCAGTTCATCCGGTGGATCTGGCAGTAGAAAAATGTACACATATTACCACAGTAAGAACCCTCCTCTACCTTCAACCGGTGAGGGGTCGCGACGGTGCTCCTCTTGACGATTTTCAGTCACCTTTAAGCTACCTTCAACCTTCCTTCTCTCCCCCTCTCCTTCTCCCGTCTCACACCTGAACCTACATGTGCAAGTGATGATTCGCTAACAAGACCGTAATGACCTCACAGATGGTACCCTTGCTGCAGTTTGCACAATCTTTCCATACGACTCTTGGCATTTTCTAGGATCTTTCTGCGCCGCGCTGCGCGCACACGCTCCGCATGATCTGCCATCTTGATCTTCTCTGACATGATGACGCATGTACCCAGTCTACACCTACGCATGCGCACAGTTCCCAGAGAGATATCGAGGGACTAGTTGTTTTATAGTGAGTAGCTAGCTATTTGTACGAGGTGTGCGGTATTCGGACATGTCCAGATGAGATAGGGAGGCGTAAAGGAGGTCGGTGGTCTGGGTGTCGTTGAGAAATCAAAATACTCAAGTACCATCACTTGTCTGAATGTGGCAACTGTTCCGTGTAGGTTTGATGGTGAAACCATGTCAAAAGACAGACAAAAAACCTATAAATACAGAAGCCGTAATCTCACGGTGAGTTGTGTGTAGCTAATGGCGTGATCCTTGTTCAGTGGTAGTCTGTCCTACCCAGGACCTGAGACATCAGAGGTCAGAGGTTACTGTTGAACTGAGGCGGGTAAGTGTTCCAGGTTACATGACTGTCACGTGTTTCCTGTGTACAATGAAAAGAAGTAGACTGGACATGTGCAAGGAAACCTGTGGCTGAGCTTGAGTGTGCATTATTTAGAGTTCACACCCATTGTGGTTCTGTGATGTGTGTGGTAATGACTTTGTTGTGTGGTGCAACCACAGAACCGCAAGGAAGAGGCCCTGCGGAAGAGGAGGAACATTCCGGATGAGACTGAGGACTACCAGGCATCTCTAGGTCCAGGGTTCGCACTGGAGAGTTTAGTGATTAAGGCTCAGAGCTCTAATCAGGATGAGCAGTTCTCAGCTGTTCAGGCAACAAGGTGAGTTGCTACAGACCAGAGAGTGATGATGAATGCATGTCAGTGTAAAGCACATGTACCACAGGAAGATATTATCTAAAGACAAGAATCCTCCTATTGATGAGATCATTAGGTAAGTCAAGGCAGGAATGGTTCCTCATTCTGTTCCCTTGTGAACGTGTGTCCCTGTCCTCAGAACTGGGATTGTGCCTGTGCTGGTCAGCTGCCTGCAGAGTGATAGGTAAGTTGTTAGGGTAGAGGCTACAGTGGCTGCCCTCGACACCCTTTCCTCCACCCCCCACATTAGCCCTCTGCTGCAGTTTGAGGCTGCCTGGGCTCTTACTAATATTGCCTCAGGCACCTCGGAGCAGACTCAGATGGTGGTACGGTATGGGGCCGTGCCACTACTCGTCCAGTTGCTGCACTCTAAGGATGTTCATGTATGTGAGCAAGCACTGTGGGCCCTGGCCAATATATCGGGGGATGGACCAGAGTGTAGGGACTATGTCGTGAGCAGTGGGATCATCGAGCCCCTCCTTGCCTTTGTGGATCCCAAGACACCGGTAGATATGTACCCCCTAAACATGTAGTACGATTACCTTCCACTTCTCCCTCCCTCCCACTCTCAGCCAGCATTCCTCAGAAATGTGTCGTGGACTTTATCAAACTTGTGTCGAAATAAGAACCCATCTCCACCCTTTGAGAGTGTGTGCAAGGTAAATGTGCTATGTGGGGTGTGTTCACTTTGCTGAGTATGAATGAATGGCACCTGCTGTGGAGTGATGCTAGTACAATGTATTTCTTTTGAAGTTACTTACCTCCTTTCTCTCTCACCACAGACACTGCCATCTCTGGTGTATTTAGTGCAGAATAATGATATGGCTGTGAAGGTGGATGCCTGCTGGGCTCTCTCCTTCCTCGCCGATGGACAGGAGAAACAGATCCAGGTGAAGGGGACACTTGTTGCACAGTGCCACTAACCTAGCTCCTCTTTCTCACTCTGACTGGCATTAGGTAGTTGTAGAGAGTGGTGTCATTCCAGTGCTGGTACCACTGTTGGCCCATCCTGAGAACAGAGTTGTGGTAAGTGTATGACCTTTGACCTTGACATATATAGTCTGTGTGTTGTGTGGTTTAGCTCCCTGCTCTGCGTACCCTGGGGAACATTGTGACTGGGACAGATGCCCAGACACAGGCAGTACTGGATGGTGGTATCCTTCCTCATCTCCATAACCTGATGACCAACACCAAACCCACTATTAAAAGGGTAGGTTAGTGTTCTCCAGACTGTGATGTTACAGTGTGCACTGGCAACCATTGAGTTCAAAAGTAGTTGTAATTTGACTTGCAATTTTGTTGTAATCGTTGTCATTAATGTTAGTAATTGTGTAGTGGAGCTGTAATCTTGTTAGGACTAGTGTTTGAAGCTATTTGTAAGGTGTACAGTCAACAGACACACTGTGTGGGCCTGCCGCCCAATTCAACCATCTGAATCATCAACTATTGTGCTAGAGAGAGTGTGTGTGGTGCACTGCAGATACCAGCCATTGAATGGCACCACTTTGATGTGGGCATGAACTAACATAATAGACTATTGTATGGTGTATGCACTATTCATGTTGTCTCTCTCTGCCTGCCACAGGAGGCAGTGTGGACCCTATCAAATATTGTAGCCGGCAATACACACCAAGTACAGGTAAGCAACAGAGGTGTGTGTGTGTGTGTGTGTGTGTGTGTGTGTGTGTGTGTTGGGGGGTGGTGATGGTGGTGGTAGTGAGTTTCCCCTTCACTCAGATGGTAATTGATGCTAACCTAGTTCCTTTGGTAATCTGGGCACTTGTGAATTGTGATTTCCGGACCCAGAAAGAAGCTGCTTGGGCAGTCAGCAATTTCACTGTGGGGGGGACACAAGAGCAGGTATGTACACTTTCCTGCAGAGAGACATTTTATTGTGTGTGTGTGTGTGTGTGTGTGTGTGTGTGTGTGTGTGTGTGTGTGTGTGTGTGTGTGTGTGTGTGTGTGTGTGTGTGTGTGTGTGTGTGTGTGTGTGTGCAGGTTAGCTACCTTGTTCAACAAGAAGCTGTGGGAGCATTGTGCAAGCTCATTGGCTGTAAAGACACCACTGTGAGTAGCTCCACACTAGCTGGGGAAGGGGATATAGTAACTTGTAAAATGTCACTCCAGACAATTCAAGTGGTACTGGATGGGCTGGCTAACATTCTGAAGATGGCTGGATCAGATGTGGAGGTTATCACAACTCAAATAGAGGAAGCTGGAGGACTGGAAAAGATAGAGGAGCTTCAACACCACAAGAATCAGGATATTTATCAGCTTGCATACAACATCATTGACAAATACTTTTCCATTGGGGTAACTATTGGGAATAGAGAATGTATGGTGATGTGGCTACTGCCTTCTCCCCCTCTTCCCCAACCCCCACCATAGGACATTGAAGACACAGCTGTGAAGCCAGATTCTTCTCAAGAAAGCTACCAGTTTGGCCCCACTAGCAACATTCCTGATGGAGGGTTCCAACTTTAACCCCCCTACAGGAAGTTGGTTTCCCCTCAAGGAACCCCATACAGCTGTACATACTGTTGTGCCATTGTGTCAGTCTGTGTTATAGTGATAGTTTTTGTATGTGCACCAATGCCAATGTCTGTGTATGCATACTCTATGATATAATGCATGTTTTTATCAAGCTAATGCACAATGATTGCTCTTCAGTGGTGTTATTTATGGTATACAATATCATTGTAATTATGTATTTTAGAAGCTTGTACCGTTACGTGATATATATGCTTTGATATGGCCGCCGTCTTGGGAGGTCTGATAATTCCAGCTCTTCACCGGCTGTTGGCACATTGTGTGTGGTGCGTTATGCAAACAGGCACCAGCGGCCAATATCGCATTAATCAGATTACGCTGCAGCACACGCACTACTCTTTGACTGCGGCACACAGCATTCCAGAGGAGTACGCAGAGGGTGGGTGGGCGCGTTGTTTTAGCGATCAAAGGCCCGCTGAGAAAACAGCGGCTGTATTGTGTGTTTAGTCAATGCTGCTCCAACTTTATAATTAATGGTAATAATGGCCGCTAATTCATTTTAGCCACTCTGACGAGATTCAATAAGACTTCAAAGGCGCCGAACTACGCGCACCTCGAAGAGAGTAAATTCTTTTTAGTTTCTTCCAAATTGGTTTGTCTGGTCAGAGAGTAGCTCTGCGACCCCCAGCGCAGCCACAGGCGATTCGCTAGCAGCAGCCATTGAAGAAAGACTTGCAAGTATTTGGTCGAGCTCGCGATATGAGTGAAGCGATGCCGCCTGCACACAGTGCACCCGCAACGATGGGCCCCGCCAACTCTCCTCCTTCAACAGCTTCCACAGGTTCAAGCAGTGACAACAGTGATTCTGAGAGCTCGTCTCGTGCCAGTGGTAGCTGCAGTGAAGACGGGCCTCTGCCAGTCTTGCCGCAAGACAGCGACGACCCTGTCGCCCTCGAAGCGACTTCTGCAGAAAAAGGTGCGCAGCGAATTATGTCAGTCGGTGATCTTCATCTCATGTCGATTCTGTATTGCAGCCATTCCATTGAGTGTGGTGCAGACTTCCAACCGAGATCCAGTGCTCACTACTGCGCTACTACCGCACAGTGAGTCCGGGCCAGTTTAGCCTAGTACTGAGCTGGTATTTTGTGCGCTCTCTGGCTACAGGCGCGGCGGTTAGTGTGCCAGTGGGCGAGAGCGGGACAGCCATTATCTTCCCACAGTCTTCCCTACCTGCTACAGCTGATGTAGCGGCAAGTCAACATCAGATCATTTTCACTAACTCTCCAGGTACACCCATGAGTATTTTCCCCAACAGAAAGTAACATGTGGCTGGCATTTTTCATTGTGCTATGGATGCAGGTACAGCAGTTGGGAGCCATGCTGGAGGCAGTCAGATGGCAACACTAGTCACTCTACCTTCCCCCTCCCTCTCCTCTCCTCACACATCTGCTGTACCTGGCTCCAGGCAATATGGACCTCACAGAGCTGAGGGTGAGCCTGAAATTAATAATTGAAATATTGTAGTGCTAGTCCTATCACTAATGCACAGATGGTAAACACAAGAAAAAGCGCCGCTATCGTACAAACTTCAATAGTTTTCAATTACGAGAACTGGAAGCTGTATTTGAGAAGACTCATTATCCAGATGTGTTTACAAGAGAAGAATTAGCTAGCCGTGTGGACCTCACTGAAGCACGAGTGCAGGTGAGAGACCTCATTGGATCCAAAATAAGGGCATCATAAAACCACTCTATCTCCTCCCTTCCTCCCTCCCTCGCTTTCCACAGGTTTGGTTCCAGAACAGAAGAGCTAAGTGGAGGAAGAAAGAGAAACTTAGCACAGCACAAACAGCAACTTCTCCTGTGCCTCAAAACTCTGACATTACTGTAGCCTTTACAGTGCCAGTTTCTACTGTGCCTATTTCCCACGTGGCCTCTTCTCCTGTGACCACTCCTACTACTTTCACTTCTTCCAATCAAAACTCTGAAATCAAGTCTCAAGTTGCTGTAGTGGCAGTTCCGACCACAAATGTTCAAGGTACTTCTGGGGTGCAGGTCCTTCAAGGTGGAGCTGCCTGGCCCTCCATAGTCTCACCTATTACCTACGTCCCTGCCTCACTACCAGCTGGTGCAGCCATCCTCTCACCACAGATCCTGTCCACGGCTACAGCAGCCAGAATGCCCATCCTCACAACCCCAGTAATAGGCCTCAACCCAGGAGCCATGCCCCAGCTGTTCACCCTGGGCCAGGGCAGTACCACTACACCTTCCTCCACTCTTCCCATGATACGAGTGGCTATTCCACAGATGACCAGCTCCACAGGGAAGCCAGATGAGACCTCCTGACCACGTATCTACCAACTGCCACTACTACTGAACTAGTGAGACTGAACTACATAGACTACACCTCCCTACAAGCCCCTCCCCCATAGCCCTAATTGCACTACAGACTAGAGCCACAAACTAAACAAGGACGGCAATTTTTATATCTTCTTTAATTTGGCAACACAGTTCACCTTGTGCCTATTGCTCTCATCAGTCACCTCTCCACACCTATCACCTCCTCCCTTCCTCCCTCCCTCCCTCATTATATGCTCTCTTTAATCTCTTTAATAGTCCTTATTAATACTCATCAAAAGGTATTTCTGAGATACAGAAACCATAATGAGTGACAAAGAAACATTACAGACATTGTATTGTCCTGAATGGCAGTGTCCTACAGGACAGGGAATACTCTGGCTAGGTCAACACGAGAATAAGCATTCCAGTCCAAAAATGCAGCCACTGTCTCTCTCAGTAGTTTATAGTCCTCACCTGTAGCAACACACACAGAGCCATAGCCAACTCTCCTGTAATGGCCCTCACTACATACCTGTCTTGGAGGGGAACACACAGCACATGTAGAACTGCAGCTGCCGGCATACTGTGGAGGCTGGTAACTACAGGGAGATAGGGGCACACACTATAACAACACATCATACACTGGTGGCACCAGTAGGGCTACACTAATCAGACCACCCCCAACTACATTCTGTTAGTGGGTGTATGTTATACCTCCTCCTGCATCTTGCCATGGTGACAGAGAGGACACGAGGCTCCACCTACTCCCACAGACACTGAACGGCTTCTAAACTGGCAGATTTTGTCGTCACACTGCATCCAACCCTGCATACATGTGAAGTCACATCCAATGCCTGGTATGTATGTGTATGATTTGTAGTCTGGCAAATTATGAGAGGCTCTGGCCCAAGGCCACCTACGAAGAAACCACATTACTTGTTCAAAGGTACAAGCATGCAAGCATGAGGTAATATACTGAATGGATCAAATAATTGGCAACAGTGAGGTCACACACAATGTCATATACCGCATAATACTGCCGAATGTAGGCCTTGATTAGGAGGGTCAAGGAGTTTGTTACCAAGGCAACAGGAAGAGGTGCCTTGCACTGGCTACATTTCAATCCATGTTCAGGTAGAGACACCTACGGCATGAGTATAGAGAGCAGAACATGGGAAGGTAGCTACTGCTACATGTGAGGTGTTGGGGGTAAGGTAAGGTAAGGGGATGTGGTGGGTGTAGTAGCAGCCCAGCTGCAGGGGGAGGCTAGGAATGCTTTGAGTGGTGGTCATCCGCTGGCCTGACCACCCGCCAGTGTACAGCTGCTGGGTGGCAGTAGGTACATACAATCAAAGCCAATTACATTAGCCACTAATCTCACATCAGTTGTGTAGAGAATGTATGGCTGTGGTCAGGCAGGTATGGGCCTAGCCGCCAGCCTGCTTCAGGCAGGGGGCCACATGTTGATTGGTGCCAGTTAGTAACAATAGGTTTACACAGCCATCCTGCATCTTCACATTAGCTCATGAACACAAGCTATTGACTTCCTCTATTGGGCTAATGGCAAGCTGGCTACATTGTTTACAAAACTTGTATAATACATTTCCCAATGCAATTAGTCCAGTCCCACAGGCCCTATGCCTGGCTGGTCACACCATAACAGAGATCGGGCAGGTGTGGTCTGTTACCGTGGCAACACCCTACCACAACTCCCCATGAACTAATCACTCATGTAGTAGGAAAGGCTAGTTCCCAGGACTACACATGAGGCCGGTAGAAGTAAACACCACCTCAATCAATGGCTTGGCAATAAGATTACTAAACATCAGCTCCACAAAGGATGGATAATTTGGGAACGAATCAATTACATGCCACTCACAGTTGCTCCAGTAATGGCCACCAGCTTGGCACAGGAGGGGCAAGTGACAGTTGGCAGCTGACAGTCGGCATACCTCTCTCTCCCTCCCCCCCTCCCTCCTTCCCCCTCTCCCTCTCTTTCCCCCACTCCTCGGGTAGCTGATCGAAACCCACTGGGGTCCATACCTACATTCAAATAATGTGCTTGCCCCACTCATGTGTGGCCTCAGGTTACTGACCCAGAGCAGAAGCTATTTGAGCTGAATCCAAGCCATCTATGGGCTCACACAGTCGCGACACAACAGCATGTAACTGGTGCCGCAGGTAGTAGGTGTGGTCTAGGACAAGGTGGTCATGTGATGCCAGCTCATCAGGGTGGTAGGCGTTGAGGGAGGCAGGCTGGGATGAACTGGCCTGAGAGAGGGTGATGTGAAGTGGGCTGACTGTGTACACTAGGCTGGGCAGGCAGGCAGATAAAGTTACACCACACACACAGCCCAGCGTGCCTTAAACCACATCACAGTAGCCAGGCCTAACACAATAATGAGCCAATTACCATTTGACTACTGCTCACTACCTCCGCACTGGAGGGAACAGCTAGGCCCTCACTACTGGTTTCCTTCATGCAGTACAGGGGGTAATATGACCCATTGGCTGAGCTAACCTCCCCCCACACACACTGGGAGTGGGGGCACTACTGGTGGTTCCCTGGAGGGGCTCTGTCAACACATCATGAAAGTGCCTTGCAATGTGAAAGACATCAAAATGGGATTCTGTGTAGCTATTTACCTTGCACATCACATAAGGGATGACATCACCAGCCTGCACATGCTTGCCTCTGCTTTGCATCCGCAAAGCAACCTGAATAAAATACATGCAACTGGGCCACGGTAAATTGACTGCTGTAATACATCTCTTACCTGTACATGTGGCAGACTACGTTTGTCAGGATAGTCAGTCGGACTCTTGGTCAGGGACTGGATGGAGGGTGGACAGGGGATCATACAACAGTGTGCATATACAGACAGCCTGTGTTACCTTGGTGATGATGTAATCCTCTACTGGGACTTTCCCCACCTCTACATCATGGCTCACTGCAGTCAAATCACATAACCAATATGTGACTACAGCCAGAGGGGTGTGGCTTACGCTGCTGGAGGAATGTCTGCACTCCATCTATCACTTCATCCAAACTTCGTCCAGAGAGAATGTGGTCCAGCACGTGACTGGAGCAGGAGATGGGAGGGAGGAGGTACATGGAACTACAGCAGCTGTACAGCAGGGACTCACTGCCCAGCTCTCTTGGCTAGCTCACACCAGTCTCTGCGTACTATGTCCAGCCCCTTCAGCTCCATTCCATACACTTTGTGACCTGCCATCACACAGCACACATTACACATCACACATCACGGGTAACACACTCACCATCACGTATTTCCACTGTCTTGGCAGCATATCTGAGATCAAAGTACATTCACATACTGGTGATGAACAAGTTACTTAAGGCAAAGCTCACTTTTTCTTCTTGAGCAGTAACATGCTCTGAAATATGCCATCAATATCTATTTCCAGCAGTCGGTACAACTTATTGACTTCAGCCTTGAACCTACATGTAAATCAGAGAGGAAGTAACTGTGGGAGGGAGAGGGAGAGAGAGGTTACCTCTGTGCCATAGCCTGAGCCTCAGAGAGAGAGTGAGAGTGGCTGTTGATCATCACACTGTCAGTGTCTCCATAGATAACATCCAGACCCAGCTGTGTGGAGAGAAGTGTTCAGGCCCAGCCCCTTATCTCCAGTGCCTCACCTTCTCGGCCAGCTCCTTGGTGTGGGAGAGAATCTGTACAGGAATAGAGCTAGAGTCACAGAAAGACAGAGAACCAAGTGGCCTCACCTCCCTCCCCTTGCCAGTGATAAGAGCTGCCAGGGGTCTGGCATGGAAGCGTGAGTGTGTGAAACCAAGACACCCATACATGGAGTTGGCTGTCAGCTTCAGAGCCTTCTGCCGGATGTCATACTGAGTGTGCTGCTCTGATCCAGCGACACAGCCTTTCATAAGCTGCTTCACCTGACACCATATATCACATGATAATCATGTGACAGAGACAGATGTCATGTGACCAACCTGCCGTCGTCTATCTACCAATACCCTGATCTCTGACGGCAGTATGCCTGGTGACAGGGAGGGGTCTGGCAACTGCAGCTGGCTACAAGGCAGAGAGAGACACACTGACTGACACACTGCACTCACAGTCCACTACCTGTAGTCATCCTTATCTTTAGAGAAGTGGGCGTGGTCAACAGTTGTAAAGCAAATGTTGTATTCCTGTTTAGTGTATCAACTATGTCATCACATAGCACACACATTACATCATTGGAATACCTGAATGATTGAGGGATAGAGGGAGTTGTAGTCCAGCAGCAAAATGAATGTGTCATAGAATCCTTTCTTTGGTTCTAGAACCAGACCACCGGCATAAGTAGGTTTACGACGACCCTTCACCCCTGTAACCCCACCCACTTCCTCCTCCTCGTCCATCTAAAATGAGTAAATTAAGCGACTATTAATGACTCCAGGTTGGACCCCACTACCTCTGTATGTTGCTGTCTCCTGCTAGATGACAACTTGTCTGGGCAGATATAGCCCCTGTAGTGGTGGTGCTGAGGACCAACACATACAATGGGAGAATGGAACTGACTTGGCTGTGAAGGCATGAAGAAGAAGATACTCGTTTCTTTCAGCTCTGCCCCCAGTCAGAGTCCGGGAGAGAACATTTCCAGCAATGCAAGTGATCTGGTAGGCCAGAGGCAGCACCTACACCCACAACACACACACACACACACACACACACACACACACACACACACACACACACACACACACACTGAGTGACTGCCATAGGTAAAGATTGTTCTTACATTCAACTCATACATGAGCTGCAGTGTCAGCAGAGACTCTTCCTGAAAAGCAGAATAGGCTATGTAATTAGCAATTAGTGTAGGGGCTGTTCCCTCCTACCATTGTATGAGCAACAAGAGAACCTAGTTGCTCAGCACGGCTGGGGGAGGGGGGAGGTAAGGTGACTAGTTATCAGAGACTACAATGTCCCTCACTTAAAGCTCTGTTGTATGTCATTGTGCTCCAGTTGTTGGTGTGGTTTGTGCAGGACAGAGCGACACAGCTCTGAGGAGAGAAAGTGTTGACTGCATTACAGGAATTAGAAAATGATCAATTATCGTTTGTTTACAAAAGTGGACTCAATGTTTACTCAGCGATGTGAAAGTGAGGGAATGACTGGCAATCAGAACACTTTAGATGGGCCTTCACTCTTTTCACTGTTTGTATGACAGCTAAAGAAACTAAAGTAGCAGATGGCCTGCCCTAGCTAATGAGGGCTTTGAAATCAAAACACAACTAGACTCCACCCACCTGCGAGGTCATAGCTACGTGCTCTAATGAGCTCCCTTGCTGACGTCATTACATCACACACGAGGCGACCAGCACACAGTGAAGACCCTGCCCACCGGCCCTATCCCAGGAGGTAGGATGGCAGCAATGGGTGAGGTGGTAGGAGGGTAGGCTTACCTTGGGCAGGTCATGTCTCTTCAGCCTGCTGACTCTGGACCAGTGTGGCACCTTGCAGGCAGCCAGTCTACTCTGCAGCACAGCTAGGTGATAGGCTGTCAGGTTGTGTCCCTGCAGTGAGAACCACACACCGTTGGAGTTGGGTAGTCTGTTGCCATCTGACGTACCACTAGCAGGTCGGGGTCAACTCGATGGATCTTAGCCAAAAGATAGGCTAAAAGGGCACGCTCAGAGGGGGCCACTTCAACATTGAACCTCTGGGGGGCAGGGGGAATATTGATGCAGGGAACTGTACTAGCAGTCACCACACCTTCTTCTTGAGGTGCTCTTCAAACCCAAATGGAAAACTTCTGTCCACTGGTCTGCGGATAGCTGTGGGCAGACATGTCACATGACATCATGACAATGTCACATGACTACACTCACTGCAGAAGTCAGCTTCAAATGGTTTCTTGGGAGGTGGCTTATCCAGTGCCACAGTAGAGTGGACTAGAGCTCCTATACACAGTATCTACAGCAGCCCCGGAACATGAGTGCTGCCAGTTTCACATGACATGACATCACCTCATTATTGTGGGTCTTGGGATTGAGACTGAGAGTGAAGGAGAGGCTCATGGTGACGAGTGGAGGGGGCGGGGCCTGTGAAGGAGCCACCTTCACACTCTCCACTCCTCCCACCACACACTCCACCTTGCACCAGCTCACAGCATGAGGGGCACCCTCTGTGAAACGTCAGTCCTTACTAGCAGCTACATACTCCATTACTTCACTCACTAGGTTGGGCTATATGTAGCCAGCATGGGCCTTTGAGCTGACACGTCACAATCAGCTGCTCTAGACTACAGAGAAAGGGTGGGTAACCAGGGGAAACAGGCAGTCTGAGGGGTACCTGGATGTTGTAGTTCCAAACACTCGAGAAAATGTTTTTCCCGAGGCATTTGTGGGCGGGGCCTCATATTCTGCTGAATACATCACTTGTAAGTATTCACACTCCTGTGGGACGTCTGATTGGTCAAATGCATATTTACGATTGACACGTCGTGAAGTGAACTTCATGATGCGGAGAGGCTCAGCATACTTCCCATTGAACTCAGAATAGACATCCTCAAATGAGACTGGAGTGTCTGTCTCCTGACCTGCTGCAGTCAGCACCTGTGGAATGGGGGAAGGGGAGCATGAAGTATGGAGAGCAGGTGTATGGGATCTTTGGAATGTGCCTTCTCTCTTGGTAGGAAGTAGAGGCATCTGAGAATGTTCTTCACTACAACACAGCAGCTGAGGAAAGGGGAGGAAGTACGTGGAGAGTGAGGAGTGTGTGTCCTGTGTACCTGATGTAGGCGGCTGCTCTCTCATGCCACACTTTTCCAAAGAGGTAGGCTGTGCCAGGCTGATGGTATGGCAGCTCAAATGCATCTAGCCAGTAAAAGAGCAACACTTCCTCTCCTGCAGTGAGAAAATAATGAATGGCTTCTCTCTCCTCTCCTCCCCTCCCTACCATTCACTTCTTGAGTAGGTAGAGATGATGACTCCACTGTTATCAGACTGAGAGTCTGAGACAGAGAGAGAAGGAAGGATTAGTGATGATCATGTAAGGTGAGATGCAGTCTCACCTCCTCCGTCGAGGGCAGGTCCTCACGTACAGTCTCCCACCCACTCACTGACACAGCAGCCTCTGGACTGGACAGTGTACCACTATATGCAAACACATCTCATGTGAGAACCACTGATCAACTCACACATTTGGCTTCTCCTGGTCTATAAGGTCCGACTCCTGGTTAACAGTCACTTCATCTTCTACTTCATTGTCCTCATTGCCGAGAGGAGGGGGAGAGGAAGGTGGAGACGGAGGGGGAGGGGGAGAGGGAGGGGGAGGGGGAGAGGGAGAGGGAAGGTGTTCCTCCTTCTTTACAGTCCTCACTTTCTTGGTGACTGTGTGCCCAGGTGAAGGGTGGATACTGTGACTTTGTGATGTGCTTGGAGTGGATGAGAGCCGAGGAGTGAACTTTGGAGGCTTCCTTTGGGGAGTGCTGAACACAGCATGGCATAGGGACTCACAAAATGGTCCTAATCTCATCAACAGTTACTGGACTGACCTGGAGTGGGGACGATGACCAGTAGTGGACAATGGTCGGCTCTACAGGAGGCAAAGGTCAACATACACTGTAGTACTGAGACATGTGATGGAATGTTACCTCCATTTGTTGTAGCATATCAGCTAGCAGCTCATCCCCTGCTATGGAGGCACTACTCTCCTACACACACACACACACACACACACACACACACACACACACACACACACACACACACACACACACACACACACACACACACACACACACCATCACCCCTCTCTAACAAGCTGTATGTAGACAATAAATACATACCGTCTTTCTCTTTTTAGCCCCACCCCCCATCCCCATCACCATAGCCTTGATGCCACCTGGTTTGGCTACTTTCCTCTTCACTGGTCCTTTCCCTGGGGGGTTCTTGGCCCCCTGGCCCCCCTGTTTCCCTGACTGTGGGTCCACTTCCTCATCAAATATCTCCCTCCCATGTTCACTGTAACTACCATCTGTGGATATGACAGTATGTACTACACATGTGGAGTCCAGGTAATATGCACACATCTGACCATCATCCAAAATGAACTTGTCTGCTTGCCTCTCCTGCACCAGACGTGAGTATTCGTCTTCAGTGACATAGTCAAACAGCTTGTCCTGGCCCACCAGCTCACTCTCCTCCCTCACTCCTGTCTCCCTCTCTCGTCTGTAACACCTTCCCCATACACATACACTAACAGCAGCCAAGAAGTTATGTCTAACCTAATCCTTTCCAGAGCAGAGCTGGCAATACTCTTCTTTTTCTTCCTCTGCCCACGACGGGCAGCAATTCCATCTGTGAGGGAAAGAGTTGTGAACAAACATTCTCTGTAGGCTTGCAGTACTCCTAGTAATGCACTGTATAGTGTAGTCTGTACCTGCTGAGCTATCATCATCGACGGCTGTGTGCACAGTCGCCGCCATTTCTGCGCGCGTGAACTGTGACCTTCGAGTATAAATCACGCATGCGCATAACGAGCCCCTCCTTCCTTATGTAAAAGCGATGTGCACTTTTTTCTTCCAGTTTGTCCATGGATTTGATCGCTCTGTTAGTGTTATTTGCTTCACATTATTTCGTCTCCTTTTCTAACTCAGCCACAGCACTCGAGTGCTATGCAGCAGTAGACGGAGGGCAATGTAGGAACATAAGTCTGAGGGAGTCGAAATGCCACACCAGGGATCGCGAATCAAACTATTTGTCAATGAGGGTAAGCGAGTATTGTGTGATATATTGTAGTGGATGAATGAAAATGTGCTTTCTCGTTCAAAACTACAGAAACAGTGCTGTCATGATGACATCCAAGAAAGTAGGAGATTTAAGCACTAATAATCATATTGTCATTGGATGTTCTGTCTCCTGTAGGCTGCCCCTCCACACCAGCACCACCCTCTAATGACTGTAGCCGTATGGACTTCTCAACACCCTCCTCTCCCCCCTTCCTTAATGTTACTGTCCTTCCAATTCACTGCAACAGCTTCACCATTACTGCCACCTGGCCAAGGAGTGGTAAGTAGCATTGTACTGACACAACTTTTGTTCATGGACTGCTGCTCTTCTAACTGCAGAGAATGTGTCTTTCTACACACTAGCTGTCTACAAAAGAATATCTAGTCATCACGATGTGATTCAATGCTACAGTACCATTGAGCCAGTAAGTAGGACTCACTGATGGAAAGAATGAAGAAAGAAATACTATTTATCTCTGTAATTACAGGAAACCACAAGCATTACTCTGTCTCCTCTATGCTATGATTCTCGATATTCTACCCTGTATGTGGCGGTAAGAATTTCTTGTTGATGTTAATTGCCAGTGTCTCAGTCTTCATGCTGTTCCTGTAGCTATGGAAGGTGGTTGCAGGCCAGTCTGTACTAATAGGCCATTCTAGCATAAAGAGAAAGAACTGCTACTCATTGTACACTGATCCTGTCGTCAGATACAACCAGTGTGGACCATACAGTAAGGCATTGTACATACATCTACAGTACCTGCAAATGGCCTCTAAATCCCTCCACAAAAGACTCAGAGTTGAACAGCTCTGCAGTTAGAGTGAGGTCAGTCTCCAGTGGGAAGGGAGAGGTAAACACTACTGTGTCCTGGCCTCCTGTACGTGGTGCCAACAGCTATGAGATGCAAATTAAATATTATGGGACTCTTCCTCTGTACTTCAATGTGACAGCTGCTGTGAGTGTTAGGCAATAATGACACTGGCTATATACATGGTCATGTTCTATGATACCCACAGACTGAGGTTACCTTTGCAGGACTAAATCAAAGCACATACTATTCACTAAGAGTGAGCCATTGCCTCTCAGGCATGTATTTCACTGACTATCACCACATTTTGTAACAGATTAAGCCGTACATAGAGTGTTTAGGGATGTACTTGGAGGAGACCTCATGGCAGCCGTGCACAGCTACCGACATACCGTCCCTCGATCTATCGGTAGCCACTCCTTCAAGAGTTCCTTCTGTGACTATCCTCACTTCAAGTACCATCACCTCCACAGCCCAGCGTCCATCAATTACATGTAAGTATAGCGTACACATATACACTAGTTCCAACCATTCTTTGTATGTAGTAGAGATAACATAAATATGGAGTGTGGAGTACTACATAGTGTGTGTATGGGGACAAGGGAATTCTGAGGAGTCTTATGACTCCATTGTTAAGGTCTAGAGGATATCCAGTCTTGTCTATTTGTAGTGTCAGGTACACACACTCCATGTCTGAAGTGGGAACCAAAATTTTTCTCTCCCCTTCCCATCCAGCATCTCTCCTGTCCCCTTCCCACCCTCCTATCCCTGGTCCTGGGTCATCCCAGGACCATACAACCACTGTGGACTACTATGCACCCACTGTAGGCCATACAGCCACTGTAGACCATACAAGCACTGTAGGCCATACAGACACGGAAGCAGGAGTGAGCATTGCAGTTACTGTGGTTGCAGTTACTGTGGCTGTGGTTGTTGTGGCTGTAGTGTTGGGTCTGCTGCTCTCTCTTCTGGCACTACTAGTCTACTGTAAACCTCACTGTGCTAAGACAGTAACACCAGTTCCCCAAGAGGAGCTTGGAATTTCATTCCCGGGGCATATCCCCACAGATCCGTACGGCTCTGGATATATTGAAAGCCCATTAGCTGGTTCAGCTGGAGTGGTGCTGGTTCTGTACTCACTACGTACATCACACCAGGAGCAGGAAAAGATCCACAACTCCCTATCAGGATTGGCGAGGTATGGGTTAAGTGTGAAGACACCTGGCACCATTGGCCCCAGAGACATCAGCAGAGAATGGCTGGAGGTAGAAATGAAGCAGGCAAAGGCTGTGCTGCTGGTGTGTAATGACCAGTTCTATGAAGAATGGACAGACAAGTGTACAGCTGAGTCTGATTGCAGGTTGCAGATCGGGAGGGAAGTGAGAGTGTTGAAGAATGGTCTAGAGGGTATCGAACTGAGGAAATTTGCCTACATCTACTCGGAGGAGACAGACAAGGACTACTCTAAGCTCAGTTCCTACATTCAGACCCACTTCACACTTGCAGGCAACACTGACCCTGCCACCACCATTCACTCCATTGCACAATTTGTGGAGAACGTTCCAGACTTTGTGTATATTGACACCATAAAGTGTTAGATAGCTAGATGCATTCAAACATGGTTATAGTTAGCATATCAAATCATCTCAACATTGTGTCAGTTTTATGTCTTCACATCCGCCGCGTAGTATTTTAGCATAGCGTCGTGGAGCACATGCACACATAGTGGAGTAGCTGTCACAATGCAACAAAGACCCGCTCCTACTCCAACAAGGAGTAGGTTACTATTATCAGTAGCTGTGTACGCTGCAGTAGTAACAATGGCTATGCCTGGACGTGCCACCTCCTGGTGCTGGGAAATCAGCAGTTCGGACGGCTGCTCCAACTACGACAGCAAGGTGAGGGCGCTGCGCAGCTACTCCCACTATCGATTGTGGATCTGATAATTTCCACGTCACCTCGTATTGTGGTCCGTGCAGGGCTCCAGGCAGACATTGGACGGTCCATCTGCGACTTGTAATATGGGGTCTCCAAATTGTGACGGAGTTAGCATAACACTCAACCACAGCATTGAACACATCCCTAATGCAGTCCCTGACTGGGTTGAATTTAAAATACTTGTGCAGTGGGCGCCACATAGTGAGTACACACACACACACACACACACACACACACACACACACACACACACACACACACACACACACACCTCTCCGCCTGCCACACACTCACCCTCTCTACCTGCCACACACTCACCCCTCCACCTGCCACCCAAGGTGACGTGTCACACTATTATCTGCAAATACTTCAACGAGGCCAGTCATTTTTTGATAACTGTAAGAGGTACAATTTCAGTTCAGCCAATCCCCTCTCTGGACTATTCTCAGTCTACAGCAGTCTCTTCCATTATGCCACATTTGAGGAGAAGGAGATTGTTGATATTAAAGTAAGTTAGAGGTCATTCCCTACCACTTGTCACAGTGCATCACTCCCTCAGCTGCTCGTGGTCACGTCAGACGAGGAGTGTGTTGCTATGGCAATACAAGTGCCAGTTCCTGTTACATGTTATGATTGGGCCAGAGACTGCTCTCAATGTGGCCCTACTCCATTTACCACCAGTGAGAGGACAGCTCTCTTCAATGGCAGGTCCCTACATATCTCTTCTCAATGCAGGGCTAAATGTGGAACTAGTGGACAGTTTGATAGGTGATGACCAACTGGTAGCCCACACATTGAGGTGGGATTGGCAACCTAGAAATGGGCGGAGCTACAAGAATGAGACCTATCATGTGAGGGTTAAGGGAGGAGGGGAGGAGAGGTGGCTGGAGGTGATAAACCAGGTGAACATATTTTGCATGTACACTCCTCTAGATCCAGCGTAAACATGTACACAACATCCAGTGTGTTTTGCAGTAGTCATTTTAGATAAAATCTATTCCTTATTACTTTACTCACTCTCACTACACAACACACACACAACACACACACAATACACACACAACCTACACACGTGCACACACTCAGACCAAAGTTGTTTTGGATGGTCTAAACTCCTCTTCAACATACACAGTGGCTGTAAGTGTGTCCATGTCTAATTTAATACACGGCCAGTATCATGTGTGGTCTTCTCTATAAGGTGTGGCGTTATGAATGTGGCTGTGACCGTGCTAACCCAATGGGCCAGCTCACTCTATCTCCTGTGGATGGTATGTAGGCCTCATACCAAGTATGTCCTCAGAGTGCAAAAGTAGAAGCTCTGGCATGCATGAAGTAATGTGGCTGCATGCCACATGAAGCTAGAGGGCACACTACAGACTGCTGAGGTGTGGTGAATGTGGGGCTGCATGCCTGCCACAGTCAAGGGATTCCTTCTTGTTATGGAGTTCTGTGTACTAGACAGTATGACTCCATCAAAACAATGTCCACTGACTGCCTGAGCCATGAGCTATGTACTTTCCTGTTCTCTCTCTACAGCTAATACATTGTCTGCAGCTAATACACAGTCTACCTCGTCTTCACTTCTTATATCTTCACCACACTCCACACTAGCACCATGTTCTCCTTCATCCTCTCCCCTCTCCTCCCCCTCTTCCCCCTCCTCTCCCTCCTCTCACCCCTCTCCCTCTCCCTCTCCCTCTCCCCTTCTAACTACCCTCACTAATGTCTCCACTTCACCATCTCCTCACACAACAAACACTATGACAACTATCCTCCTCACAATTGTTCTGGTGGTTGCTACAGTTGCTATAGCAATACTGATGGGTATCTTGATATATCTAAAGAGGCGTAGGAGGCCACAGAATGAGGAGAATGGTGGCATAGCTTCAAAGGGAGGAGAGAAAGTCATTGATTGTGTTAACCCTATCCCCAGTCCTGTGCCGGTGCTGGCCCTTTACTCCCAGCAAACTCCTGAGAATGAGATGCAAGTCATCAATAACCTGTTAGTGGGTGGCCTGGGGAAGTTCAATATTGAGGTGGAGACGCCTGGGACAGCACCACCCCGGCAGCTCAGTAGGGACTGGATTGAGCGGAAGGTGAAGACAGCACAGGCTGTGTTGCTGGTGTGCAATCAGCAGTTCTATGAGGAGTGCCAGGGAGAGGGGGATGGGTTCCATGTTGGTAGTGTGGCAAAGGTGAGGAGGATGTACTTTGAACCAAGCAATTAACTATAGACACTCCATTCTGTTCTGCAGCTGATGTTGGAGAGCCTCACTAGGCCAGATCTGGAGAAGATAAGGTGTGTGTATTTGACAGAGGCCGACAAGAGATTGCCTAGTCCATCCATCTTACTCCGCCAGCCATTCTATCTCTCTGGTGGACACACAGTGGAGGACATTGCTCGATTTGTGCTAGACATTCCTCCATATCCCTAGCAATGATTCTCAGTCACGCTCCCACCCTGCAGCTGTCTGTATTTATTATATGGTCACAACCTCAGCCTCAGTCATCCACCACCCACCAATCAGATATCATATTATCAGCTAACTATACATGTATGTGTTCACTAGTCACAAGGTCACTTGGTCATGTGACTGTGTTGAAGCTCTTGTTCGATTTATCTCAGCCTTCAATCTGACCAGATCCTCTTTACACAGACCAGCTGCCCTCCTCCTTTCTGCCAGAGTCTCTTTCAATGTCTCTAGTTTGGAGCTCTGGGCACAGTTCAGCTTGTTACGGGTCTACAACCACCATACACACAACATACACACCTATTGACTGACTGTGAGGAGATGAGACTATACCTCCAGTTCTCTTCTAAGTCTTATGGCCTCTGTCTGCAAGTCTGCCACTCTACTCCTCAGCTCCCTCTCCTTCTCCCACTTTCTTGCCCTCACATCCTCCTCCACACACCTCACACCATCACTCAGGTCACACCCCTCTGACCTCAGGGTATGCAGCTCTCCCACCAGATCTCCAGCCTCTATGTTCAGTTCACTGATCTCTGTGGCTGTGTGGACCAGGTACACCTCCTATCACAATAGCATTAAGTGGGACTTACATAGTTGGAGATTGCTCTGTTTTAGCTGAGCAAGTCTCTCTTTGAACGGCTGCAGTGGGCGTCTTGCAGTGCTGCCCATCAAATGAACACCTTGAGCCAATTTCTCCAACCAAACGGTCGAGGTTTCAGCAGACAGTGAGATGGAGGCCATTTTCAGGTGATGATGTAAGAGACATAATTTCTAAGAGGGGATGGGATTTGTCAGTACACTGCAACTAGTCATCACGTGTCATCACGTGCAGTAGTCTCACTTTCAGTGTCATTCGACCTCTGAGATAGTGTGTTCCTCTCCCCCTCCCTCTCCTCCTCTCCCCTCTCCTCACCGATCTCCCCTCCTCACACCTGAGGCACACTCTCCCCTCACACTTCTCCACCGCCTCCAGAACTAGCTCTCCATCAGGAAGCGGGCGCTCTTGAAAGGAAGCAATACTCCAGCTATATACAGCGCTGTTGGCTCCCGTGCTTACCACACTTGTGCCAACGTTCCACCAGGTGACACGCCCCTTTTCTTCCCCACCCCTCGCTCACTAGCTGATCCACCAGTTCTCGGCACGTGGTCGACTCGTCAATGTCTACACGTAGGGAGGCAGAGGCTAATCTTCCCCTCCACAACACGCTCAATTCCACACCAGGCATCTTCTGCTACGCGCGCGCGAGCCAGCCCCACCCACTACCTCACACTGCACAGACTGCATGTATCATGGTATGTACAGAGTGATCGGATTGCACAAAGGGACAAAGGTCATCTCTATAGTGATCAGGTTGCACAAAGAGACAAAGGTCATCTCCATAGTGATCGGGTTGCACAAGAGACAAAGGTCATCTCCATAGGCGACAAGTGTTGTCTTTGCCAGCAGTGATGATTTGGTCTCCCTGGTAGTTGAACAAACAGCTGAACACCTCCTCTGTGTGGCCTGTTAGTGTCTGCAGGTGAGAGAGAGAGAGAGAGAGAGAGAGAGAGAGAGAGAGAGAGAGAGAGAGAGAGAGAGAGGGAGGGAGGGAGGGAGGGAGGGAGGGGAGGGAGGGAGGGAGGGAGGGAGGGAGGGAGGGAGGGAGGGAGGGAGGGAGGGAGGGAGGGAGGGAGGGAGGGAGGGAGGGAGGGAGGGAGGGAGGGAGGGAGGGAGGGAGGGAGGGAGGGAGGGAGGAGAGGAGAGAGAGAGAAGAGAGAGAGAGAGAGAGAGAGAGAGAGAGAGAGAGAGAGAGAGAGAGAGAGAGAGAGAGAGAGAGAGAGAGAGAGAGAGAGAGAGAGTGGTGCAAGGAGTGATGGTGGGTGTGACTATATACCTGAAGGCACTGCCCACTTCTGGAGTCCCATAGTTTGCCTGTTTTGTCTGAACTAGCAGTTAGAAGGCGTGAACCTTGAGGGTTGAATGTGACCTAATGTTAGGGGGTACAGGTGGTAATAGGGAGAAGAGAGGGGGAGGGGGGAGGGGGTACCTACCCTGGACACCTCTCCCTCGTGTCCCTGCAGTCTACATACACAGTTGAGGGTGGTCATATTGAACACACAGGCTGTACCTGCAATGACAGACAGAGGTACACCAGCTCACTCAAATCTCTACACCCATCACTCACCATCAGCCGAGGCAGTAGCCAACTGCTGTCCTGTGGAGTCAAAGGACACATCCAGTACCTCATCTGTGTGACCTCTACACTTCCAAGATGTATAGGATGAAGTCTCATTCCTCAGGCACTGAACAGTCTCACCTCACTGTGTGGATTAACTTCCCAGTACGAGTATCCCACAACTTGCAGGTCTTGTCCATGGAGGCAGTTGCCACCACTGTCCCTTCATAGTTGAAGGCCACACTAGAGATCTCTCCTCTGTGACCTAGCAGGGAGTGTAGTGCTCTGAGGAGAGAGAGAAGGTAGGGGCAGGGGTGACCATTCTCAATGGAGGACTCACCTGCTGGTGTGGCTGTCCCATACAATGGCTGTGTGGTCAAAGGACCCAGTCACCAGCTGAGACCCAGTGATATTGAACTGGACACATATCACCTCCGATGAATGACCCTGCACAGGTCACACCACCTCACTTCACCTCACCTCACACACACATTCACACATGGTACACTCACAGACAAAGTGGCTAGCTCAGTGCCATGCTCCACTCCCCACAGTCGAACTGTACTGTCGATACTCCCTGAGGCCACCATCGTGCTCTGAGGGTCAAAAGTCAGGCAAATTATCTCTCCCGTGTGGCCCCTAAATGTATGGAAACATCTCCCAGTCTCTGCACTCCACAGCTGGGGAGGGGGAGGGGGAGGGGGAGGGAGAAGACACTACATACAGTGTGGAGAAGGTGCTACCTACTGACCTTGCAGGTCTTGTCAAAAGAGCCAGTAGCTATCTTATCTCTGTAGAGAAAAGACCATCAGTGAGGTATTCTCCAGTTGGAGGCCCCTCACCCATAGGGATTGTTGAAGGCAAGAGCATACACTACGTTCTTATGGCCTTCCAGAGTCAGCAGTTCCTCACCGCTCTCACCTCCCCAAACCTTGCATGTCCTATCATAGCTCCCGGTTATGAAACTGGGGAGGAGGTAAGATGGACACTGTCTTGTGAATGGTGTCCACACTCACCAGGAGCCGGACTTGTTGGTGGCTATATTAGTGAGTGGGAGAATGTGTGTCCGCAGCACTTTGAACAGCTGGAACTGCCTCCCTTGGGGCTCCCCCAGTTTTCCCTGGAGCTCTGCAGAGAGAGAAGAAAGAGGCAGGTAGAGAGGAGGAGGGAGGGAGAGGAACACTGTAGCAGTCACTCACTGTTGATGAGTGCTGCCAGCTGCTCAGCCTTGCGAGGGGTAACGAGAGGCTCTCGTGCACATATTTCCTGAACCAGTGCAGCCACGTCTGACCTGCACACACAGTGACATGCAGCTCCATGAGCAGTAAAGGATTGAGGAGAACGCTCACTCTGGCCGCAGGTCAAGGAGGTCAATGGACTTGGAGCGGACCTCCCCCGCCTGCTCGTATTCCAGGATTATACCTGAAGCAGAAATACAATATGCTCGGCTCATCAACTGCGGCAGCTGTGAAGTGCAGTGAACCGGCCATTGACCTCAGCTTGGCCTACCTGGAGGGTAGTAGCGCAAAAGGAACCTTTTTAGCTTCATCTGCAGTCAAACAAATGACGTAATTTGTAATAGGGTCAAAGGACATTACCTCGCTGGGGGCGTGAGGAGGTCGCTACATCACAAATCAGTGAGCGGAAGAGACAGAGAAGAGAGTGTGTGTGTGGCTGACAGGAACAAGACGCTGCGACAACAATGGCGGCAAAAGTGGTAACTTCTACATTACGCACGCATGCCCCTCCCGCGCCAACCCTACAGCAACCCTACAAAAGGAATGTACAAGTATATAGTTACTTTGGCAGTAGGGTGGGTGTGAGAGCTCACGTGCACGTAGAGTTCTTGATAACTTGCCTTACATGTGTGGTATGTTCTGCAGTTCAGGTTGAGTGCAGGATCACGTGCACTCACTGATCCTGAGAAAATCTTCATTCGACAAGATAAAATAGGGAAGGGAAACTTTGGGGAAGTGTACAAAGGGTAAGTTGCCCTTTAGTTCTCTGAGTGTGGTCTAGTGTTAGTCCTCAATGTGTGGTACAGGATTGACCAGAGGAGCAGCCGAGTGGTAGCCATCAAGATCATTGACCTGGAGGCAGCAGACGATGAGATTGAGGACATTCAGCAGGAGATCTCCGTCTTGTCACAGTGTGACTCTCCATTTGTTACGCGCTACTTTGGGTCCTACTTGAAGGTCAGTGTCTCTCTCTCACACTCTCTCTGTCTACAATGTAACTGTATGTCTACCACTCTCTGCAGGGGACCAAGCTCTGGATCATCATGGAGTATCTTGGCGGTGGGTCAGCCCTTGACATGCTGAGGCCTGGTCCTCTGGATGAGATGTACATAGCCACCATCCTGAGGGAGGTGGTGAGGGGGTTGGACTACCTACACTCCCAGAGCAAGCTACACAGAGATGTCAAAGGTGAGACTCGGTGGGTGTGGCTAGCAGAGTGGAGTGTGTTTCACTGGTTTGTGTGTTTTAACCCCTTAGCTGCTAATGTGCTCTTGTCAGAGAGAGGAGAAGTAAAGCTAGCTGACTTTGGTGTTGCTGGGCAACTGACAGAGACGATCAAATTCAGAGATACCTTTGTTGGGACTCCATTTTGGATGGCTCCAGAGGTGATCAAGCAGAGCCAGTACAACACCAAGGTCAGTACAGGAGTGTAGCCACAGTGGGGGGTATGTATTGATGTTGTAGTCAATGTTTTGGTCAATAACTTCCCAAATTATTGCTGTTTCTGTTCCTCTAGGCAGATATCTGGTCTCTAGGCATCACTGCCATTGAGTTAGCAGCAGGAGAGCCCCCTCACGCTGACCTCCACCCAATGAGAGTGCTTTTTCTTATTCCTAAAAACCCTCCACCTCAGTTGCTAGGCAACTTCTCAAAAGCCTTCAAGGAGTTTGTAGCTGTGTGTCTCAACAAAGAACCATTTTATGTGAGTTACAGCTGTTGCTACAGACCACACTCCCTCCTCCCTCCTCCCTCTTCTAGAGGCCAACAGCTAATGAACTACTGAAACACAAGTTCCTGAGGCAAGCACGGAAGACATCTTATCTCTGTGAACTAGTGGAGAAGTTTATGCGCTGGAAGATAGAGATGGGAGAAGATGACTTATCTCTTTTGAGCCTGGACTCAACTGAGTGAGGACCAAACATATTCTGATATGGTGTATAGAAGAGCTTTAATCCATCCCCCCCCCCCCCCCCCCCTCTCCTCTCCCCCTCCTCTCCCCCTCCTCTCCCCTACTTCCTTCCTTCATCAGTGGTCTTGCTACTGTCCAGTCAGAGGACAATGGAATGGAATGGAACTTCAGTAGCACTATTCGCCGTGGGCAACCTCAAGACTCCGACCCAGTAGCAGAGGAGGGAGGTGGGGAGGGAGGGGGAGGGGCAACAGGGGAAGAGAAGGAACAGGAAGACACACGTAGGCACACACTGACTGGTCCTGTAGACCTAGAGAGTCCACCAATCAGAATGGAGATTGAGGACACTGCTTTTGTTTCTATTGGTGACCGTTCCAGCATTGTTGTTGGTGACAGTGAGGGAAGTGAGGATGGGGGTGGAGAGAGTCGTGAGGGTGGTGAGGGGGGGAAGGGGTGTGTTCTCCAGGAGCCTGAACGAACACAAGGTGACGGGCAGGAGGCAGAAGTCCAGCAACTGACCCCACCCTCCTCCACACTACAGCACACAGTACTACCATTACTAGCACAGGTACTGTTCATAGTCATGTGACCTACAACAGCAGTCATATGATAGTCATGTGACCTACAATACCAATCACATGATCACTGCCTCCACAGTATCAAGAGAGGGCCAGCCATGAGAAGAAAGCGGCTGATTTTGATGAACTAAGTCAGGCCTTCAAGATAGCAGAGAGAGCAGCTCCAGGATTCTGTGACTCCCTTATTCAGAGGACAGTAACTTTCATCACCTCTCACACCCGTACCAAGGCACACCTTCACTAAGGCACCAGGCACCACCGTCACTACATTTAACACATCACTCATTGATACATGTTCAACTCACGTCACTCTGTTAGCAATTTGATAATTTTAACTCTACATAATTATATGTCTGCAAAACCAGCCAATGGCCAGCTATTGTATTGTTACTACAATGGCCATACACTGTGTTGAAAAGATGTGTGCATGTCATGAGTTGATGGGGTGGTTCCTGCTCGTTAAAAACTGAATGGCAGCTGCTGTGTCATTGCCCATGGCAACCAGTGCTTCTTCGGCTTCACTCTGTGTGAACCCCATAGCAACCAGCTGCTGTACCTAGGGACAACATGTATACTAACAGGTAGGGAGACTCTACACTGGTAACTGGTGGCACCTGATCTTGTGAGGGGTGTGGCCTTCTCCTCAGTCTGGTATGGAGGTCAAATCTCTGCAGTGAGGTGGTTACAAGGGATATAGTGGGAAGATGGTGGCCATGGTGTGAGGGATTACCAGCCTGTTGTGATGGAGAATCATGTGTTCCAGCTGGTCCATGTACTGCTCTCTCTGTATTGCTAGTGTTGCCCCCGACAATGGAGCAGGAGGGAGGCCTTCGGTCTCAAAGAGATGTGAGGCACATGTACTTAGCCACGAGGGAGGGGAGGGCAGAGGGAAGGGCCCAAGTAGTGATTGAACACCAGCTCCTACCTACAGGGAAAATGGTCACCTCACACTTAGAAATGAAAGCTGAATCTCCTTTACCACTCCACAGAGTGTTAGTACTACAGTTGGTAGAGAGGAACAGCCAAACTGAAGGAAGAGAACGAACACCATTCACAACCGTATGCAGAGGAGACAGCTGCTCACTAGGGCTATGAGTAAGTAGAGGAGAGTGTTACTGGAGATAGGGAGGAGGGGAAGGGGGTGGTAGCAGTGAAGAGGGTACACAGTAGTACCATATAGCCAGGCTAGACTACCCACCACGACATACCTGTGGAGACCAATCACATCAACGTAAATGAGCATTACATCATACCTTAGCATACAGTAGTGCTCCACTGGGGAGTGGTAAGGGGCTGTGGTAATTGGCACCAATATACACTGAGGCTGCAAGAGCCACACCACCAAACACTGATGAGAACAAACGGTGCTGCAGAGAGGAAGTCGTGAGCTCCATTACATAACAATCTCCTAACAAACCATTGGATGCTGCTCACAGCGAACTTGGCTCCTCCAAGTTGCCTCTCTAGTGGCCGGCAAGATATGAGAATCAATACAGCCACTAGCCACACCCCCGCACTTGGACAAGCCCACATCCTTACAGCCCAGAGCAACCACTGCGGAAAGATAGAGGAGCTATTTGCAGTGATGGATGGGTGGCCCACACTCAGCTAGGGACTCACTCGTGGCGAGGCACGTGTAGCTAGCAAACGGTAAAGGACTGAACACGCGCTCACACCCACCAGCGCTGTCTTCAGTCCTGGCGTCTTGTCTGCGTGTGGAGAGCACTGCACATGACGTCGGAAACTGTTAGCTGCTCTGCCTAACTCACAGAAGCGGCTGTCCCCATACCATCTGAACACACTAGCAGCTATAGGATTCATTTTTCTTCACCTTTGACCCAGCACACGTGACGTTACAGGCATGAACTCTAGTGCTGTTGTGGAGGCTGTGCAGCTTGCGTCCTCTCTAGACCCTCAGGTGGCTTGTGTGGCTGCCCGTGGGTGGGGACTGTTGGAGGAGGTACGTCCTCATGAAGTAGGGAGATTGTTCTGTTGATGTGGCTGCTACAGTAGGTGTGTGAGTTGTGTAGTGAGTGTGTGGGGGAGGGTGGAGAGTGGGCGGTTCAAGTAATGAGGGAGGTGGTGACGGAGTGCTCAGACACACAGCTGGTCCAGAACTGCCAGAAGTGGAGGATCAAACTAGCCACAGCTCTACAGGTAAAAGAAGACAGAACTTGTCACACTAGCTATTGTCTTTCTTTCTCAATCAGTGTTGTTCTAGTGCCAGAGCCCTACGGCTCCTCTGCCTGACTGCAGCAGCACTGGTGTCCAGGGCTCACCACTCACCCTCTGTGCTCCGGGACTTCTCTACAACCTCCCTCCCTCCTCTCCTGTCGCCCCTACTGAGGTTCCAGGAGTCTCCCCCTCCCCTGCAGTCTGCAGTCCTGCCATGTCTCTCCACCATCCACCACCTCTATCCTGCCTCATGTAAACCCCACAGGGTTAGCTCCCATCATTAATGTAGATAACGAGACATATTTATCATGTGTTCCTTTCAGCCTGCTCTGCTATCATGGGGGAAAGTGGGTCTGTTGAGTAGTGATGTGTCCTTGTCACGTGAAAGTGCCCGATTGCTGGTAGTGATGCATAGTTCCTGTGACCAATGGTGTGCCCTGCTCAATGGCTCCCTGTCTTCCCTCTCCTCCTCACTCCTCCACTTTAGTCACACCCTCACGCACACCACACCCCTTCCTGATAAACTGAACCTTGACCTCCCTTCGTCGGAGCCAGAACGCTCTGTACATCTCTTGCGACTCATCTCCTCACACTGTCGTCTCCTCTGCTACCTGCTCCTCTCCCCTCCCCCCTCCCCCCTCACTCTCCCCCTCAGCACATTAGTGGGTGTGGTGTTATTTGGTCTGCACATTGGCACTGAACAGGCTGCAACCATAGCAACAGACTCGACCCTTCTCCTGTCAGTGCTCCCAGCCTTGTGGTCCAGTCTCCTTTCTCTGCTCCACTCACTCCTCACATCTACACATCATCACCTCCTCCCATACACCTCTACCATCGACTCCACATTGTTACGCCAGATGAATAACAAGGGAGGTGTGGTCTGGCAAGAGTGTGTCCATGGTGCTGTCTGTGCCTGGGTGAAGTTAAGGGGGGAGGGAGGGAAGGGGGACAAGTTCTCTATGGCAGTTGTCCATTTGCTACTTCAGTTGTGCCAGAGCCAAGATCAGAGTAAGAAGGACCGACTGAATGGCAACATGCAGTGTCATGATTGTCCCTCTTGTGCAGGAGTTGTGGTCCAAGCACTGAAGACTCTTTGTCATGTGTTGGGCTACTGTGGAGCAGCCATCCAGCCACATACAGCCCAGGTAGGTGGCTACTAAATCACATGTGTTAGTGTGATGTAATGCTGTCTTGGGTCTAGCTGGTTTGGCAAGTGGCTCAGAATGTACTGTCAACACCTTCATCAGAGGATGTGACGCTTGCTGGAGTGAGGTTACTCCAGAGCTGTCTAGTGTACCCCAATTCTACCCCACTCTCTGTAGCCATTAGAATATTCCAAAGCCACACCCACCACACTTGTGAAAAGGTGATCAGTAGATGATCTGTGAAAGTTGGGAATCAAGAATTTTATTATTGGCAGATTTGCAATGAAAGTAGGCGTGGTCTGATCACATGTGGACTGCTGATGCACCCACGGGGGCCCCCCTGGTACATTGGGGACCCTGAATTCCCCCCCATGAGGAGACAGGGACCCCATTTGGGGACCGGACCCTTGACTCCAGGGGTCGAAGACGGAATGGATATTCAGCCTTCACCTATGACAAATGTTAACCTCTTGACTCAGTCAGTTAGTAAGTCCCCAGCCTTGCACAGTGTAATGAGTAGGAAGAGGCGACATCCGGATGAGGGAGAGGGAGAGGGGGATGAGAAGGGGAAAGGGGAGGATGAAGGTGGAGGAGAGGGAGAAATAACAGCAGTGGTGAGTGGTGGGTCAGATGTGGTACACAGTCCAGCCCCAGTGGGTATCCATGGAGAGACCAGTGGTCACCATGGGCCAGCGGGAACAGACTCCCAGGAGGATAGTGAAGAGAGAAGAGAGGATGGAGGTGGAGAGGAAGGGATGGTGAGGGAAGAGAGTGGAGATTCAGATGTAGAGGACATTCTGGCAACCTTCTGTTCCAGTCCTGCCTCAGACTGCAGTTAGCATCACAATCACTATCACATGTTCTGAATTGACTTGTACACATATCTCATGGGATATATATAGAGCTGTGGGCTATGTACATGTACAAATGTGATATGTACAACTTTATTGGAACTTTGATGATAGTAATGTTATGATATTGATAACAGTTTGATGATATGTAAGTGGTGTGGCTCAAGGCAGTCCTGCAAAATGTTTCTCCATTTCAGCTGCAGAAATAGAATGATATCATCATTACATCATCTCATTCATCATAGTGGACTGACCATGTGCCATTCTGAGTCTTGTGACCTGCATCTGGTAGTTGTCTGCCCTCTCTCTGGCTAGCCTGGCCTGCTCCTGAGCCTGTTCCTTCTCCAGAGACAGCTGCTGCTGCACCACCAGAGCTTGGGCTAGCTGCTCACGCATACATGCTGTGGGAAATATGGAGGAGACAAATAGTGTGTGTGTGTGTGTGTGTGTGTGTGTGTGTGTGTGTGTGTGTGTCCATGGGTACCTTCAGAAGGCATCTTATGAATGAGCTCTTCTGCAGTAGCCAGTTTTGTCTTGGTCAGACTCAGTTCCTGCTGCAGCCTCTTCACCTCCTGCACCAGCTGCTCCGCCAGACCTGAGGATAGAGAGACTCACTATCACTTGCAGTATCACTACATCTAAGATGGTATGTTAGTAGTTAGTAGTAGTTTTACCTAGTGCTGAGTTGTGGGTGTGGGGTGAGTGAGAGTGGGGAGGAGGGGAGGGGGAGGGGTGAGAGGGAGGACATGGGATGGTGGAATCCATTGTGGCAAGACTCTCCAGGGTACAATCCTCTTCCTCACAATCCTATGGAATTACATCATCATGACATCATCATTATAAGCCAGTATATATCAGTCTTACAGGAGGCTCCACATCCAAAAGAGCTGAGTTTGAATGATTCTTCATAAATGGTTGCATACTGGATCCCCCCCTCTCTTCCCCCTCTCCCTCCCTCTCTACCTCCTCCTCATCTTCCCCATCCTCCCCCCTCCCCTCATTCTCCCTCTTCTGCTCCGTTGTGGGAGGGGCCACAAACCGGCCTCTCTTACACTCAGGGATCTCCAGGATCTGGGCCTCAGCCAGGGCAGGGATGGGGTTCTGTCGACGATGATTATTGTGAGAGAATTTCTCCAACACATACTTCCAGCGTTGTTTCTGTTGCAACTTGTCCACCCCTGGGGACACGAGGGGGACAAGACAGCGTCGCCACATGCGGGATCTACAGGGGACAATGGTGGTGGGGAGTGCCGGGCAGGTGTGGTGGATGAACTGGCCAGGAGGGTAGAGGCACTTGCACCCGTGACAGAGGAGACAGGGAGCGTTGGCTTTAGAGTAGAGGTTGAGGAAGAAAGTACCAAACACAACAGCAAGACACCGATGGAAGACATCAAAACTGTTCTGTAGCTCAACTGCAGAGATGATATGTGTACAGGGACCACCATGAAATGGGTGGTTAGAACACCATTAGTTTATGTACATAGAGAGGGAAATGGGCTATGGGAACACCAAAGATATAGGGAAATGGGTGGTCCTAGAACTACACAAACAAGTATATGTGGGAGAGAGAGTGGGAGACAGTGTGGGAGGATGGTGTGTCCATCCACAAACACCCTTCCTCTAATGGCAGCAGATGTTACCACACACTCTCATACACACACATACACACACCTCCCCCACACATGACCTTTCAAGGACACCACACACACACACACACACACATGTACACACATGTACACACATAATGTACATCCCACACTGCAATAGTGGCACCATCAAGGGAAACTCACGAGGCAATTGAAGTGTGTTCTTCTCATGGAGGGCAATGACAGCCAGGACCTGCTGGCCCATGGCCTGTGCCTGGGAGGGAGTACACCTGTCAGTGGGACCCAGGGCATTCATCTGTGACAGCAGGGAGGAGGGGGCAGAGGTGACTGAGAGAGGGAGGGAGGGTTGTGCCACGGCTTGTGAGGTGGTGGGGGGTGATGGGGTGCCTCCGTGGGAGGAGGAGGGACTGGGGGAGGGCAGCTCGACCTTCACATGAGAAATGTTACCTGCAGTCACGGGAGAAACGCTCTTACACCACTGACCATGAACAGATGGAAGTGTGTGGCTCACTGAAGTTGATATGCTGTTGGGCTGCTGGACTCACCGCGGCGCCATCACTAGCGCTAACAGCCGCTACACGTATAAAGAAGAGATACAATCATTACACATAACCCGCCGCGATGTACGCTGGCTAACCTCCAAAGGCAGCTGCTCTGTAAGTAGCGTTTCCATCGCTGTTCATCTTCGCCAGTTGTAATAAGCCTCGCGATGCTCGGTGCGAGTCGGCCGTATCTGGTCCTGGAGAATAGGCGATTGTGGGGCGTCCGGTGCGAAAAGTGAGTACGTGATGCGGTGCATGTGGGATATAACTCCCATATCAACCCCCACAACTTCCCCTCGCGCACCCATCCGCGTGAGCACATCCTCACAGCACACCTCCACAAACCCCGCCTATTCTACAGCGCATGCTCAGTTTCTATTACCACAACAACGGGTCAACATAGGCATGGCTGAACGTGTAGCTGCGGCGCTAGTTGAGCGTGCCATTAGCGGTGGCTTGCAACAGCTGGCTATGGAGAGAAGCAGTCAGCCGGTAGCCTGGCCGACTAGTGAAGAGTTCACTGTAGAGAAAGGGGAGAAGGCTATTGAAAGGACAGTAAAGGTACAAGTTATGACAGCAGACCTTAGCACTACACATGTACGTTTGTGCAGAGATGGCAAGTCAGCGATAGTTGGAAATACTGTATTGACTATTTGGGAGCCAGGACGGAGGGAGGGGTGAGTGGAGCCAGGACAGAGGGAGGGAAGAGTGCTGAGCTCCACTGGTATCGAGTACAATGGAGTCAGCCAACACGCCGCAACCCTGTTCCTGTGGCAACTGCATCAGTCTATTTCTTTCTTCAAGAACATGGGAAGGAGGTATGTCACCAGTCTGTCAGTGGTGGGTGTCAATGGTATGATAGGAATGTACTGCAGTATTAGCATACCACTGTCCCTTTACCAATTCCCTTCTGGACACACCCACACCCACCCACCCACCCACTCAGAGTCCTGTGCTGCCATTTTATGTACTAGAGGGCCAAAGACTTGTGCACAGGTAAGGATGGTATTCTTACTATTGCTATCATAACATGTTCAAACACCACACAGACCAGGCAATACAGAGTTCCAGGAAGTGTGGTTACACAATCTCATTCAACACAAGCTATCCATTCTACACACTGGCCCACAGTGGTCTCCTATTAGAACAACTTAGCAGACTACAATTGCCATGTTTGTACCACAACCATTTACTCCCAGTACTACATACCATGTCATCTACAACCATTCACAATGGAGCTGTTGCCACCTGCTTAACAAAACAACATTTCATATGCACACACACACACACACACACAATTTATATGTAACATGTTGCTATACCACTCAGCACATCAGAGACACAACATTATATACAGTGTATTGGGATTAGGCATACACATACTAATGGCAGTATTTGCAACAAATGTGGAGCAAACGAATATCATAAATTGAACAGTCTGTCTAGGTCCTACTTATCGTGGCAGTCCCTCTGACAAGTACATCTTGCCTTCATTGGTTGTGGTGTAGATAGGAGCTCTGCGGTAGTGTTGTATCAGTTCGTCCATTGAGTCAAACTTCCGCTGACCAATACCTAGTCTCCCGTCTGGAAGATTCTTTACATTGAAGTGCTTGATTCGATCTGGAGCCTTCATGGATATTGAGAAATCTCCTGGCTGTGGGTGTGGGGGAGGGAGGGAGGGGGGAGGGAGGGGGAGGGAGGGGGAGGGAGGGAGGGGGGGGGGGAGGGGGAGAGAGGGAGGGAGGGAGGGAGGGAGGGAGGGAGGGAGGGAGGGGGGAGGGGGGGGGGGGGAGAGGGAGAGTACAGGTGGTCAGTTGCCAAGCTAAATGTTGGCAGGAAGGAGTCCCAGTTATTGGCACAGTAAACAATGGATGAGTCCAGGTCCTATATACATGGCCAAGTATGTATGCAAGCCATGCATAGGCAGGACTTCAGTCTAATGAATCTAGTCTGCAACACAATAATATCACCCACCCCTTCTCCCTCACCCTCTCACCTTAGTCTCACTGCTCCTAACAATAAACTGTCCGTTAGCTGCTCGAGTGTTCAGCAAGGTCTCTGCATCTCTCCTTGCCACCTTGCCATGATACCAGGTCTCATGTGCAAAGGGAGGTGGTGGCTGGCTGCTGTGGTGAGGAATTGTTTGTGCAGATTTCTGCTGCCCAGATGCCCCTCCTGCTGTTCCAAACACAGGCTCTGCATCGTGAACTATTTCTACATAGTTTCGTGGGATGAGGCCTGTGCTGCCATTGGCCTTTCTTGCCTCCCACCAGTCTGGGTCATCTGCTGGCTGGTCCACTATGTCCAGTAGGTCTCCCTTCTGAAAGGTGAGCTCCTCTGGGTTCCCCGAGTTGAATGAATAGAGTGCTATCACGCCACACACAAATCTCTTTTCGCGCACTGCCTTGTCAGGTGCTGCTGTGCTGCTCGGTTCTGCTGTGCCCACCTCCTCTACATAGTTGAATGGAAACCAGCCAATCTTTGCCCCACAGCGCCCCTTCCACCAGCCATCTGCCTCCTTCTCCATTACTATCACTTCATCTCCCTTCTCGAGACTCAGCTCGTCCTCACGATTCCCCTGGTACCTGTACCTGGCTCGGGCTGTGATATTCAGAGAGGGGCCATTGGCACGATTCATCATCAGGTCTGGTTGGTGGTACATGTGCGCTGGCTCCTCTGCCTGAAGATCTGTGCGGCCGGAGACCTGGGCGGCCTCGGGGCCTTCCCCAGCACTCCACAGGTAATTGGAGGGGATGAGACCAGTTTCGCCCTTGCTGTTCATTACCTTCCACCACAGACCAGATGAGTCCATGACAGTTAGTGTCTCGTCCTTGACGATATTCAGCTCTTCATTGTCCTTGGCCGAGTAGTTATATCGCACGACCCGCCTCTGGTGCGCCATGACTTCTCTGGGGCTGCACGCTGTGAATATCAGTAAGAAGCACAGTAGAGCAGGTGTGCAACCAGTCCAGGTGCTAGGAAACTGAAGGCAAAAGGGGACTCTCCGCGTGTGTATTCTACTCCGCTTACTTCCGCATTCTGTGCGATTCTAAACTAGTGCACGTGAGCCCCACTTTAATTTGTGGGGCGCTACAATTGGAGCGAGGTGGTAATATGGCTAGCGGCTCCCTGCCTTTGGCTGTCCTGCTGGACTCTCTACTGCAGAAATCATACCACGAGTTGACTGTACTGGCAGAACTGTGAGTAATGCATGTCCCCGTGCGTACAATGTAAATCATGGAAGGTGCTATTTCTCTACAGGCTTCCTCGAAAGTCAGATGTTGACCGGTGGGCAGTATTGGCCATTTCTAGTTGAGTTACAGTTCTAAACTTCCTTTTTCTCCTCAGGAAGATTGGGATTGTCAGCTTTGCCCGTCAGACCAGACTGCAGTTGGTGCGGCTGTTGGCACTGGTGAAGTGGGCTGGTAGCTCAGACAGTGTCCAGAAATGCTCTGTCAGTGGAGCTCCTGCCATCTGTGTTTGTGTTCTTACGTCATCTGTCTTGTAGGAGATGAGTGAGTTGCTGACTCAACAGTCCTGGTTGTATGAGGACACAGCCAACCAGTTGGTCCACTTGGCTCGTCATCAGCTGCTGATGGCCTGGTGAGTGGCAGCCCTTCCTCCACCTACTAACTGGGGTGGAGTGTGAACATGTTGTGGACACAGACGTCATCTCTCCACCTGCAGTATGCCTAACTTCAGTCTGGCTCCTGCTCTGGATGTGCTGTGCACGGGATCCTACCCTCGCCTACCTTCTTGTATCCGTGACAACATCATCCCTCCATCTCCCCTGTCGGGGAGGGAGGCGGAGTCTGCCCTCTCCCTTCTCACTGTAGCTGTACGCAGACGACTCCTGACCGAAGCCACTCCACCACAGATGACTGTTGTCAGTCTTGGTATGGGGGAATGTGGGTGGGGGCTTCATGTCTTACGTGGTGGTGCTTCCACAGAAAGGGGTGTGGTCGTGTTTGAGGTTCCACATGAGTTTCGTCTGTCTCTCTCGGTTGTTGGGGACGACCAGCAGTTGCCGTGGCGACTAGTAAACCTCGAGGTCCTGGTGGGGAGGGGACTACCTGGCAGCCCTCCTCTCTGCCACTCACAACAGATCAGATACCTAACCCAGCTGGCCCAGAGTCACCTGGTGGCTGGGGAGAACCCTCTGGCCCTGGTCTTCACTGTGCTGCACAAGTTCTGTCTCTCTCTACTCCTGGACTGTCTACATACACAGGTAGGCTGTTGTCATGGTAGCACATTGGGTGACATATTCTGGTCCTTCTCCAGGCCTCTCACCTCAGTTCTACAGTATGTGGTAGTCATGTTAAGGTAGAGGAGTACCAGGCGGGCAAGCAACTCAGACTGGGGTACTGGTGTCCCCATTCCCACACCTTCACACAGAGCACAGGTATGGACATGATGTGAACACTCATTATCACTTCTCGTTAGTGTCTGTAATGACAGGGGCATTGTGGCCTCGAATGTTGATCTCTGTGGACCCCTCCTCCTCTCATCCGATCACCACCATCCACACCCCTCCTCTCCCCGAGGGAAGTAGGGCGGTTGAGGCTGGGGTAGACAAGGTCTGTCTGGAGGAGGTGATTGCTGAGTGTGTGAGGACCAGGGCCACAGCTAAACTGGAGAAACTGGGTGCCAGTCTGAAGGCCACACAGTGGGAGCAAAGAGGTAGGCAGGACACTTTGTGCTCTAGCAACTAGTGGTTGATATGTGTCTGCAGTGTTGCTGTGTAAGGAGCCGCTGTGTCTCCGTGTGTGTCTGCCAGTGAGGGGGGGAGAGAGTGAGCTGGTGATGAGTGTGGATGTGCGGACAGGAGAGGTGTTGGTAGGGGTGGAGCCTTGTGCTGTGGGGGAAGGGGTAGGGAGGGAGCTAGCGGAACTGGAGAGGGCACTCATGTCCGACTGTAACCTCCCCAGCCACCTCAGCAGACTCCAGTGAGTGGCTCTGTCACAAGAAGGCATGTTGACATCAAACAGCTTCTCTCTCACTACAGGTCCCAGCTATTCCTGGATCGTATTCTTGTGTGTGCAAGGGAACTTGGACTCTCTGTGACCTCCTCCCTCCCTCTCCCCTCCCCACCCCCTCTGCCGTCACCACACTGCCTCTATGTGAGGCTGCTGCCTATGGCATACCTGGCTGTGTGTGCAGGTAAGAGGGATGGAGAAGTGGAAGATCGCTACTTCCTGGTGGAGGTGGCTGAGGCCTCAGTGGCAAAGGAAGGAGGGGACAGTAGGCCTCCTGTGCCGAGGATATTCCACAGTGTGGTGACTATGACTGAGTTAGATAACTGCCAGCTGGTGCATGACAGCCTTCGCTCAGTAGCAGGTGATGTCATGTGACTATCATGTGACCTGTTCAGGTATCATGTGATCTCATCTTTTAGTGAAAAGGAGTCCAGCTGTATTGAAGAGAAAGGTAGTATGTTTGTGTACATGTGTGAATTGTGTTTGATCATCTCTAACCACAGCTTCAATGTGAAGATCACAGCCTGCCCAGCACAAAGAGGGTGTGTGTTGTGGGCAGCTGTGTCTCCTTCCCTCCTGTACCAGTTCTCTGCTCCTCCCACCTCCTCATGGCTCAGATTAAGACCAGTGTGAGTGGTAATGCTAGTGATAGTGGGAGGGGGGTGGGGGGGAGGGGTCACTGCAGTGTGTGACTTCACTGTATATACAGAGGTTTTCATAGACTTTGCAATCTCAAATGTGTAAAGCGACATACACATGTGCACAATCAATCCCTTTCAAGATTTGAATTCTCCTCCTGTGCACTTCGAAAGATCAAAGCTCATCTGTATGTCGGTTTATACATGAGACTGCAAGATCTGTGAAAAACGCTGTAGGATTCTCACTAACAATTCTGCTACATGCTATATCTCCACTGTATATAGCTGAAGGCATCAGGCATCTGTGGGTACCAGGAGCTGTGGGAGGGGCATGGGGCACCCTGTCTGGGGATTTGGGATTTCCCCCTCCTCCCTAGTTACAGCCATGACCTCCACACCCAGCTCTCCTCCCTCCTCCGCTCCTGCCTGCTCTTCCCTTCTCCTGTGGGACACAAGCTTGTCGTGAGTGTCTGAATTTCATGTCATGGTATGGGAATGAGACCCACTCCCACTGCAGATGGTGTTCTCACCTCTTATCCCTGCCTCCCAAGCCCCTGATGTCATATTACATCATAGTGTTCCAGTAGGAATGGAACTGGGCCCTGCCTTGCTGGCCTTGTGGCAGTCCCAGCTCACACTCCTCAGCCTGGCACTAGAACTGCTGCACTACCTGGAGGACCCACTGTGGCCCCTGGGAACCTCCTGTCAACTGTCCCATTTTGGCTACGACTCACTCACTGTCACTTTTGGAGAGCACTCAGTGAGTGTTGGTCACATGACTGATCACATGACTTGCCAGTCCCCTGTCCCTCCCTCCAGCTCTCTCTCCATGGAGGCATGGCCGGCCCTCACCTCTCCTTCTCTCCCGAGTGCCCTCACTCATTCCTCTCGGAGCCCCTCCAGCACTGCCTACTTGCCACTCTGTCTCTGCCTGTTCTACTGAAGGTATCAACTGTTCATGTACTACTGCCTGTCAATCCACCCCTCCCCTCCCTTCAGGGTATAGTGGGAACTGGGGAGTCCTTGTCAATGTTACACAGATTCACTGCCACCTTTCCTGGATCCTCGGTAGTTGTTGATACCTTTTGATGACTCCCCGTTTAATCTCCACTTTTCTCCCCTGTGTAGCTGGTGCCTCTGTCTGCAGCTCAAGTCCAACTGCAGTACAACAGCCTGTATCCTCTTGTACCACGTCCCCCTACCCCTAGCCATCCCCTAGCCCTAACCACTAGTCCCCCACACCTCTCACACGTATTCCTTAACCAACTCATCAGATCTCTCTCAATAAACATACTGAGTGGAGGTTGCATGGAGTTCACCAGTAAGTCACATGACCATTATGTGATATGCTGTGACATGTGACTGCTTATCTTGCCCCAGATCTTCAGTATGCCCACCAACGGCTCCCCATGTCAATGCCTGGCATTCCCAGTCCCCTTGGTTTCCTCAAGGTGCCACCCCACCCTCTCTCTCTCCCCCTCCATATTAATCTCTGTCCACTCCAGGCATTCATTCATGGCTTCCTGGGAGTGGAGGATGCAGTTACTGAGTTGGAGGATGTGGCCACGCCCCGTCCTGTGGTTGGCCGCCTACAGCCTTCACAAATGCCAATCTCTTCTCCCTCTCGTCCCCTCCTCCCCTCCTCCCCCCTCCCCTCAATCCCCTCTCTTCCCACTCCCCCATCCTTCCCTCATTCCCTCCCTTCTCTCTCACCTTGGTCCTATCTCGCCTCACCTGACCAACTGCGGTCCCTCCTATTAGCCACACCCACTACCACACCCACTTCTCCACTGATGGTGTTTATAGCCAGCCTGGCTCAGCTGTGTCAGTTCTGGCAACAGGCGGCCATGGACCGTGCTCAGCCTCCCCCTACTACTGGACAGGTAGACCTCCAGTCTGCTGTGGTGCCACTGCCGTTGAGATATGTGTGCCTCTTACTGTCCACAGTTGCTGTATGTGTCCACAGACAGGAGGGTCTATCACTACCGCACCGAGACACTCAATCTGTTTCTGTCTATAGACAATCCTCAGCAGCCCACACTTCAGCTCCTCCTCAAACCAGCCAGAGGTACTGTACATACATGTACATGTCACCATTATCAGTCTGTGATGTGTTTCCTGCCCCGTCTGCTAGAGAATTGCTGGTCCCAGCAGGAACTGCAGATGCTCATGGACTTTTGGAAGAAGGAGGTTGCCTGTCCTCCATTTGCTCTGCCTGCAGTAATCTCATATGTCAAGCTGCTACAGCTCCCTCTAATGACACTGAAGAGCTGTGTTCAGCTGCTAGCATACCACTTGGTCTGTTTCTGTGTGTGGCAGTGTCTTTAAGTGGGTCTATCCTTCCTCCTCCTCCTCCCCCAGTCTCCCCCATCTGGTCTGGCTTGGTCTGTGTCTCTCTGCATGGTGATCCCCCAGGAGCTGGGTGATGACATTCCCGCACAGCTAAAGCCGGGAACTGCTGGCATCATCTATAAGGGGAAACTACTGCTAATGGTAAGAGTTCCTTCACCTTAAGACCAACCAGGACCATAGCTTTGCCCTCTTTTTGTCCAGATCCAGTTGACACATCTCCAAGATGGTTCCAAGGGCCTCATTCCTCTCATGCATGATCTCCGTAATAATAGCACCTACAACGTCCGCAATCCACACCAGAGTTGCATCATTGCCAATATTGACTCCCTGCTCAAGAAGGTGTCTCAGGAATATGCCCGCCTCAGTAAGCTGTGGGGTGGAGTGTGTTGTGTGGGAGGTGTGGCCTCTGTCTCGGCCTTTTTCTACAGATACTCAAGAATCTTCCATCTTCCCTTGTGTGAAGGCACTGTTGACTAACTCCACACTACACTCTCAGTAGCCTAACCAATTCCTCTTTCACTCTCTATCTCTCTCTCTCTCTCTCTCTCTCTCTCTCTCTCTGATCTGTGTGCAATTAGGCTCGTCTGCATAACTATATTTTATGAACAAATAAAGTTCGCCAGCAAAAAACGCGCGCGCGTGTGTGACCACGCCCTTAAGAGTGTTGATCGAGGGACGCAGCTAGCCATGATGATAACGACGGAGACCGAAACTGATTTGTATCCAGAAGAAGTGGACGACACTCGGCCAGTTGAATTAGACGAAGGAGAAACGAACCCAGGCAAGATTCGGGAGGCGGTTCTGGAATTGCTGGAGGAGCTGGAAGCCTCTGGTAACGAGGGAGAAGAGGATTGTCACCACCTCCCCTGGCGGGGCCGCTGCTGGAGGGTGAGGCTCGTGTGTGTGTGTGTATGTGTGTGTGTGTGTGTGTGTGTGTGTGTGTGTGTGTGTGTGTGTGTGTGTGTGTGTGTGTGTGTGTGTGTGTGTGTGTGTGTGTGTGTGTGTGTGTGTGTGTGTGTGTGTGTGTGTGTGTGTACTATTTCTGCCCCTCCTACCCACTGTATCGTAGGGAGACATTATCCACATCCCCTGGAAGGCCTCCCAGAGAAGCATTGAGGATACACGAAGATACAGGGCAAACTACCCAGTGAGCCTCACCTGCTTGTCATGTGACTATCACATGACATACTATTCACCTCTCACAGGATATACCAAAAGGACGATTCATTCCATATCTTCACGATAACTCCGACTTCTACACTATGCGGAGGAGGGCCTACCCCTGTGGTATGTTGGGGAGCAGGGCAGACACACCTAGTCATGACGACAGGATGGATATATGTCACCCACACTGCTAATTATTGTGTGCACGATCAGCCCATTGTCATGTGTGTGTGTGTGTGTGCAGGTGAGTACATTGACATGATCCACTCCACTTGGTGGGGCAAGTATCGTAAACTGGAGACACAGAAGGACTACATTGAGTGGTTCGTGAGATCACATGACTGTTGCACAATGTCATGTGACCTCTCTCCTTGTAGGCTGTTCCCCACCAGAGAGATTGGCACCAATTGGCACGCTCAAGACCTGACCAGGAGAGAGATTAAGGTGTGCACTCATTCCTCACCTAACTCACTTCATTGGAGTTTGTGTGTCCACCAGACCATCACTAAAGACTGGAGGGCTCATAATAGAGTCCTGACATCATATGAAATGATGTTGGACTTCTATGGAATGAGACTAAGGGATCATGAATTTGGTGTGTGTGTGTGTGTGTGTGTGTGTGTGCGTGCGTGCGTGTGTGTGTGTGTGTGGAAGAGGCTACCTCACTCACTCATCAGGTACAGTGGAGCGGTCCCCAGGCTGGAGGGAGAGATTCCGGTGCCTCAACCAGTCCAACTCCTCCCACAGACACATTACAAGGATACTCAAATGTCTTGGAGAGCTGAACCATGAACACCTCAAGGTAGGTTGAGGCCCACACAGTCAACTCCCAGCAATATCCCTTGTCACTTGCAGGCTCCATTTGTGGACTTTGTCCTCCATGAAGCCATCACAGAGGGAACACTGCCTAATACACTGGATAGTTGCATGGAATACTGGGTGGAGGTCGTAAGGTGGGTGCAATATTCAACCCTTGGCCCCCTGGGGGTCAGGCCTGTACTCTGTGTGCAGGTCGGCTCCTTTGAGGAAGCAGTTGAAGAGGAAGGCAAGGCAGCTGGCCAGAGAGCACAACAGGAGAGTATTGGTGGCCAGGGGAGAGGAAGAGGAAGATGAAGATGAACTAGAAGAAGAAGAAGCTAGTAGCTAAGTGCTACTACCACTACCTCATAATGCTGTGTTTTCGATGTTCCTTTGCTGACATGATATATATAAACATATTTTATATGTTCACAATGCTGTGATAGTCATTGTCCAGTAGAGGGATCTGCGCCATCTGCTCCCTTATCACCAATGTCAGTACCTTTTTCACCAGCTTCAGTAGTTGGATTATCACCAGCACCCTTGTCACCATTGTCACCCTTGTCACCACCAGCACCCTTGTCACCACCAGCACCCTTGTCACCTTTGTCACCCTTGTCACCACCAGCACCCTTGTTACCACCAGCACTCATGTCACCCTTGTCACCACCAGCACCCTTGTTACCACCAGCACTCATGTCACCCTTGTCACCACCAGCACTCATGTCACCCTTGTCACCACCAGCACCCTTGTTACCACCAGCACTCATGTCACCCTTGTCACCACCAGCACCCTTGTTACCACCAGCACTCATGTCACCCTTGTCACCACCAGCACCCTTGTTACCACCAGCACTCATGTCGCCCTTGTTACCACCAGCAACATCACAACCAGTACCCTTATCACAACTACCCCCACTCTCCTGCCCCTCCCTACCACTCCCCCTCTCCAGTCCATGGCTCTCTTTCGTCTTCTTCCTCCTGTTCACATGATCCTTATTAGCTTTTTTCACCATCTTGCTGGCCAGTTTCCACATCTCACTTCTCTCCTCCTCATCCTTCATCACCTCCACCCAGTAGTTCATACAGCTGTCCAGCACGCTGTACAGCTCACGAGTCTCTATTGCCTCATGGAGAACAAACCTTATGAATGGAGCCTTGAAATGCTCCATGTGAAACTCTCCCAGACACTTGAGGATACGTGTAATCCTGAGGCAGTTGTGACGTGATGAGTTCAGGTTCTGAAATCTGTCTCTATAGTTGTCGGTACGTTCTAGCTCACCTGAGGAAGAGAGAGAGAGGGACAGGTGGTGAGGGTCTATGGTGTACACCCAGTAATGATATCTGGTACCAGTCTTGCTCCCTGGTTTGATTCTCATGCCGTAGAAATCCAACATTAACTCGTATGACATCATCAGCCTCTTGGAAGCCTCTTCATCAGCTAGTATAGACTGTAGAGGGGCTGGGTCCACATGGTCGGTATGGCAGTGCCATAACAACGTACCTTGACCTCATGTAGCTGTAGTTCCTGGGAGTGCCAGTTCATCCCTCGTTCTCTGATGGGGAACAGCCTGTGGTGTACAGACCACAGCAGGAGGGGGAGTGAGGGAGAGTGGTATCTCCCTACCTACCACTGTATGTAGCTGTGGTTCCACTCCAGTTCCCTATAGTGTCCCCTCATGGACAGGTGAAATTCATCAATCTTGCAACCTACAGGGCTATGCCTTCAAGGTAACATGCTCACACATTGTGCACTTGGTACCATTTGGTCTGAAGGGGATCTTGTTGGTGTAGAACAAGTAGTTATGATTTGCACGAGGATCATCTTTTTTATGCTGAAATATAGTCACATGAGGTCACATGATTATCACATGACTGGCCTACTGGATATCCTTCACGGTATCTGGCAGTGTCTCTGGAACTCCAAACGCTGGGTCTGGGAGGTAGGCGGAGCTGAGAACCCTACACAATACCAACCAGTGGCTACAGTTATATGGTCCAGACAGTAAACACATACCCATCTTCCGAGGCTACAGAAGGCCTCACAAATGTTTGATCGTTTGGAGGCTGTGTCAGAATCAGTATCACTCTCACTTCCTTCAGCATTGGAAATATCTGCTGTTTCTTCAACTCCCTCACTACCAAGAGGAGGGTCTGGAGGTTCTTTGAGTGGATAGGACTGACTGCTGTCGAGGTTGTCAGGTGGCTCCTCTCCTCTCCCTTCCTCCCCTCCCTGCTCTGCAATCATTTCTCCCTCACTACACCTCCCATCACTTGCCGTCTGGCTTATGGTTCCTTCCTGTACCTCCATCTCGCCATTACAGTCACCCGTATCGCCTTCTGCTGCTCTTTTCTCCTCATCCGTCTCCATAGCCTCGCAGTCTGAGTCAGCCATTTCACCACTGCACAGTGCACACCCTTCAATGAAGGTGGGCGTGTCCGCCTTAAATTACTAAAATTGTTCAGCCTGAGCTACGTGGTTGGGCTGCAGGGATGGCGGGGATAGCTAGCAGTGCGGAGGTACAGCCGAGACTGGAGAGAAATATAAAACTCAGGATTGGTGAGCTAGCCCTCGAATTATAGCAAGTTTCTTGTTGCGTCAATGCTGTCACACGTCTCTGTCGTCCTGACATTTTAGCAGCTCTGGTAAACAAACTACCTCCCGCTGCACGGCACGTGTGTACACACGACCTCACATACATGTCCGCCATGCTTATCCCTTGTTCTTGTACAAACCGTGTCTGGTCGTATAAACTAACTAATGTCCACCTAGCTCTATCTCCCTAAGTCTGACACTGTCACTTCACATCTACATCTATATGCCACAGCCTTAGGCTCATTACCAAAATGAAACTGGTGACTGTAGTAATGGTTGTGGATTTGGCTGTAGGTGAGGTTCGTAACCTTCCTCCATCGAAGGATCTTTATGCCAGGGAGGGAAGGGACAGTTACATCATTGTGGCCTTGGACAGGGAGGAGATCTTCCGTACTGCCACAGCTGAGAAACATCTGAGGTATCTCCAGCCTGCTAGGTCATCAGTACATATAGGGTGTAGTGTATGACATGCCATGGGTGATGCCTATTGCTAGGGGTTCTAATATTTTAACCCCAGCCCGTTCTTTGGGGAGGAATTTGGGTTCCAGGTTCCCCGTGACTTTCAGCAGTTGTCGTTCTATGTGATGGTGGCCGACACCCTTCCTCTCTCGCGAGACCTCAAGCTGGGCAAGGTAGCCATCGACAAAGCTACTCTTGTGAAGGTAAGAGGAAGTGTATCACTTCCCAAGGAAACCTTTAGTGTCACTGTCTCTAGGGTGAGGCTGCTGAAGACCACTGGTACCCAGTGCAGCCAATAGGCCTGGACTCTGAAGTGCAGGTGAGAAAGTCAGCCATCCATTAATGGAGGACACTACCTCTCTCTTCTCCACAGGGCAAGGTCCACCTCTCCTTCAGCTATAGAGAGAAATTTGAAAATAGCTACTCTTACTTTGAACTCAGTGTCAAGTGTGTGAGGAAATGACCTAATGTACCCACTGACTGTGCCCCTCCCCCTCCCCTGACCAGGGTGGTGGAGTGCTGTGGGCTGTGTGGACTGGGGCCCAATGGATTCGCTGATTCTTATGCACAAGTGGTAGTGCTGGGCCCTGGAGGACTGAGGTAGGTCATGTGACACTCTATGATGATTATGTAATGTCATGTGACTATCACATGCAGTTCTGATGTGAAAAAGGGTCTGGTCCACAAGAGAAGCAATGATCCTTCCGTTAATGAAACTTTCAAGTTCCCAGTGAGAACTACATGTATATATGGAGTCATGTGACTGGTATGTATATAAATATTCTCTATAGTTGAATAAGAAGGACCTCCAGGAGGCCATTGTGAGGTGAGTGAGGGTAGCGGGAGGGACTGCTGCTCCCTATCACGTGACACTGTCCTCCTCCAGGGTCACCATATGGCACCACACCTCCCTCTCAGAGGACCTGTTCCTAGGACAGGTCATGTGATGGGTCCTAGTCAGTGACCAGTGGGTGATTATGTAACTGTCATGTGATCCTCAGGTCAACGTCTCGACTGCTGCCATAGACAGTTCTCGTATCTACTATGGTTGGTTCCAGCTGTCCCCAAGAGAGACACAGACAGTCTTTCCTGAGAAACAGGAGCTGGGGTCCATGAGACTAAGTGTGAGCTATGGTGAGGACCACATCTACCCCCTGGAGGTGTATGGACCACTGCAGAGTCTACTGCTGCAGAGCTTGGAGGCAGCGGTAGGGAGAAGGGGAGAGAGGGGGGGATGGACTTAGTGAGTCATGGTTCCATTGATATGTGTGTACAGGACATTACTGACTCAGCTCTATATATTCTGAGTGAGGTGTACAGGGATAAGGCTGTTATGGCTAGATCACTGGTCAAGATCTTCTTTAAGCTTGGCTCGGTAAGTTGGGAGGGAGGAGGGGAAGGGGGTGTGGGAGGGAGGAGAGGTGTGGGAAGGAGGGGGGGAAGGTGTAAGCTTGGCTCAGTAAGTTGGGAGGGAGGAGGGGAAGGGGGGAGGGTGTGGGAGGGAGGGAGGAGGGTGTACAGGTTTGAAGCCATTGATATAGTCCTGTCGAGGTGTCTACTGTTGAGTGGATATTTGGCAGCAGATCTTGGCTGTGTCTCTGTACACCTCCCTTGGTATGTAGGAGACACATCTCAGGACTGCCAATAATGCTAATGCCATTGGACAGCACTGAGGTTGAGTCCTCCGTTCCCTACAGCTGGAATCTCTCTTGAAACGTCTCATTCAACATGAGGTCACAGTTACCTCTGACCCCAATACTCTGTTCCGTGGCAACACTCTAGTGACCAAGATGGTGGATGAGTTTATGAAACTGGTTGGTCTCTCCTACCTACGTCAAACCCTGCAGTGCTGTATTGACGAGGTGGGAGGAGTCACAATAAACATGATGTCATCATTACCTAACTCTAAAATCATTTTGTATTTAGATATTTGAAACTAGGAAGTCCTGTGAAATTGACCCAATGAAATTGTGTGAGGGAGAGAACATTGATGTGAATATGGTGAGGTGGTGATATGTTGTGGACCACTGTATGGTATGTTCACTCCCTCCCTCCCTCCCTCCCCCTCCCCCTCCCCCTCCCTCCCCCCCCCTCCCTCCCCCCCCTCTCCTGCAGACCAATCTCCTCTTCTTTGTGGAGAAGATTTTGAGTGCCATTATCTCATCTTCCATCTCCTGCCCTCGTTTGATGTGCCGAGTCTTCTCCCTCCTCTCTCAGGCAGCTGTACAAAGGTTCCCAGGTTGGTGAACACCAAGTAGGGGGTCCTGGAGGTTATTTATTTCTGCCCCCCTCTCCCCAGACCAACACAATATTGTGCAGTACACAGCTGTCAGTGGCTTCATCTTCCTCAGATTTTTTGCCCCTGCCATTCTCAACCCTCGCCTCTTCCAGCTGAGATCAGAGATCCCAGTATGATAGTAGATATTAGATGTACTAGTAGATGTATACTAATGTCGGTCATATTCACCTGCAGAGTCCAGTGGTAGCACGAACCTTGACCCTGATATCAAAGACAGTTCAAAGTATGGGGAATATCGGAACCCTCATAACCAAAGTCAAGGTATGTGGCACGTGATGTCATATTGCATCACATGACATCATATGTCATCGCAGGCGGGAAGCTATAAAGAGGATTATTTGGCTCCTTTTAATGAGCAAATAATGGATGAAAGCCACATTAGAGATGTCAAAACAGTAAGTGGTTCCACCCAGTCTCACATACCTCATATTTTCATTCCGTGGTTCCAGTATCTGACTGCGGTGGCAGACCCAACAGGAGGACAGGATATGAGTATAGAAGATCTGGCCTACAGAGAGGGGTAAGCCCCTCCCCCCCCTCCCTCCCCCCATACACCACTGTATGATGTGTGCACACATCATTCTACAGTTATCTGGTAAAGAGGTCACAGGGGAGGAGGAAGGGACCGAAGAACTTCCGTCGACGATACTTCATCCTGACTGCAAAGGGCCTGACCTACGCCAAGGATCGTAATGACAAGCCTCTCTGTGAAATACCAGCCTCAGACCTGCTGGCTGTGGAGCGGGTGGACGACCACACCTTCAACATGAAGTTTGTGAGTGTGGGAATGAGTTATTCCAGACTGACTTTCCATCCCATCTCTTGTTCAGATGTTTCAGGTGGTGCAGCCCATGAGGATACTCTATGTACAGGCCAAGAACAGTCTAGATCTAAAGGAATGGTGCGTGAGGGACTTTGGGATTATTTTGCTAGTACCAGATGGAATCCCACAGGTTGTCGGTGCTGGCTAACGTGTCTGGCCGTGGAGACCAGTCTCAGAAGCAGTATCACAGTGGAGCCTTCTTGAACAACAAGTGGACATGGTGTGTATGTGATTGCTATTAATGTTGTAATGACATAATTATGATGTCATCCTCCAGCTGTGGTGGTATTACTGAGGACACCAGTTCAGGGTGCACATCTGTCAGTCTGTAAGTCAAAGTCCTTATCTCTACCACTAAGTGATGGTGGATATTGTGACCCAGAGCCATGCAGATCCTGTCCAGTCACCGAGGCATTGATCTAGAGAGAGAGCTTCACAAGGTGTATCGCATGTTCCTGGATGGCCAGAACAGCCTTGTCAAGTTAAAAGGTGTGTATTGTCTATGTTGTCTGTGATGTCTGTCATCCTCCCCTCCTCCCTCACCTGGAACCAGATGAGGCCACACGGTCAGCTAGGTCTGACTCACTGTCACTCCCTCTGAGGGTCAGCAATCTGTGTGAGCTACTTGTGTTTGTCAAGAATCTGGAGCTATCCGTCACTGCAGAGCCACCCCCTCCCATAGGGACCAAGTATGTTACCTCTCTGGTATCACTGTGGCCATTATGACCACATCTGTCCACCCTCAGACATGCTCCCTACATCTGCCCAATGGGAGAAGCTCTAGTGGTCAAGTAGGATTGTATATATTTATCATCATCATCATCTTCATCATCTCTCTATATATATAGTACCATTACTTGCTTTCAAATATGCATCGTTTTTTATTTCGAACTCTGTACAAGGATTGTGGAGGGAAATGAGGTCTATTAGACAGGTGGGCTTGTCTTCATAAGCTATCTGCCATTTTTAATGTGGGTGTACAAATTATGACAGGATACATCAACATTTATGATGCCAGTGTGTATTACAATCATGAATATGGTTATTACGCGCCCTAGCTGAGTAGATCTAGCAGCTAGCTGGAACGTGGTAAGTGGAGCTACATCTGTATCAGTATCAGTCATGGCAGACTACTCAGGCTTGGACGAAGCGACGCTCAACGAGAAGGTAAAGCTAGCGGCAGTACTATCGCCTCATGGTGTGACTCCTCACAGCTTACTATGTGTTACTATACATATATATATATACATGTGTGCATTATAAATGTAGGGATTCTAGAGAAGTTAGAATCCTTACTGTCCCGCCTCCTGCAGTTGAAGGCTGCGTCCGACTATGAAGAGCGCTCTGCTATTCGTAAGGCTCTACGACAGCTGAAGAAGGAGCAGGGCAGGCCGGTCGGCAGACAGTCTAAACGTGAAGCAACCTACAACAGGTTTGCAGGAAGAGCACTGTCGACAAGTAAACCTGCAGTCACTCCACATCAATTCTACGGCAAGGAAACGAGCGGGGTAAGCCACAATACCGACAGCAGTAGAGGCTCTGTGCCACTCACACACTACCTCTTGTAATGATGAGTGTTTTCTCTTTAGCCTGCCAGAGGTGGTACTCCAACCCAGACCCCGCCCACTCAGAGCCCTTTCCCCTACTCCCCCCCTCCCTCACAAACTCCCCCTCCCGCACATACCCCCTCCCCGTTGGAGGTGCAGCGAGAGCCCCCCTCTCCAGTGCCCTCCTCGGAGGGACCTGATGGTATCCCGTCTCACACGGAGGAAACTGATGGTATCCCGCCTTATACGGAGGAACCCGAGCCTTCCTTCTCCCCCCAGCCCCCATCACCTCCAAAGTCCCCTTCCCCTCCGCCCTCCCCTCCTCGCTCCCCTTCTCCCTCTCCCGACTCCTCGGAAAAGTTCCAAGAGGAATTAGTGGATGGCACTGATGAGGGGGTGGAGCCAGGTGACGATGAGGGGGTGGAGCCAGATGACCAGGGAGAAGGTGGTAATGAAGGGGTGGAACCAGATGAAGAGATAGAGCCAGAAGAGGAAGAACCAGACAAGCAGGAGCCCGATAATGAAGAGGCGGAGCCTGTGGGGGCGGAGCCAGACAAGGAACTAGCTGATGATGACCAAGAGGAGGAGGAGAAGGAGGAAGTGGAGAAGGAGGTGGAGGTGGGGTCCAGTCAGAGGTCCAGCCAGGAGGTGGAGCAGGTGAGGGAAGAGAAGTAGGAGGGAAGGGGGGAGATGTTAGTAGTGACTACTATTATTTATTTTATTGTCACAAATCCAGGAGGAGGAAAAGCCACACCCACGTGAGGAAGCCCCTGCTATTACTGCCAACACCTCTACCGACGAGGCAGGTGAGTCAAACCTTGCTGCCTACATATCTGAAGAGTTCCCAATGTCCTAACATAGTCCTCCCAGCTGGACTAGCTAGTGGGCACCACACCTTAAGGTCCCTTGCCAAGTTCCATTAACAGAGAAATGTTCCCTTTTTAGGCAGGACATCATGACCTGGCCAAAGGGAGTACTACCACTCTCTCTAATGGCCCCCTCCTCTCTAATGACTCCCTATGTCACTACAGATTGGTCACCGTTTGGCAAGAAACTTCGCTCCAAGCGCCCCGAGGTCCAATCAAGAGAGAAAACAGGCACAGAGAAGGCGGAGTTTCAAGGGCTTAAGTTGCGCAAGACTCTGTCGCAGGAGAGACAAGACAGGCCTTCACATACCAGTAGGACTCATGACTTCGGAGTCAAACTAAGAGTGAGTTACTTAGTCCTGCTCCCTGTTTGTGTGTCCTGTAGTGTACACAGTCATGTAGTGTGGTTTGTGTAGTGTCAGAGAGGAATGTGGAGGGAGTGAACCTTGACACAACTTGGTGTCAACTACTCTGTGGTACCATACCCATACAGCCATGTCCCATTCCAACCACTACTGTACTGGAATGAGGACCAATTATTTGAGTTATTGAGAGGAGATCCCATCATTAACTCTACCTCCATACAAGGTTCTGTGTCTGAGTTCACGCATAGCTGGGATGACAAGCATTCCAGTCCCTGGACAGAAGCCTGTCTGTGGAGCTGCCAAGATCAGCTCCTATTACATTCACCCTTTCAAGTGGTTGGCAGTGGGTGTGTGTGTGCATTATACATGACAACGGAGGCTGGAGAATGGAGTACAAATGTCCTTGCACAATTGCTCTAATGTATATACCTTTTAGCCTCTCACTGCGACAATGGGTCTTGGCAGTGTAGTAATGCCTATTATAGTCTGACATCAGGAGCTCTACTTGCTATATATAGCAGCCACTGCTTGTGAAGTGCTAGTCTCAGCTAGTGTGTGTGTGTGTGAGGAAGGTAGCTCTGTAGTGGTTGGGTAGTTGCTAGTTAGAGAGTCTCTCTATCACTGTAAGAGGCTGACTGAATATAGTAGCAGGTGGCCTGATGGAGTCGGGAGCAGTGGTGAGACGAGCCACTTCTGGTCGGAGGGTGAGGCCTGGCTCTATGATTGCTACAAGAATGGTGATATTTGAGAGCACTGAACAGCAACCTGACAACAGTCCCGAGCCAATCCATAAAGCTGTCTCTATGGGGAATCTGATGGGTGGAGCTGGAGGCTCCCTGGCCATAGCCACTGAGGGTAAGCAGGGCCCAAGCAGCAGTGTGATGTGCAACCCTAGCACTGGACAGGCCGTGCTCCTTCCTCGTGTGCCATCTTCATCTTCTCTACTGAACTGCATTAGAGCAACTATGCAAGGCCCCTCCCCCAAGCCACGCCCCCAACACACCCCCTCTCCACTGACCAGTGACTCTGACTATAGCTCAGGCTCCTCCCACCTGACGCCACCTCGTGATGGGGACCCCTCAGAACTTCCCTTGGACCCACCACAAATGTCCCCCACTACAGGAATGGACTCCCCCCAGATGTCCCCCACCACCGGAATGGCCCGCCAGAGGGGGGCTGTGGGGGCCCTCAGACAACTTTTTGAGATCACATCCCCTCAACACAAGTCCCTGTTCCGTGCCACCTCTCTCCCCACCCTCCTCCACTCACCACAAGCACCACAGCACAGAAGACCACACCCACCACCCCTCGTCAATACTCCTCCCCCACACAACACCTCTTCCAAAGCCAGTCCAACTAGAAAGGGAAGCAAGGGGAAAGTCCCTCTGCTGCCGCCTGTGAAACGAGTTCAATTCCTCGAGTCTCAGACTACCTCTAGCAGGCAGCAACAAAGCAGTAGTGATCACTATAGCAACCAACACTCTTCCAATGTAGGGGCCCATAAAAAGATTCCTCTTTTACCTCAGTCTGCTTTACGGCCCCCTACTAGCCCCCCTACCCCTCCATCTGCCTCATGGCCCCCTACTAGCCCCCCTACCCCTCCGTCTGCCTCACGGCCCCCTACTAGCTCCCCTACCCCTCCGTGTGCCTCACGGCCCCCTACTAGCCCCCCTACCCCTCCATCTGCCTCACATCCCCCTACTAGCCCCCCTACCCCTCCGTCTGCCTCACATCCCCCTACTAGCCCCCCTACCCCTCCGTCTGCCTCACGGCCCCCCACCACTTCTAGCCCCCCTACCTCTCCCTCCAATATCCCCCCTCCTAAGCCCCCTCGTGCTGCTCACCGCTTGAGACTAGCTCAGGTATGTGTACAGGTGATAACTGGTGGTCACATTGCTACATACAAACATTGTATGAATGTGTGTATGTAATGGAATCTGTAGCTTGTCAAATGTGCATTAGTGTTGAATAGGTGTTGGAATGTGTACTGGTGAGTGAGAGGTCTCCTAGTCATATCACCTCTTTAGTCTCCCATTGCCCAACCACCCATGACCTGTCACAGACAAACCACATGTACATAGTCCATGATCTGTTACTGAGTGTTTGTAATCTCTGCCATAATGGCTGTAACATATCAGGTGTGGTATACTAATGGCTATTGGCCCCTCCCTCCCTCTCTGTCTCTGTACAGTCACGAGATTCCAGACCAGCTCCGTCCACTACTGATGTCATTCCAACTAAACGACCTTCGTCTCCACCTCGTACACGAGCCAAGACCTATAGCAGTCCTCGGACAGCACAACGTATGGCTGCTGCCTCCTCACCTTCATCCGGACCTCGTACCCTCCGAGACTACCAGGAGCTGTCAGCTCGCAGCCACAGGGCAAAGGTCAGGAGTCCAGACCAAGACAGTGAAGAAGGTATTGATACAATGTGGCTGTAGATGGTGTTGATAGCACGACCAAGTTGTGCTCCCTCCACTGCTACAGGCTCCACGATGCCAGTGGATGAGCTCCAGCGATACTTGGTCATGTACGTGAACCAGGAGCTAGCCCTGTCCCCGCCCATCCCATCACGAGGGAAGGCACTCTATGACACATGTTCTGACACCACCAACCTCTGGTAGGCCACTCCCCTCTCTCTGTATGACATCATTCTGACATCATCCTGTCTCCCCAATACCAGTAAGCTGATCAACAAGTCAGTGAGGAATACAGTGGACCTGAGGGCCCTCTCCACCATCTCGTCCTCCATGTCAGCGGCAGACAGAGAGGAGGCCCAACAGGACAACATGACTCTAACAATTGAGTCAGCAAGGGCCATTGGTTGCCGGATAACTGATTCAACTGGTGACCTCATCATGCGGAAGGACCCACCCACAATACGAGGCTTCCTTGTGGATCTTATCAGGGTGAGTTACCATGGTAACGAGATTGGACTAACAAGTCATTACTTGACCCCTGACCCCCCAGGCACGTGTGGTGAACCTGCCGGGGATGGACGATGAGCCGACCACGACCTTCACCAACCTCTCGGCTCTCTTCTCCAAGTTGGGCATCTCAGAGGTCGATGGGGACGGAGGAGGGGAGGGGGAAGAGGAGGATAGGAGGGAGCTGACGTGGAGGGAAAGGGATAGTGAGCGCCTCAGACAGGCACTCAAGACCCCACCCAAGTCTCCACCCACTACTCGATCATGGAGAGAGGCACCATCTTCTCCCAAGGTATGTAGATATAACCAGGTCCTATATTACATTAACATTGAGGTGTGGTGTGTCCACCAGTCAAGTGAGGGACTTACGTATGAAGAGAGAGCAGCCATGAGGCGTGCTGAGAGGGAGAAGAGAGAGGAGAGGAGGGAGAAGGGGGAGTCTGAGGACACCACCGGTCTCACCTATGAGGAGAGGGCAGCCATGAGGAAGGCAGAGAGGGAGAGGAGGAGGAAGGAGAGGGCGGAATTGGCTGGAGCCCAGTAGAAAACATTTTATGGAACATTTTTTTCAAAGAATAGATGCTTTGACCATTCTCCCTTAGGCACTGTTGCCATAGCAATCAGTAGTACCCAGCACTAATGACACTCCTAGAGATACAATGACTTGTATTATGAGCACTTGCAATGCTAGTATTAGTACTGTAGAGTATACAGTCCATGATGATATCTGAACATGTGGGTACAGTGGGTACAGTGGGTACAGTGGGTTCATGTGGCAATATATGGGCTGTTCAGTTCTCATTAGAAGCCCATCTTCTTGGTCTTGATTCTCTTTGTGGGTGGTGTATATGGCTTCTCCTGGGCACTGACCTGGCTCCTTGGAGGAGATGAGGTATCCATCATCACTGAGTCCTCTGGCTGCTGCTCCTCGCTCTCCCTCCATCCCTCCCAGAATATGTGATCATCACGGTTACCATCGACTCCAGGGGCTCTTAGGTCACAATATGCTCTCAATCTCTCCACACTTTTCACTGTTGCCATGGTGATCTCTCCCTCTGTTGCCATAGCACTAGAACCTGATGTAGATTCCATTAACCCCCCGGACACTAATTTCTGTTCCAACTTCCTCGTCTGCAGTGGAGCCAATCTTCCCCTACAGTACGTACACCTCATTAAAAGGGGTGTGGAAGGTGGTTGTGACGTTGTGACAGTGTGGAGGTGGGAGGGAAGGGAGGCTGGGAAGTGGGTTGTCATGGTAGCCAAACAGGCAGGGCAGAGTGCAGGGTAGCCGGGGCCATCCAGGACTGGACAATAGACAGATGGCTAATGATAGCACTTACATTCCAGTAGGAGATATGATGGTCTAATTACCACTTACATTCCAGTAGGAGATATAATGGTCTAATTACCACTTACATTCCAGTAGGGGGTTGAAGTTGACCGGGGATGTGGTAGTTGGCCATTCTTCCCTGGACATCTGCAACTCCTATAGGGTTGCTATGACAACTCATACACAGCCTAGCCACCTCTACAGCACCTGTTCTTGGAGCCATGCTTCCTGCAGCCAGCTTTCGTCACAGGAAGTGGGTGTGTCAGTGGGTGGGGTCTCATTGTAGCTCCACAGCTGGTAGAACAAATCTCCGACCACTGACATCTGCAGCACATAACATTTAATGAGACCTTCCTCTCCATGGGGTAACTGCAGTTACAGATACTGTCTCACAGTGATGGCACCCAACACTTCCTTCCTCTCTCCTTCTCCCTCCCCTCCTTCTGTACTGTTTTCTCTCAGGGTAAGAAGGCAGGCTCCAGAGAGAGGCAGCTGTAATCTGTTGCCCAGTAATGCAAGGGTAGACTTCCCTTGCCACTGGTCTTCCAAATCACTAAGTGTGCGGGGAGGGGGAGGGGGGAGGGAGGGGGAGAAGAGGGGAGAGAGTAATTTGAGGTGATATACTCCATGTTCCACCAACCCATAGTTGGCGACAGTATGGACAGCACAGCTGGAATGTGGAGGATCTACTGCACTGGATCTGCTGCTACTGAACACTGCACATTCGTGAGACACACAGTCACACATCATCAGCAGTACTGGTGATGGTAGTTGAGGACCACACCCACTGGAGTGGGTAGTGTGTTGTATGTAGTGTAGAGGATACAGTGACTGTCACGTGTGGATATAGTGTCCATGATTTGAGGGGCGTGGCTAAGGTCATGTGACTCCTGCAGTAGTGGCCAGCCTGGTTGTCGTGTATCTAGCAGTAGTAGAGAGTGTGAGGTGCCAATGTGCAGTTGGTGAGGGTGTGATGGAGAGGAAGGGGAGAGGGAAGAGGTGAGAGTGTTCTCTGGGATCCACTGACTTGGAGATGTGAGTAGTGGAGAGAGATGGAGCTGGTTGGCCTGGGAGAAGAAGGGATGTCACCCTCTCTAGAAGGAGCATGTCTGTGTGGCCTCACTCTAAAGTCCCCCAATGACACTCCACAGTGTTCAGCCAGCACAAGGCTTCGAGGATGGCTACCATAGCAACACTGCCAGAAATGGGTGGGGCTAGATGGACTGGGTGTGGCTAACGGTCTCTGCAGTACCTGTAATCTATACACGACTTAGCAGACTAGCCATGAACCTCACAACTGGACTTACGGTTGCCCCTGGCTCCACAAGTAGACCCCTCCTGTCTCCATGACAACAATCCCCTCTCCAGCAATGTAAGGACTATGAACGAGCATGTCATCTAATGTATGACATCATATGACATCACCTAATTACCTGAGTGTTATACTGGCTATGCAATAATCAGTTCGAAATATTCCCAAAACTGTCAGTTGTTGTTCAGCGCACCTTGACCCCTGTTGACCCAACATCTCATCTATTGTAGACCTGAGGAGCTCCTCGGATGGGCCCTGTGACATCCAGAAGTGACAATGGAGGTGTACGGGTCAAAGTGCACCTACCAAGAAGAAGGCTGCGTGATAGGTGGTCCTGGCACACACAAACACTGTGAGGGTCAGGCAAGAGTCACATGACTTACTGGAACATCACGTGACTGACCTTTGCCCTGTGTTCTAGTTGCCTGTACTTCCATTATCCTCCCTGGCATTTGGTAAGCATCACACTCGGTCAGAGTTAGGGAGTTGTCCTCATGTCGCAGCAGACCACAGCCTCAGTGAGTGGTTAGGGAAGACACAACTCATTCCCGTGTGATCCACACTACAGTGTATTTTAATGGATACTGAGTGTGTGAAGTAGGGGGCCTGAGGCATAGAAGAGGGAGGTGGGAGACGGTGGGGAGAGAGGGGGGACACAGGCTAGGGCTGAGCCAACGAGAGGGTCGTACTCCTGCAGAGGAAAATGGATACAGTCATGTTCCCATACGTCATACTGCCATACATCCATACTGCATTCTGCTGTTCTACAGCAGTGGTTTCAGTCAGTAGGTCATGGAGGAGGTTGGGTGGTACATACACATCCTTGTAGTTCCATTGGAAGTAGGTAATCTGGGACTGCACACCTGGAGCCTTGCTACCACTCACTTCATATGGAGTGCCTATATGGAGGGGGGGGGGGGGTGGGGTAGGAAGGATACACCACACACTGTACATTGACTGACGTAGGTTTGGTGAGGTGAGCGGGAGACAGGGGGTGTGGTAGTTCACATAACGTTCTAACACTGGAGAAAAATTGAGGATGACAACCGGCCGCTGGTTAATCAACTGGACGTCCGGTTGATCAACTGGATGTCCGGTTAATCAACTGGATGCCCGGATGCTTGACGTAAATTCGAACATATATCACTACACACCTTGTCTTCTGAATATTAGCGCCTCGTCAGCACCCACCGCGGCTGCCGAGAAGGAGCCAGTACCTACAGCATTAGTCCTGGGGTCCAGATACTGCCTCACACGTCCGCTGGACTGCTGTGCATTCGTGTAAAGAGGGAACTCCACATGAGGAAACATGTCCATCTGCGCATGCGTGAATCCGCGTGTTTTAATAGTACATGTACACGATGGACTTGTGCAGCGTTCACCAGTTCTGTGGAGAAGATGAAGTACGTCGCTTTCGTACTGACCTCCTCTCGTGGTACGATAGCAACCGTAGAGACTTGCCCTGGAGGGCCAAGGTGCGTGAAGGCCTACGTATTGGTGCCATCACGTGCTGTTGTATCTCATTTAATAGGCCGAGACTGAAGGAGACCCTGACGTACGGGGCTACGCGGTGTGGGTGTCAGAGGTGATGTTACAGCAGGTGAGGCCTACACTGACGGTGCACAGCCTTCTCTGAGCCTCATTCTCCCTCAGACCCAGGTTGCCACTGTCGTTGACTACTACAATACCTGGATGGCGGTAGGGAGTGAGGGGAACGAGCTGTAACGATATCTCATTGTGTGCTGTGTCCAGTGCAGAAGTGGCCATCAGTTGATAGGCTAGCAGCTGCTTCCATTGAGTTAAGTCTGCAGACCTCAAATGTGTGTGAAGTCCAGTGTCCATTTCTACTGCAGGAGGTCATGGAGGTGTGGTCAGGCCTAGGTTACTATTCCAGAGCACAAAGGCTGTGGGAGGCGGCCAAGAAGGTCATGAATTTGGTTATAAAACCACAACCATCCTTTCTTGTCATTTCAACTCCCTATAAGTGGTCACTACACGTTAGCCTAATAGGCCTTGGTTTGATGCTCGCTGTCAGGGGCAACAGAAGGGGCTCTCCCCACTCATTAGCCCTTGGGAAGGTCTGAGACAGAGGCCACACTCACTCGAGATGAGTGCCCTGATAAGAGGGGTAGGGGTATCAGAAACAGGCCTGGGGAAGTGCTGTACAGAAGATCTGGCCCCCTAGGGGGCTGGGGATGTTGCATTGGCCCCTTGGTTGAAAGCACCCCTTGGCCAGCAACTGGAGTGCGATGAGCGAGGTGTCTCTCTCAGAGACATAACTCAATTCAGACTACTCTCAGACCAAGGCCTTATTTTTCCAATTTTTGCCTACTATAGGCTTTTGGTGTAGGGTTTGTGAACCATGTTTGATGTCCTATGTAGGTTGTGAGGGAGATGGGAGGGCACCTCCCTCGAACAGCAGCTGAGCTGGCCCAGCAACTGCCTGGTGTTGGGAGATACACAGCCAGTGAGGCCACTTTGTCCACCGTACCCCTGCCATGTGTAATGGTGTGTGTTGATGTAGGTGCCATTGCATCTATAGCGTTTGGAGAGAGGTGTGGTGTTGTCGATGGCAATGTAATGAGGGTGTGGTCTCGTGTCAAGACCATTGGAGCCCCACCTTCCTCTACACATGCCACAACTCACTTCTGGTAGGGCACCACCTCCTCAGTCAACTATGTCACATTGGACACACCAGGCAGCTGTCGCTGGAGGCTGTGGACCCAGACAGACCTGGAGATTTCAACCAGGCTCTCATGGAGTTAGGGGCTACTGTGTGCACCCCTCAATCTCCCCTCTGTACTACCTGCCCTGTCAGTACATACTGTGGAGCCTACCAGCAGGTCAGCTCTGTACACCTGCAGAGGTGGGTGGTAGCATCCATTCCCTCAGGTGCTCACTGAGAGAGAGAGGACGTCTCTTCATCGTTTCACTGCCTCTCCACCACTTCCATTACCACCCACTTCCTCCTCTAAGTGTCCTCTCTGTCTCCCTCATGATCAACCATGGACACCCACGTACAATACACTGACTGAGTTGTGTTCATTGTGCCATATTCTGTCCTCTGCAGTCTTGGGGTATCCAACTATGCCAGAAAGAAGAGGCGAAAGACAAGTAGAGAGGAACATGTACATACCCTCTGGGCCACAAATGTCTTGTGACCAGGTTCCATTCATTCTCTTGTTCCAGTTTGCTGTGGGAGTGGTGGAATGGAATGAGGACAGAGGACAGGGTAGATATCTGATTCGACAGAGACCAGATACAGGTGACTCCATTCCAGTCCACACTGTGTGAGTGTCTCTATTCCAACTCACAGGGCTATTGGCTGGACTGTGGGAGTTTCCCTCCATACCGGTCAAGGAGGGGGAGAGGGGCTGGCAGGCACTCCAGCAGTACTTGTCATCTGAGACAGACCCACACATATTCAAGGGAATGGTAGGACACACCATTATCATATCCCTCCCTAGACCTGTCATGTATCCTCAGGTCTCCCATCAGTTCTCCCACACACTTCACCACTATCACGTGTGGCACATTGTCACCCCATCACCTCCTCCACCTCAACCCTCCCCCCCTCACAAATGGGTGACTGGGTCTGACCTCCTGCAGTGTGCCATTTCCACAGCTGTCAGGAAGGTAGAATGCTATACTACCATCTGGATATCACATGTACAATGTGTGATGATAGATATACAGACTAGTCTCTGAACAGGAGACAAGCAGCAGCAGGTCCTGCAAGTCAGCTGGAGAGAAGGGGAGGCTGGGGGGGAGGGGAGATAAGGGGTGCTCTGAACCAGCCAATAAAAGACAAAAGACACTGGATGCTTTCCTACGTGACAAACCATAGAGACCAGAGTTGCTTTAGTCTGGTCTTCCAGCAAATGATACTCGAGCAGATTAGAAAATGTGATGTACTTGTCATTTTTCCCTTTATGAAAGCATCGTCCTGACCGAGTGCGCATGCGTTTCTGCATAAGAGGCTTTGAGCGCCAAGCATGGCTCGGAGAGGTTCACTGATAGTGTTTGAAGGATGTGACAGAGTTGGCAAGTCTACACAATGTCGGAGACTAGTAGATGCGCTGAAGACGTCAGGAATTGAGGCAGAAATGATGAGCTTCCCGAGTAAGTCGTAGCTTCTTCACCTTCCTGCGGACAATTACAGAAGTATTTCTCTGTTTGTGGTAGATCGCAGCACGGCCATTGGGAGGCAGATCAACGCCTATCTCAGTAATGAGATTGAACTGGAGGACCACAGCGTTCATCTTCTCTTTGCAGCTAACAGATGGGAGATGGTGTATGTGACTTGTGAGGGGAGGGTATTTGTAATAGCCTTATTGTATGATATGTATGTAGGCCTGAGATGAAAAGACTGCTAATGAGAGGGGTCTCCCTTGTAGTTGATAGATATGCCTACTCAGGAGTTGCCTTCACTGCAGCCAAGCAGGTCAGACCTACTCACTACATGGCTGTCCTAAGACAGTGATTGTTCTACTCAATGGCTGACAGCAGGTGGAATCTCTGGCCTGGTGTAAAGGACCAGACATTGGCCTGCCAGCACCTGATGTCGTGTTCTACTTGGACTTACCAGCTGAGGCTGCTAGGGACCGTCACAAGTTTGGTAGTGAACGGTACGAGAAGGCGGAGTTTCAGGAGCTAGTCAAAGAGCAGTTCATGTCACTGAAAGAAGAGAGCTGGCGAGTTGTAAATGCTGCCAAAACCATTGAGACCATACATCAGGAGGTGCTAGAAACTGTCACTGAAGTAATTGAGCAAAAGGCCCAGGAACCAATCAAGCAACTTTGGACAGTGGGACACTGACAACATGTAGTAACTGTTTCTATTGCCGACCTCTAAATTTAATATTCATATTGTATGTACACACACACACACACAGATCACAAATATGAAATCTGTTGCTTGTCTAAGTGAGGGGTGTGGTGGTAGCTATGAGTCTGGGTGGGTGAAGGTTGTGTTCAGTAAGTTGAGGAGGAACCGAGACTGCATGTAGTCAGGAAAACAAGTAACGTCAGCCAGCACACTGCCTGCTGGGACTGAGGGACTGCTCTGGAGAGGCTGGTAGGTGAACTCACCACACAGGGAGTCCAGGGTCAGGCTAAATGTATGTCCTAAAGGAAAGAGAAGGGAGGTATGTACAGTGATGTCACTGACTGGGACCTGAATGAGCTCACCAGTCAGCACGCCGTCGGTGACTTCACATGTGAAGACAGTAGTATCTGAACTGTGAGTACAGCGACTGACAGAGAGGCCACTTAACCCACTCAGAAACTCTAACACAGCACTATTAGTCACATGACCATCACCTGACATGCATGTGCTATCAGCAGCTATTGGCTGTAAGACAAGTGGACACACAGTCATCAGTAGGATGTGCATGTGAAGGTTTGTCACCTGTTCCATCTCAGGCAGCTTCTCATAGTGGTCCAACTTGCTCCGAGCCTCTGTGAGTTCTGCCCTAGTGTGGCTGAGCTCCTGCTGTAGTAGCAGTAGAGTATCCCTGCTCTCTCCCAGTTCCCTCTCCCTCTCCTGCAGTCTCTCTTTCAGCTCACTGCAATACTCACCACTAGCTGAAAGGCGTGAAGAAAGACCGCATCAAATGGAGTCGTGGAAAGTCGCGATTTCTTACCTTCGGCGTTTTTCTCTGCTCTGCCTTGCGCTGTGAGAACCTCTGAATTGAGATCACTAAGTACACTACGTAGTAACGACTCGTACTTAGCTTGGTAGTCAGCCATGTTTACTAGGAGCTGCGCGCGCTAGTTATGTGAACTTCGACCCTTAGCTTACTGTCACGTGGTTCTTTTCCAAAGTCACATGACAATGCATGCTAGTCTCGTGATCCTTCTGGGCGTTAATAAATCTCTTCAGGAAATGGCCCAAGAAAACGACGAAGTGGACGAGAGTCTGTTCCTCGATGTTCTCCCTGACTACCTCAAGTGTCCGATCTGCTTATGCTGCCTGCAGTCCCCTTTCCAGACTCCCTGCGGACACCGCTTTTGCAAAGACTGCATAACTCCTGTCCTCAACACTCGTAATAATGTCTGTCCGAAAGATAGGACCGTAATAGACAACACAAACACATTTCCGGACAACGCAGTGAAGCTACAGATTAACGCCTTGAGGATCAGGTGTCCGAAACACGAGGCCGGGTGCGCGTGGATTGGGGAATTGTCCGACAAACGTGCTCACTGTCAGTCCTGCGACTTCGTGGAGGTTCCCTGTGGGCTGTGTGGGGTCACACTCCAAAAGAAGTTCATTGAAGCCCACAAAGCTCTGTGCCCCAAGCGCCAGTTGCCTTGCGAGCATTGCCATACACAATTCTGTTTCTCTGACCTCTCGTCACACTATGCTGTCTGTCAAGAATATCCAGTCTTCTGTCGTCATGAATGTGCTGTTGGCAAAGTACCTCGCAAAGATGAGGAGTCACACTATGTCAATGACTGCCCCAAGCAACCTGTGCCATGTGAAATGGCTCCATTTGGGTGCACTGAACAGGTGGAACGTGGTGCAATGGGAGAACATCTTATTAAATGCGCCCCTCAACGAACTCTTAATCTTGCCAACTGTGTCCTGAAACTTCAAAAGGATGTGAAGGAACTGTCTCTTATGCTGGCTCAACAGAAGGAGCAGCAGGAGGCCATGGCAGACACTCTCTATCCCTGTGCTGGCCAGTTCACATGGAGACTTGAGAACATCCATCAGAAAGTCAAACAAGCCCAAGCTGGGAATCCATTAGACTCTGTTATGTACAGCCCACCTTTCTTCTCTGGTGAGGCTGGCTACAAGCTCTGCCTGTGTGTGTACCCAGCAGGCGATAACAACCAGGACTATCTCTCTGTATATTTTGTCATCATGCGTGGGCCCTACGACGAGATTCTCCAGTGGCCATTTCAGAAGCGCATTTACCTCAGCCTCCTCAGCTGCAAGGGGGGACCAGGTGTTTTTAAGGACATTCAGCCTGACCCTCGTTTGCACTATTTTCACCGTCCCGAGAAGCCACAGAACGTTGGGTACGGCTACCCCAAGTTCATCTCCTTGGAGAAGCTGTTAGCAGATGACTCAAAGTATTTGGATAGTAGCTGCATCTTCCTACGGTGCAAAATTTATGATTGATTTAAAGCTTGCAATATTTCATTGGAATAATTCATTGACCGTCGCTCAGTATGAATATACAATACAGTAGGCCGGCTGACGCCGCCAGCCCCACCCACTAAATTTTAGATCATCAAACTTAGAGCTGGGGATGAATCGCAGCATCACGACAACTAGTCTTCGCAGCCATACGGCAGTGGCATCGGGATTTCTGCACAAACTCGCTCACAACGGTACTCCCTTTGCTTGCTGGCACCAGAGATACTACGTCCTCTATTCTGACGGACTCTTGCACAGCTACAAGAGTTCTCGAGCCAGACACAGCCATCGCGTCATTCAAGTAGGTAGAAAGTGCTTGCGCGTGAGATTTGGGTCCGACACGCGAAGTGATGAGTGCCGCCGCTGGCCCAAAGAATGCCCTCGAGAGCTGCGTTTCTCTATCATCAACAGCGACAGAGAATACCACTTCTACTGCGAGTCAGAGAGAGAGTTTGGGATCTGGCGAGAGAGCTTGTCGCAGATCTTGAGCAAGCTGGGCTCCGCTCACTCCAGCTACATTGAGAGGAGGAGCAGCAAGTTGAACAGGCCTCCAGGCTGGCTGGACGAGAAGAGCGACGACTCTGAAATCTCGTGCAATGAACAGACTACCACTGGCAGCAGAGAAAAACTCGAAGAAGCACCTTTAATGAAGAAAGAAGGTGAACGTGAGAGAGATGATGGTAGCGGTGTCATGGACGGTTATGACTCTCTGGGGCCAGCAGGCACATCTACCATTGCCCTAGCTACAGTCAGTGATCATGAATCTGAAGATGGACATATATCTGACATCCAATTAGACAGAGAAACAGTGAATGATATAGCAGAAAGTGAAAATATGAACAGGGATGATTTCCTGACAGGCACTGAGGATACAGAGAAAGTGGCTATGACCCATCAAATAATGACTGGCACTACTGCTGTGTTAGTTAAGGGAGATAGAGCAGGTCTGAGGTACAATGCAGGGTCACCTGTAGTACAAGGGATTGATGAAGCGTTCTTGGAAGTACAGAAAATCATGGACGCAACATTTAATGAAATGTTCTAATGACGTGATAACTATGATGCTGTTTGTTTGCATGTCATGAATGACAATAATAATATCTGTCGTCATCACACAGAACGTTCTTGGTTATGATAATTAATTATATTTATAAGAAGACACTTTAGCATGGAAATTGGTGTGTAAATAATTCTTGATCTGTGGCCAAAGAATGTCAGATTCAGTGCCTGAAAATGACTGCAATATATTCTGCTGGTCGTAGAACTGCAGTACCGGTCTGGTCTGGGCCTCATACTGGGACAGCCTCTCTTGTACAGTGGTTGGGTGGTCATCAGGTCGCTGTGACAGTTCTTCTCCAGTGTGGTCGTCCACACCAGTTACTTTGGGAGGATTGTATTCATTGTGGTATACACGGCCACTTGCTGTGTGGATCCAGCGGCCCTTTATCCTGTCAAGGATAGTGGAAGATGGTACATTTAGATTGATGACGGTGTCCAATGTGATGTGCTGGGAGAGGGCCTCGGCCTGCTGGAGGGTGCGAGGGAAGCCATCAAGCAACCATCTCTGGTTGTCTTCTCCTATGCTGTCCAATATCAAGGAGACCATAATGGAGTCTGGCACTAGAAGGCCTGCAGAGATGTAGTGCTCTGCCTCCCTGCCAAGGGCTGTCTGCTGAGAGACGTGCGTGCGGAGGATATCGCCACTGGAGAGATGGGCCAGTTTAAAAGTGGAGGATATTCGTTCTGATATGGTTCCCTTACCGGCCCCCGGGGGGCCCATGATAACAAGGCGTAGCCCTCTCCAGGCGGCCATCGCTCTCCCTCGCGAGTTTGCGACTCGAAACGTGTGAGTCGGACAGTCCAGAGTGCACATGGTGCGTACCCAAAAGCCGTCCTAAAATAGCGACAGTAAAAATTACAGTGTACCTGTTGCCATTGCGATATTGCTCTGTAGACCTTCCATCCGACTTGCTAATGGCGTTCATGGAAAAGCTGAGAGAGGGAACTCTTGCTGATGCCATTGAAAAGTACGTCAGTACCCCAGCAAGACTGCGCATGTATTTATGGGAAAACCCCGTCCAATTAGTCGTATCTTCTCCATGCAGGCTTGCAGCCCATAGTCAACAGCAGAGCACGTCTGAAGCAGCTCAGAACTGGGAGCATCCAGCTATGGCCCCCGGCCACACACTGAGAGATTTTCTCCATGACCCCCCACTGACACCTCCCCCACTTCAAAGAGGTTTGTTACAGAACCATAACCATTACACCGTGTGATAATCCTCCTCCAGGGACCAGTGAAGCTCATTGTCCACAACAGACTCAGTCATTAGCAGATAGAGAAGGTGAGTGGCTCCCTTTCTTCCCTTCCTTCTCTGTTAGTGTGTTATTGTCTGTACAGATGCTGGGTCGGTGCCAGGGGTCTGTGGGCTATTGAACATGGGCAACACCTGCTACATGAATGCTGGACTACAGTGTATCCGGGCCATCCCAGAGATTGCCCAGTACTACCTCAGTAAGGCCTCCTCTGTCCATCCACTGTAGCAGTACATGTACAGTCATATACTGTGTCACAGGCTCAACAGCTAATGCTCAACTCTCAAGTACATCTCATCAGGTCACTAATAGTCATCAAGTCTGTAGGTTTGTGTACGCTCCCTCCCTCCCTCTCCCCTCCCTCCCTCTCCCCTCCCTCTTCCCTCCCTCTCCCCTCCCTCCCTCTCCCCTCCCTCTTCCCTCCCTCTCCCTTCCCTCCCTCTTCCCTCTCCCCTCCCTCTCCCCTCCCTCTCCCTTCCCTCTCCCCTCCCTCTCACATCTCTAGGGTCACCTCAGTTGTAGGCTAGCCACTCTCCTCCATAAGTTCTGGAGTGGCTCCTTCACTGCCATCCACCCGAAGGCCTTCAAGGCCACACTGGGAGTGCTCCACCCTCAGTTCAGTGATAACAGACAGGTCAATACATTACATCATTGCTTACGTCATTTTTAGCCGTAGAGTTTAGCTATGATGTCATTGCTATTTCAGCAAGATTGTCAGGAATTTCTGGCCATGGTACTGGACTCACTGCACCAAGATGCTGCACCTGACCAACCCATGGATGATGTGTCCAATCAGATTGCAGATGGTAGGTCACATGACCATGATCCACTTGATCAGATGGCAGATGAGACCGAAGGAGCAAGTGGTGATGATTGTAGGGGTGATAGGAAGGGCTCAGTAGTCGTACACACCTTTCAGGGAATGTTGAAGAATGAGGTGAGTGTTGGTATACCTCTTGCCCTCTGTGGGGTCATTGTGGTGTGTGTGTGTGTGTGTGTGTGTGTGTGTGTGTGTGTGTGTGTGTGTGTGTGTGTGTGTGTGTGTGTGTGTGTGTGTGTGTGTGTGTGTGTGTGTGTGTGTGTGTGTGTGTGTGTGTGTGTGTGTGTGTGTGTGTGTGTGTGTGTGTGTGTGTGTGTGTGTGTGTGTGTGTGTGTGTGTGTGTGTGTGTGTGTGTGTGTGTGTGTGGGCAGGTGCTGTGTCAGAAATGTCATCACCTCTCAACTAAAGAAGAGCCTTTCTTCTATCTCTCAGTGCCCCTCCCTCATGCCCACGAGAGGCAGATCTGTGAGTGTCTCCACTCACTCACTTCTTCCATACCCACCTCCTCCCCCCCCCCCCCCCCCCCCCCCACACACACACCTTCTCCCTCCCCCCTCCCCCACCTCCCATACAGATGTCCAATGGGTCCCTATATGCCATCATCCAGGCAGCAGACGGACTGTCAGGTATGATGTCACAGTCATGTTTATGATGCTTTATGACATCACATGACATCACTAAAGGCTGTTGGTGGCGGTGCTAAAGGTTGTGACTGTTGCAACATTAAAGGATGCTGTAGTGAATTTGATTGGTCGCCCCCTGTCACATGACCTAATTCAGCTAGCCGAGGTTAAAGATAACTGTGTCTTCAGAATGTTGGTATGAGCCACACCCACGCAGTGGTAGAGTATCCCTCTTGTGAAGGTGTATGTGTGTTCTGTAGTCTGATAGTATTGCTGTGAAGCAGATTGATGACAAGACATGTGAGGTCTTTGCCTTTGAACTGTCTCCTCTACCTGACTGTGCCGGTACATCAGAGGGGGATGGAGAGAGGGAGGGGGAGGGGGAGAGGGAGAGGGAGAGAGAGGGGGAGGGGGAGGTAGGACAAGAAGCTGCTGTGTTAAGTCGGAAACATGGGAAGGAGAGTGATTCAGAAAATGAAGGATTACCTACAAAGATGTTTAAAGGAGAAGACAGTTCTTCTAGAGATGGGAACACTTCCCCTGCCCCTGTCATTACAACCCCAATTAATCCCACAGACAGTTCTCAAACAGAAGGGACTAACCCTGTAAATAGCCAGTCATTCCTAACTCCTCGGGCTGTAGTGATGGAGTGGCACTCATGTGCCATCTGCCTGGAGGAGATGGTAGATACAGAACTGGTGACCCACAGCAGCTGTGGAGCCATCCTCTGTCCCTCCTGCCTCCAATCATCTGTGGACCACTATCAGAAAGATGATCTCGTTCCCTGTCCGGTATGTTGGTAGTAGCAGGGCCAGAGGGTCTCATGTTACCTGTTGGTGGTGGTATTGCATGTGTAGATTTGCTCAGCGGTTGTCAAGTCATCAGAAGCCTTCACACCTCTAGCAGAGCCTTCTGCTACCCACCACCTTATCAAGTGAGCCCTCTTCCCTCCCCCCCGTCCTTCATATCACCACCCTCTCCCCCTCCCTCCAGGCTACTACAGACCACTGTCCTCTTCCGTACCACCTCAGATGGTAGTACAGTGGGTGGTGCTCCTCCCGCAGTGCTCCGCCTCCCGGAGTCAGCCCCTGGTCAGGAGTACTATGAGGCCATCTCTCCTCTCCTTTCTGTTGCTCTGGCATCTTCTGATCAGTGGGACCTCTGTCTTACTGATACCAAGGTGAGGTATGGTGTGAGGAGCTCTGGGATATGTGTGGACTCACCTTTCTCTGTTACCAGGGTCGCTATTGTTCTCGCTGTCTCTATGGGTCTGGTTGTCATGGTTGCATCATCCCTCGCTCATCCTCCACACCCCACACCCTCCGTCCTGGTGACTACATCACTGTGACTGTGGAGAGGAGAGGAGAGGGGGAGGGGGAGGAGTGTGAGAGAGAGGAGACTCATCCCTCACTGGCTACTAAGAGAGAACTCAGCCTCACACTAGAGGAGTGCCTGAAGAGCTTCTCTCAAAGGTATTCTGTTACTAAATATAGAACCCATGATGTCATATCTATATGTGATGTTGCAGTGAGGATTTGGTGGGAGATAACCACTGGTTCTGTCCTTCTTGTAAGGACTTTCAGTCAGCTTCACAAGTCCTCTCAGTCAGTTCTCTACCCCAGACCATCATCATCCACCTCAAGAGGTCCCTCCCTCCCCCCTCCCTCCCCCCCCCCCCCCCCCCCCTCCTTCCCCCCTCCCTCCATACATGAATTTCCCTCTCTCTTCTCCCAGGTTCATATATCATGGCACGACAGGCAGCAAAGTGGACGCACCTGTGACCTTTCCACTTGAGTTAGACCCTCGTCTTGTGTCACATGACTGTCACATGACAGAGCCACTGCAACTTGCAGCCTGTGTGTGTCATTTTGGATGTAAGTCTGTCATCACAACTCACTTTTCAACCTCATCTCTCTCCCCCCTCCCCCTCTCCCTCTCCCTCCCCCCTCTTCCCTCTCCCCTCTTCCCTCCCCCTCTCCCTCCCCCTCTCCCCTCTCCCTCTCCCCTCTCCCCTCCCCCCTCTCCCTCCCTCTCCCTCCCTCTCCCTCCCCCCTCCAGCCCTGAACTGTGGCCACTACACTGCATATGTTCGACACATACTGAGTGATGAGTGGTACTACTACAACGATGAAACAGTCACCACAGTAAGTAATGAACCATCAATTACAGGGGCATCCCCAACATACACTACCATTCCCTCCAGGCCACTCCATCAGACAAAGACTCAGAGAGTGTATACATTCTATTCTATAGAAGGAAAGGTAATTTTTTCATTCGTAATAATGGTGAAGTCATTGCTGTTCCCCATTGCTCCAGACCTCCCTCTCCCGACTCTGCCGAAGGCCACTACATCATTTGACAATGAAGCTGAAATGACTAGTGTGGCCCAGTTGCTACGACAACATAAGCCACGCCCCACCCCCTCATCAAGAGCTCCGGCCCCTCTCCCCCAACGATCCAATAGTATAGGTATGATAGTCACATGACCAGTACAGATTTAACCCATTGTACACTGCAGGAGATCTACAACATCCATCTAACACTGAGACTATTACAGCCCAGACCAACCATCTTCTAGCTTCACTGGGCCTTGATCCACACACTGCAACTATTGCTCATGCCCTACCAGCAGCTGCTTCTATTACTGAGGTACATGTGGAGATGATGTGTCATGTGTGGGCTTGTAAAGAACACACACACACACACACACACACACACACACACACACACACACACACACACACACACACACACAGTCTCAGGGTTCCCCTCGCTCCCCCCCTCCCCTCACCCCCTCCTCCCTCCTCACACCCCCTCCCTCCAACTCCTCATCCATCACACAAACCACGTCCATCCTAGAGGACTATATGAACTATGACTTCTCCGATGACATTCCAGCCAGTACTTCTAGCAACAGACAGAGAGTGATAAATTGAATCTGAATATGTTTAATGTTGTAACAGATAATGTATGGCTAGTCTCTGGCCAGCTGGTGTGTATGATGATTGGAGGATATAGTCAGAGGCTGTCATGAGAACCACATTGGGTCTGTCAGGGGGAACAGTAGCAGGAGGAATGTCATTAGTCCGACGAGGTAGACAGTGAACAGGGCAATGGGGTGACGGTGCTTCTGGATCTCATCCAGTGGAGGGAGGCCAAGTATGTTGCATGATGTGTGGGCTAAAACTGGACTGACCAGGTGTCCAGTCCGGACAAACAGAAATGATGAGAATATCCCAAATATGGAGGTGTACCCTAGCTGCAGGCCTAACTCCAGGAGAACATAAGTGATGGGCGTGGCCCTATTGCGTAACCATTCAAAGAAGTGGTGAAGGTGTGCTATACCAAAGAACAGTGGACACAGAAGGATTGTACCCAGACGGCCCAGGACCGGCAGGAGGAAGGGAACCAAACACGCACGGAACACGAACTCTTCAGCGAATGGTGCGACTATGAAGTTCCGAAGGGCAATGTCCCTTCTGTGATGTGTGAGGGTAGCAAACGGGTTGGCGCCACAGCTGATACAGTGTACTATAGGTCCCGTGTAGGCGGCCAGGACGAGGACAAGAGGGCACACCACTGCCCAGAGGAGTCCGTCCCACTTGATTCCCAACACTCTCCACAATGGCTCGCCATTTCCATCGCTTGGAGACGACCAAGACCACACATAGAAAGGCGCCGCGAGACAGAGGATGGTGATAACGAGGATTCTTCTCCTCACAGTGACGGGATGGTTGCGGGGAAAGCCAGCGCTAACAGCGTACAGACTGAGGACGAACGCGCTGGGCAGTCCTATACATGCTGCCAGGATGCCATAGCAACTCAAACTGTCGAAGGAGACACGTACGTCCATAGCGCTAACGGGGGCGTGACTGAAATATTCGCATTAGGCCTAGCGCGGCAATGGCGAGCGTCCCCGAGGAGGTGCTGTCTTTCATTAGCGGAGACACCCTCGAGAAGGCGAGGAGGGAACTGGGAGAAGACCCAGAGACCCGTGCGCAGCTGATAGACCAGCTGAGGACCAAGATAGAGGAAGCCGAGGGGAATCCTGAACATGAAGACGTGAAATTCGTCAGAAGAGATGGAAAGTTCCTTCTTCGCTTTTTGCGCGCTAGAAAATTCAACGTTGACCGTGCCGTCCAGCTGTACTGCAACTACTACAAGTTTCGTCACAAGTACGCACACATATTGGGGGACATGCACCCTCGGACAGTGGAGCACGTCCTCCGCAGTGGCCTGATGGGTATGACTGATCTCCATGGCAAGGATGGCTCTACTGTCATCCACCTCCGCCCGGAAAGATGGGATCCAGAGTCCATTCAGTTTCAAGACAACTTTCGCACTATGATCATGATTTTGGATAAGTTGATTGAAGATGAAGAAAACCAAGTGCATGGCATCTCCACCCTCAACAACCTTCATGACGTCCCCTTCTCCACTGTCTTCAAGATCTCTCAGACGGAGCAGGTGAGGAAGGGAATGTTCATTGAAATGGTGCAAGACTGCTTCCCCTGTCGTTTCAAAGGGCTACATCTGGTCAATCAGCCGTGGTACATCAGCCTGGTGGTGATGATAGTTAAGCCATTTATGAAGCAGAAACTTCGAGAGCGGTTCTTCATGCACGGGACAGACTACACTACACTCTATGAACACTTTGATGTGGAGAAACTCCCCCTAGTCTTGGGGGCCTGGGGGTTGAATTTGACCCCACGTATTTGCTGGAGTTTTTTGAGAAGGAACTGGCAGAAAGACCAGCCTGACCCTCACCAAAACAGCTCTCAATCATCATAAGTGGCCCTGGGCCCTCAATTGACATCACAGACAGTACAGGAACTCAGTTGGAATAGTCAGAACTTCATGTATCAATAGCTCTTTACCCATACAAATCATTGTCTATAGCTATAGAGCAGTAGAATATATTGGCATGGAGACAAGTGTACAATAGCAACATGTATAAAAAGACCAACATGATATTATGCACCTGACTGCATTCCACCTCTCTATGTGGTTGCTGTGGACAGTTGAAAAGTACTACAATTCTAAAAACAGAAAACTTGCATGATTATAGGAAATAGGTTTTGGCAAACAATTAGTGATTGATGCTAGGGAATGTTGGTACACACAGCTATATATGTGGCAGTCTATGGCCATATTAGCTGGATAGGGGAGGACCTGTGTCTGGCTATGGGAGTCTACAGGAGTTTGGAGATTGGAATATCCTGTCTCCACTGGGTGGAGTCCAGGAACAGAACTTCAAATACATGATTGAAAAAGTCAGGATGGTAGCGACACGCACGGACACAGTCTGGAGAGAAGTTCACCTCCAGTAGTTGTGGCTCCATTCCAGGACAGGGAGATGTGTCCCGGTTCCATTTCAGCATTAAATCAACTGCGTAGATGGCACGACTCTGGACACAATGGGATAGAGAGGGAGTGAGAGGTGTCGCTACACGATGGGGTGGTCTGACCTGTGTGCTAGGTGCAATCCCAGCAGGAGGACGGGAAGAACATGCAGCCTTTATCAGCTCTGACAGCATGAGAAAAATGGACTCCTACAGTGTACGGAATAGAGGGGTGGAGAGAGGAGGGAGGTGAGCAGTCTTGTCTGCCTACCTGCATCTTTGTCCAGGAATGGTTTGGGTATTGCTCCTCAAACATAGGGATGAACTCATTGTAATGAATCTATTGAGAAGAAAGGTACATGAGTGTCATGTGACAGTCAGATGATGTCATGTGACCAACCTGTTTAAGGTCCACCCCCTTTTGGTAATTCATTACTGTAAAATGTTTCTCATAGTCATAGAAATTGTCCAGAGAAAATGGCCTGAAGAGATAGGAGGAGGGGAGGTGAGAGAGAGAGGGAGGAGCCATACTGTATTCACTTGTTGGCAAATCTGAGCCAGAAGACGTTGTACACATATGCCTCCACAGGATCTGCTGACTTCAACAGGATCATGTAGCGAATGTCAAACTTCACTAGCCCCACCTCTGGTCTCTGGAACAGCACAGGGTCACTGATGTAGCGACTGGCAACCTGGACGGACCAAGACACACACTCAGGTCAACTGTGTCTCCATGGGAACACGTTGTCAGGTCCAACGGCTAACTTTAGGTCCAGCCTGTGCCAGTCTGATGATATGATGTAACGATGATGTAATGTGGATATCCATGCCCCTGCCAAGATTCCATGGCTTCACAATCCACAAGTTAGCCTCTCCACTATCAGTCACAATGGGTGAGTCAAGGGAGACAAGACACACTGCCACCATACCTCTGCTCAGTTTGGAGGAAGTGCCAGACCAAGTGAGGCAGTTCATACAGGAGGTTATATGTCTCTGGTAACCACTTAGGCCCTGCCCACTTGACCACACCCACTTCCTGTGGGGATGCCTCTGAGTAACGAGCTCGTTTTGCTGTCTCTACCAGGAGGTCCTTGCAGGTCAACACATTCTCACAGCCAAACTGGTTCACAAAGTGTCCTTTCTCCAGAGACCTACATGACATGTGGTGTGGAGGACGGCAGTGTGTGGGGGGTGGTCACCATACCCAAAGTCCTTGAAGTGTTCATAACTCCATAAAATATCTGCTCTGGCTCTATCCTCTGTCACCTGAGGCAATAATTAACTATGATTGTGCATGCACATTAATGCCTCGCGCCACGGAGCACTTTGCCACTTGGCGTCGACGTTGTCATACTTGTAGAAGTTACCATGACAAACGACATTCCTAAACATTACTCCAGGGAAATTGAGCATGGCTAATGACATTCCTAAAGTGTGACATCACGTACGTACACATTGGCTGAGATATGAACCTGGATTAGTTGCCTCGCGCTGATGGGTGTGTGTGTGTGTGTGTGTGTGTGTGTGTGTGTGTGTGTGTGTGTACCTCAAATAGAGGGTGGGTGAGAAATGTCCGTACAAGTTCAATGTCCGTACAGACAGTGAAGGGAGGGGTGACCGGAACAGGAGGGAGAGATGTGACTGGACAACTCTCACCACATCTTTCCTACACACACCATGTGGAGGTTATCACTAATAGAGGCACCTGACTACTGCCATACTTGGAGAGGAGGTACTGTGCAGTGGGGTAGGTCCTGCCATCTGGGGTCGTCAAGTGTCAGGTGATTGTCATGTGGCCATGGAATGAGGTGGCAGGCTCGCTGGAGTGGATTGGACACAATGTCAGGTCCAATATCACAGAGGTAGTCCCGGGTCACAGCATCTGTTGGCATGACAACAGGTCACACCCCACACCCCCACTCACTCCCTCTCACCTCCGAACTTGAGGTCCCGAAGTGTCCAGAACACGCAGTAAGCCAGCTGCCTTGGTACATAAAGGAACGATGTCATGGCAACAGATGGGCTGTCAGAGTGAGGGATCCGGGAGCCAAACTCATCCATCACATACCACACAGGTACTTGCTGCACATAGAGAGTATGAACACAAGTAGTGAGATGTCATGTGACTTACGGAATTGTTGATGTGGTAAGGATAGCAGAATTGCCATATTGCTTCCTGTATCCTAGCAATCAGCTCATCTGTAGGTGGGGCTTCATCACAGGGTATTTCAATCTGATTGGTCAGCTCTGCCCAGGCCTGTACCACTATCGCCATTGTTTGTTTGTAGTCAGAAAGTAAACAGAGACTGAAACTATTAGCAGCTGCATCACCACACACACAACACAGCACCTACCTCCAGCAGTGTCTCCCTCTCCCCCCTCCTCCTCCCTCTCCCCCTCTCCCTCTTCCTCCTCAATATCACAGCTCTCATAGGCAGCATAAGACTCATAGCCACTCAGGGAGTCATACTCAGACCCTCCCTTCACTGGAGCAGGAAGTACTGTAAACCAACCAGAGAGCAGCAGGTAACAATAATGGCCATGGAAACGAGTACCTTTAGCTCTTCTCCTTGTGTCTTCATTACTACTACTGCTGCTCTCTGATGGGTCAGGCTTTCTGGGTAGAGGGGGGAGGGGGGCTGGTGGGGGTAGGGACGATGTGGTGGGTTCCAGTGGTACTGCCTCCCCCTGACCTCCTCCCTCACTCCCTGAGTCTTCTTCATCTTCAGATAGCTCCTCACTGAAGGGAGACGTGCACACACATACACACACACACACACACATACACACACACACACACACACACACACACACCTGTCTGCCTCCTCCCCAGAGAGACAAGGCAGGCCATCAAGGTCCATGAGTGATGACATCCTGTTGGCTAGACCTGGGATACACTGTAGTTGCTTAGTAACCAAATGTGGCTGGAATGTCCATGCGTGGTCTACCAGAAACACACTGTGAGGGAGAGAGGGAATTGGAGAGTGTGGGGAGGAACACAATAACGGACCCTCCCTCACCTACTGACATCCTTAGCAGCCAGTATTCCTCTGTGTGTCACTAGCACCCTCCACCTTCCTTTACTGGGACTCAGCATGAAGTACTCCCCACCGTCATACACCTACACACAACAAAAACTTCACACCTAATTAACCACATTCATCTTGCAGTATATCTGGTTACCTCAGCTTGAAGCTTGTAGTGAAGGGTTCTCCACAGGTGCTCGGGTATCTTCTGCAACTGAGAGTGATGCAACTGCAGAAACCGCTCGTATTCGTCCATGGCTCTAGGAAGTGGGAACACCTGACGGCTCGACACAGCTTGACCACAGTAGAGTCAGGGGGCAGAGTACGCACGTGTTTGCCTCGAACTGATCAGCTGACGTCACCCACAGACAATGTGCCACGCCCCCGCACGTACAAAACAGACATCGTCTGTTCAGACCACAATAAGCCTCAAGTAAGTGTATTACTGGACTCTCGTGTTGTCTTCTACTACTGTTGGTACTTCAGTGATGGCCTCGAAGGGGGTAGACAATGTTAGTGGTATTTCAGGAGCCACTCTACAGAAAGCCAGACTAGAGCTGAGAGAGGTGCCAGAAAATAGGTTGGAATGTATCCGTCGACTCCGTGAGTCCATCCAGTCGTACAGGCCTCACTTCGGGGAGGAAGATATAGTGTTTGAACGAACTGACAATAGATTCCTTCTTCGGTTTTTACGAGCGAGGAAATTCGACCACGACCGAGCTCTTCAGCTGTACATAAACTATTACAAGTATCGTCACAAGTACTCAAGTATGTTAGGAGACAAGAAACACGACTCGGAGGAGCTGCGTCATATCGCAGATTCTGGGGTGTTTGCTGTGTTACCTGTACCGCTGAAGAATGGCTCTCGCGCCGTGTGCCTCTGTCCCTCTCGTTGGGACATGGCCACCATGGATCCCTTCCACTGTGGCAAGCTATTCTACCTCATTCTCGATAAGCTAATGGAGGACGAGGAAGCTCAGGTCCACGGCATCTCCTTCCTAAACAACGCCGAGAACTCGTCTATTCAAAAACTATATCGTTTCTTACGATCAGAAGTTTGGAAACCAGGGGTAGAACTACAGGATGCTTTCCCTGCTAGGTTCAAGGGTGTCCACTTCATCAACCAACCGTGGTATGTCAGTCTGGTCATGGGGGTGGTGCGGCCGTTACTCAAACAGAAGCACAGAGACCGTTTCCATGCCCATGGAACTGACATGGGTAGTTTTTATCAGCACGTAGAGCCAGAGAATCTCTTTGCTGACTTCGGAGGGTTTCTTCCCCCCATTGGACACCACAACATTAGCGACTTCTTTGCAACTGATTTTGGAGACCATCCTACGGTTGAAGATGTGTCTTAGCACATGCAATCTTGGTTTAGTCAGTCACTCTCCATCTACATGTGTGAATGATTACTATGTCTGTCTCTGGCCACCATAACTGTACATCATGGCACTATCACACCATGGTCTCACCTGCTAGGTGATTTGCCACAGGTCAATTTATGGATAATTGTACTCTTTTTTTTCAACGCATTCGCCCAGTGTATTTATTTGTTGATTTAGGAAATTTTATTATGCATGTATTTGCGCAAGCGGTCGCCAGTAATGGCAGAGGTAGAAGGTCAGTTTGCGGGTGTGGAAGTGATTCTGCAACAGGCGGATACGAGGGCGTTTGCGGACGGAAAAGAGCTCGGAACTGGTCTACTTAGCGTTGAAGAAAGGTGAGTGTCTGCTGACCCCGTCTTCATTCCGTTCCAGAGACTCACCAGAACCACTCCATAGCAACCTCTATTGGAGCAGTAGCTCAGGAAGTGAGAGTCTGGCACTGGACTATCCCAGTATTGCCATCCATGCTGTGAGCCGTGACACCACTGCCTTCCCCCATGAGTGTGTGTACCTGCAATACCTGAGGCAAAGCAAGGAAGAGGGGGAGGGGGAGGGGGAGGAGGAGGAGGAGGAGGAGGTGGAGGTAATGGAAGTAAGACTTGTTCCTCCATCAACTGAACAGTGTAAGTCTCCACTGGTAAGTACAGACGTCCATTATACAGTGCATAAGTGAGGTATGTTCATTTCCTTCAGTGGATGGTATTTATCAAGCAATCACTCACTGTCAGACGCTATACCCTGACCCTGAGCAGTCTGACTCCGATGTGGAGGGTGACGAGGTAGAGGAAGTGGAGGAAATCGACCTGGAGAGTGGCGACTTCTTCACCACAGCTGATGGACTGAACCACCTCTCTCCCCAAGGTCTAGCCACTCTCTCTCATCTGGAGAGAATTCTACAGCTGCCTAATTCCTCTGAGATGGACTCCACGGTATCCAATGGAGATGGTAAGAGAGCATGCTATCAGAACATGCCATCCAATATTGACCTGTTACCATACAAACTTCCCATTGTATTGTTAACACGTGGTCAGCAGCTAATTTCTGTGGCCATTGCCTTATTTACAACTCTTCCTGTACAATTGATACTTACACTCTGTATTACATAACTTCAGGTGCACATGAACCGTCATCTGATCAATTTGAAGATGCTGACTGCTGACACTCTGCACACAGAGCATGTTAGCTAATCCTGTTATATGTCATCTTATTCTTGCCCCTCTCATGGAACAGACACACACAGGAGATGATGAAACCAGTTGTGTATTGATCTCTACACATGAATGTTGTATAGTACACATAAGTTTGTGAATTCCTAGCTGGTGAAAATATAGACACGCTACTACTGCATGAGCTAGCATGAGAGAGAGAGAGAGAGAGAGAGAGAGAGAGAGAGAGAGAGAGAGAGAGAGAGAGAGAGAGAGAGAGAGAGAGAGAGAGAGAGAGAGAGAGAGAGAGAGAGAGAGAGAGAGAGAGAGAGAGAGAGAGAGAGAGAGAGAGAGAGAGAGAGAGAGAGAGAGAGAGAGAGAGAGAGAGAGAGAGAGAGAGAGAGAGAGAGAGAGAGAGAGAGAGAAGAGAGAGAGAGAGAGAGAGAGAGAGAGAGAGAGAGAGAGAGAGAGAGGGGGGGGGGGGGAGGGGACCACAGATCAGTCATTCCACTAATGTATATAGACATCACTCCTCTTTAATCTCTGTCTCCCTCCTTGGCAGCAGAGGAGAGAGGACATAGAGTACAAGTCGGACGAGAACAGTATAGACCTTTCCTAACGTCAGCAGACATGCAGTTTGATGGAACACTGCACACAGTCTGTAGTACGGTCCATTGAATGGATCAACAGACGCAGGACACACAACATAGTTCATGTTCACATGTGTTATCTGCAGGGGAAGTCACAATGCCTGGATATGGTGATTGTTGGTGAGGTTTAGTTTCACTTCCTGTGTCTATAACATTCTTCTGCCACTTCCTGGTGTCCTACAAACTTCCTGTATGATACATTACATCATCCACTCACCAATGCAATGGGCTGCAGGATGTAGAGGTGGTGAACTCCAAATATAATTCCAGCAAACACAGCCCACGCCCACTCCTTAAATGGCTCCAGACTTTTGGGACCTGCATTGGTCAGAGGATGTGTGACTAGTGTGTGTGTGTGTGTGTGTGTGTGTGTGTGTGTGTGTGTGTGTGTGTGTGTGTGATAACTCACCCCACAGCCAAACCAAATACGGAGGAATGATGAAGAATATGAAAATGTGTTGTAGCCAGTAGACTAACAATTCTCCAGGGAACTGGGGGAAACAAACCCTTCAGTTACACACTATCACATGCACAAAAATAACCACACATCAGGTCATTGTATGACATTATGAGTGGGATGGATGGAGAGTATGCATTCCTCTGCTGGACACTATCAGTTATCATTAGCTCACACTTCTAGACTGAGTTTCAGGGAACAGCATTGCCACCATAGCTCCATAAATATAGTGGATCATAATCCTATTGGAGGGAGGAGTGGAGAGGAGGGCATGGATTGCATGAGGTATAACATATCTTGATATTACAGTATCTACCTTAACACTGAGAAAGATAGCCTCCCTGGCTTAGCGGCCAGTAGATAAATCTAAAGTTGGGAAAAAACAACATCTACATAGTCAACTGCACATTCCTCACTTTGTGGATTCTCACTGCATTCTAATACTGTCAATGTAGTGTTGAGCATGTGGTGATAATGTGCATGACTTAGGGCGGGGCCACCACAAGGGACAGGCATAAGGAGAGGGTGGGGAGAGAGGGAGGGAGGGAGGGATGGAAGGGAAGTGTATATAGGTGAGGTACATTCACAAATAGAACCACCTGAGTCATTGTTATCACGTGACAAGGGTTCATTAAGAAGAGAACAGATCTGTGACAGATCTTGTAGCCAGCCTCAATCCCAAACAGGATGCAGAGGAACGTCAGAAGAAACCTCTTGATGAGTGGCTCGTCGCCTTTGGGGAAGACCCTGGGCATCGTGAATGTCCTCCAACTCAGCGACCCAGCCACCACCATGATCGTTGTGGCTAGAAGCGTCTCTCCCACCAACTGACGGGGCGAGAGGAAATTGATGCATTCTTCACCGCCTTGTCCAGGTATATGTGGACGTATTCCATCGTACAGGACACTGCCTATCTCCTTCAGGACACTTTCCATGACTAGTTCTTCTCCGCAAGCCACACGTGCCTATAGCAACACCCACCTAGCTTAGCGCATGCGCGCTCTATGTAATGGGAACTGGTTCTAACTTCCAGACTGGGAACGAGACTACATTCACACTGTGTATATACATGGTGTGCTCCAAATAGAACATCTAGTCACTGTTCTTTGTAGTTCGTCTAACCGATGGCCGATAAGGATAATAAAATACCGACCGAGCAGCAGAGCGGGATTAGCACGGTGGAAGATGGCGAGGTATCGGATCTGAGGAGCGGGGACTCGTTGGCAGCGGCTGTTCCTCTAAATGGCGTTCGTACTAGCTTGTTAGTTGTGTGTCCTGAAATGTGTTGCTACTGCTTTGACGTTCTCATCGCTCATTTGACCAACAACCATCACGTCTCCAGAAACCCTTTCCTCAAATGCTTCAAGAATGATGAATAGTGAGCCTTCTCTCTGCCTATCTCCCAATTTTATATCACAACACACACACACACACACATTTACTCCAGTCCTCTCTTTGTGACATGGAAGATTGGTCGTGATCGCAAGTTGAGGGGTTGTATGGGAACATTCACTGCCAACATTCACTGCCAAAAAACTTCACAAAGGCTTGGCAGAGTACTCCATTACCAGGTTATGAACACCATATGGGGAAGGGCCTCACTCCATACTCTATCACACACATGCACACACACAGTTCTATGAAGGATAGTCGCTTTCAACCAATCTCAACAGTAGAAGTCCCCAGGTTGGAATGTGGAGTGTCCATCCTCACCAACTTTGAAAGAGCCGGGCATTATCAAGATTGGGAGGTATGTTAGGGGAGAGAGGGATAGAGGGTGAGAGGGAGAGAGAGAGAAGATTATTTTCTGTTTTTTAGGTTGGGGTCCATGGGATCCAGATTGAGTTCCGTGTCTCCTCTGGCTACAAGACGGCCACTTACCTCCCGGAGATAGCTCACGAGCAAGGCTGGACTAAGGTACAGGCAATTGACTCACTGCTACGTAAAGGAGGGTACAAGGACTGCATCACAGAGGACTTCCGTCGGACGATTCATGTAGTCCGTTACCAAAGTGAGAAGTGTGTCCTCTCATACGATGATTACTGTCGATTACGGCGCAGACATAGACCATACTAATACTAGTCTGTCCCTGGTCATCCAATACCCTTAGGCCACAGTTCCTGCTGTTCTATTACTCAATAGCTTACTCTGCAATCCGAACTTTATATATATTTTTATTATTTATTTAGTGTCTAACTTATTTATCTAGCAGGTCATGATCTGGTTATATTTATAAATCATAAAAAATTAATGTCTAATTTTTTGATGGAAGCGCCTAAATTTGAGACGTATAAATGGAGCGGGGTGAGCTGGGGCCGCCAGCTAAGCGACGTAAGGTGGTGGAGAGAGATGAGCAGGAGATAGAGACTTTACTAACTAGCTTGAGTGAACTTTCCGACGCCATCAACCTGGTCGTGGATGGGGCGCGGGCCGAATACAACTGTGCAGAGGAGGTTGAGAAATTCGTGAATGCTGCGCAGCCTAATCTGGGAGTTAGGAAGTTATGGTCGCATGTAGGCAACTACGTAGAGTGTCTTCAGGTGAACGGGGTGAAGACATATAAAGAGTTGGAGGATCTGTGGAAGAGTCACTATGGAAAAACGGAGATCCGTGACGTAGTGGAACGTGTGTTGGAGGCAGAAGACTACCACGAGGTATTTCTAAAGGAGGTGGAGGGGAGGTTTGTGGAGGCTCAAGACACTTTAGGAGCCGTCAAGCCTGTGACAGTAGGAGACAGTGTCATGGGGGGTCTAAAGGTCACTGATGCTCAGTCGGTGGAGGTGAAGGAACTTCGGATGTACTGGGAGAAATCAAAGGTCACATTATTTGTTCTCCTGCGTCACTTTGGATGATCCCCCTGACACACCCACCTTGAGGCCATCTCCAAACAGAGCCACTGTTTCCGGGAGTTAGGCTGCCAGGTGATAGTGGTGGCACTCTCTCATGTGGAGAGTGCCGTGACTTGGGCTGAAAGGTGTGGGTTTAACTTCCCTCTCATAGTTGACACAGACAAGACAGTGTTTAGATATTTTGGTCTTCGGAGGTCAGTACTAGCAGTGTGGAACATTCCAAGTCTCATTAAATATGCTGAACAGCTGACTGCAGGGACTGAACTCCTCCGCCCACTGGCAGGTGATGACATCCATCAGCTGGGTGGGGACTTCATGGTAGACACCAGAGGACAGCTGCTGTACATATACCGTGGCAAGACCAGCTATGATCGTCCATCTGTCAGTCAACTATTGGCCAAACTCCATGAACTCAAGCAGTCGGCATAAGAAGTGTTGTGTAATATTGTGTAATGCTATTTTGTGATGTGCCTGCTCTAAATCTGCACAGAGTAGAGGAGTAGGCATTGAAGTTGATATGATAGCTATGTTATATGTTATCCAACAGTCAGTTAGCTATAGAGAATGACTTGATTAGCTGTCCAGTGGGGGGAGGGGCTGAGTAGTGGTAGCCTGTGGGAGGAAAAAAGTTACGTCTATCACCGGAGGAGTCATATGGTCTGACCTGTAGGTGAGTGGTTCCTGACTTAGTGTGAGAGGAGGTGGAGGGTGGGGGGAGGGGAGGTTGTCCCTCGTGGCTGTGAGGATGACTGTGACCACCAGGCTTGGTCTGTGTCCACATGTGAGGGTACTTGGAAATGTTGGCCATGTACCCTTTGTTCACCTTCCACTGATGGAGCTGGAGGCAGGGAGGTAGGAGGGGAGAAGTGTTCAATTGAAGCTAGTCCCTGTTTAGGAGGGCTCACCCACTGGAGGTGGTTGTAGTGCGGCTCTTTGGCTTGAATCCTTTTCAAGATGGCCTGGTTCTCATGGGTCACACGGAGTAAGTCCCGCTGACGACGTGTCTTATTCAGACTGTGAAAGTAGAGAGAGCAATAAGAAGTGACTGTGAAATGATTCTTGTGTCTCCCTCACCTCCTCTGTTTGTAGTTGTTGACGTTGTCCACTATACCTTTAGTTTGCATGATACAAGCCATCTTGTCCAGGAGGATCCGGTTGTCTCTCTCCACCACCCCACGTCTCTCCTCCTCCATCTGCAACTTCTTCAAGTTGAGGTGGAGGTGCATGTACGTCTGTGGCGGTTTATTGTCAATCATGGGACGCGCGTTCCGCACCTGATGTGAAGAGACCAGTGAATTATGAATCTTTTAGAGTCCAATTGGACCTTCATTCTGTGGAGGTCGAATCGGCTCTTGTCCCACCTCCTCTTCAGTATCATGTTGTTGGCAGGAGTGATAGATTGGTAGGCACGGGCCTGATGCATCTTGCTGCTTGCAGGAGCGCGGCGTCTAAGAAGAAAGGTGGATCTCGCGGGTAGTGTGCAAAGAGGAAGCCCCGCACTTTTGAACCGCCTAATTAGTGTTTGTTGTCATAGCAACGTTTTCAGTGCATCGCTAGCTGACCAAGCTGTAGTGTGTGCCTCAGGCAAGTGAACGTTGCTGTTCTCTAGAGCCATGAGTCACCGGGCCTACCAGCCGACCCAGTCTTGCGGAAGCAAGTTACTTCAGCAGAGATGGGACAAGACCTACTACGATGAACACAGGCGCCTGGTGTGTGTTTGTGTGTGTGTGTGTGTGTGTGTGTGTGTGTGTGTGTGTGTGTGTGTGTGTGTGTGTGTGTGTGTGTGTGTGTGTGTGTGTGTGTGTGTGTGTGTGTGTGTGTGTGTGTGTGTGTGTGTGTGTGTGTGTGTGTGTGTGTGTGTGTGTGTGTGTGTGTGTGTGTGTGTGTGTGTGTAAATCATGCTCTGTCTTCTTCCACTGGGTTAGAAGCACTGTTCCCCGCCCCAGGTAAAGACAGCCAAACCCATGGTAGACACCAAGGCTCCTCCTAAACCACCTCACGTGATAGCCAAACTGAAGAAACAGCAGGTACTTTTGTAACTGTGTACTGCCTGTGAGTAATGGCGTCGTTGTGATCTCCATGTACAGCTGGAGAAAGAGAGAGCTGAAGAGATTGACAGAGACAACCACACTCTCATGTGTAAAATGCACAAGATCATGACTACTCGTGTCTCCATCGACCACCACAAGCATCACAGGTAACATACATTTGTATCTCCAGCTCACACTATATCTCCTCTCTCTGTAGTCTTAATGAGAGGAAAAGACAGCGAGAACTTGAGAGAGTAGCCAAAGAAAACAAGGCATGTATAGTACAACACTTCATAACATGTGTGGCCAGTGACCACATTCCATACAGGCAATGCTAGAGCGGCTGGAGAAAGTGCAGCCTGTGTACCGCATCACCGACTGGATTGATGACTGGCAACGCAGCGAGGAGCTCACCCAACGCATCACTGCCTACCCTGCCCCTCGAAGTAAGAGTGCTTGTCGGGGAACAAGAATGTCAGCTACCCCGGGGGGCCTGGACCAGTCAGAGGGGGCCAGTGAGAAAGTAACAACAAAAGACCTCCAGGAAGACTTGGAGATAAGTGAGGTACCTCCAGAGAAAGAGAAACAGTTAGAAACTACGTAGGTTATCATCCAGCTGGGAACTCAATTTTTTATCATTTGTAAACCATCAAATTTGTGATACAAAAGCTTTATATATAGTGATGTCATAGTGATGTCATTGCGATACACAAGCTCATTGTAAGGGGCTATGGTAGTTCTGTTGATCAAATTGAGCTAGTGCCTGTATTGTCTCTGCAATTTCAGGGGGTATTCCCTCTAATAAGTCAGCTTCATTAACACTACTGAGGCTATCCAGGTCGGGTAGTATCTCTGGAGTGAGAGGGGAAGATATGGAGGGAGCACGAGGAGTGAGGATAGAGGGAGTGTGAGGAGTGAATGGTGATGAGTGAGGGGTGAGGATGGAGGAGGTTAGGGTGGGGGTAGGTTGGACAGGAGACTCAGTGGGAAGGAGAGATGGAGAGCCAGGGAAGAGTGCAGGGGGGAGGGGAGGGAGAGAGGAAGGGGGGAGGATTGGGGTAGAAGGTGTTGATAGAGATGTGAGGGCTTCTGATAACAGTTGTGTGGTGTCTGGGAGAACTGGTGTGCCCCCTCCCCCCTCGTCCCCTATTCCAGGGTCAACTGGCAGCAGTGGTGGTAACGCTGACCCTACCACGGGAGGCTCGCTACTAGACAGCTCCCCATCGCCGAGGCTTGGGGGATGGCTCTCAAATGGGGACTGGACCAGTTGTATCAGGTCCATACCTCCAAGAAAACTCTGCTCCAGAAACTCTAGTCCCAGTTGAGAGGCTAGAGCGGCAGCTGTTGTCTCCTCTGTCGCCTCTGAGCATAACTCACGAATGAGAGCCTCATCAGTTGTTGAAGTCTCACTAGTGCTGAACTGGAGGGCAGTGCTAGGGGTGGTGGGAGGGGCTTGCTGTGGAGCTGTCTCCGGGTTGAGGAGAGGTAATAATTCCAGGGGCGAGTTAATTGTCCCCACCTGGAGGTGTGTTATTGGAGCAGTGGTGGTGGTGGTGGGAGTCACATGACTATCAGCTGATGATGGCTGTATGACAAGAGATGGACCAGCAGAAGAGGTGGGAGGGAGGTGTTCGCTAGGTAAAGGTATGTCGTCTCCAGGAGATGACGACGCTACTCCAGTGTCTGGGGTGGGTGGGGCCACAGGCAACTGACCTTCAGATCGGATATCAAGTTGTGTAGGTACAACAGTAGGGGAAATAGCAGAGGGCGGAGTTTGAGCCTCGAGAGGTGTGGCATCAAACAAGTTGGGAGATGTAGAAGTAGAGTTAGGGACACTGCTGTCTTTATCAATAGCTGTACTTGGGGTGTGGAAACTGGGTTCAGACTCTGAAGATGGTGGGATTAGTAGGAGAGGTGGGGGACTGGGGAGGTGAGCAGGGGCCTGGGGAGGAGCAGTAGTGACACTCTGTACAGCAGTAGTAGTGACAGCAGTAGTGACACTCTGTACAGTAGTAGTGACAGCAGTAGGGACATTCTGTACAGCTGGTGCATTAGGTGGAATGGTGGTGGGGACAGGGGTGAGTGAAGGGACTGTTAGTGGGGAGCTGGGGGGAGGGATTGGGGATGGGGGTGCAGGGGGGGAGTGGGGAGGTGTGAGACGGGCTGTCTTGGAAGGAGGGAGAGGAAGGTCAGTTGGACAAGGCCTCTTCCTGCTACCTTCTACCAAGGCAGACTCATTAGTATCGATGGTCTTGACAACTGATTCACTTTCCTTGACGTGATCCACAGCCCCAGACTCTCCAGTGTACACAGCAACTAAGGATTCATTCTTTAGTGGTGACTGTGCCTCGGCCTCCTTCTCTGCCTCTCTCTGAAGTGGCTCCGAGACACTGCTTGCCGCAGTAGCTCTACCTCTGACCACTGCAAGCTCTGGCATCATTTCTTCACACTCTAGCTCTCTACTAACTCTCTCTGTCTTCCCTTCAGTTTCCGACTCGACAGTCTCACTCAGACCACTACCAACACCACTTTCTAATTTTTCTGTTTCTCCACCATCCTGCTGCTCTTCTTTCATTTGCTGGTCTACATCTTTCTGCACAACTTCAGTGATAGGTGTGCTTACCTTCTCCCCTTCCTCTACCTCTGAGACCTTCTCTTGGCTTGGTTTAAGTGGGTCTGTTGCTCTCTCATCAGTTGACAGTTCAGTACTTGTGTCCTCAGTCCCACCAGCTGCTGTGGGTTGGGCCTCACCACCACGAGGGGTCACTCCAGCCTCCAGAAGATCAACTAACATTGATGACTTGGCCCCTCCAGTACCAGGCTTTGTAGACTCAGGCCTCAACACTGGAGCAGATACAGTTTTACCTGGGGATGGAGTGAGAGTAGTGTCTTTGATGGCAGTGGTAGCTGTCTCTCCCTTTACTGCTGCCTTGATTGGACTGGCAGTCAGTTGGGGAGAAGGGGAAGTGGTGGGGGGAACAGGTGATCCGGACACCTGCTGGCTAGTGGAAGGAGTTGCTGGTGTGGAGGTGACTGTTGGTTTGGATGGAGACTTTGCAGTATTTCCAGCTGCTGGTAGAGACAGTTTGTTAAGTTGCTGTTTAGTGGCAGACGCTGCGTTGAGAGGATTTTGTGATATAATGAACTTCAGAACATTTTGGACTTGAGCAGAAGTGTTTTTCCTCAAATTAGGATCAGACTTAGTGTTCTGAAGGCCAAGAGCACTGCTGACTGCGGCTGAGGTGAGCAGCTGAGGTAAGTGTGGCAGTTGGCGAGCTACGAATCGAGGGTTTGTGGAGGCAAGCTTCTGGCCCTCCTTTTGCCACAATATCTCTGAGTCAGCAGAACAGACACTGAGAGGGAGTGCGCCGTATTGTGTGTGAGGGAGGGAGGGAGGGAGGGAGGTAGGGAGGGAGGTAGAGAGGGAAGGAGGGAGGGAGGGAGGGAGGTAGGGAGGGAGGTAGAGAGGGAAGGAGGGAGGGAGGGAGGGTGACAGTGAGTGTTTCTAACTCAGTGATACTTACCATCCAGCAACAGCAGAGAGAAGCTCATCGTTGACAGCTCTCCTCACTTCAGCTCTATGCCTCTCTGATGATATCCTGCATAGTAGGAGAGAAAGTCATATAACTCTGAGTTAAGGAGAGAGAGAGGTCCAGAGGCCCTCACCCTAGAAGCTTTCCAAGCTGGTCCAAAGAGGACTTCTTGTCTCTGGAGTGAGGGAGATGGTGGATGAAGGAAAGTGGAGAGACTATATGGACAGAGGTGGGTCTCACCCTGTCAGCGGGCCCTGTGCTCTAAAAGCAGACATTACTGATGCATATGCCTCCAACTCTACGCGAAAGAAGAAGATGGCGTACTGACGTACAGCACAAAGGCAATTCACAAGCTTACCCAGCCTCCGCAGGGTTCTTCGTGCGCTCACCACTGCCAGCGATGGATCTACGCCCATTCTCCCCTGGTTCATAGCGCGGTCAACTTAGGATCAGGTGACCAGGTTATCTTGTGCCTTCGTCCTTTGTCACTAGTAGGCCTGCTCTCCATTTAGAATTAATTCACAGACAGCGCATTGCGCGCTTCTACGCCTCGCGGCGGGAATTTTGAACTGCATGCAAGTGCGAGATGTGTTGAGTCTGCCTATGTCTCATGGCAATAGTTGTAAGGTGCAATGGACATGCGTCATAAATTTCAGGACAAAATAATAACACAAACATGGCTTTGTACATGATCTACTGCACAGCACAATTCTGTATAGCTAAACTCAACAAGAACTGAGTCTCTCTCTCATGATACAATGTGCTGGGTTTACTATCTAACGTCTTTGTGGAGTGTGATCAACACTCCATCATCTCTTCCCTCTTCAAGCCTGGTCCCTGCATAGCTCACAATCTAGAACAGACAATGATGAACAGTGTCAGTTGTGACATCAGTTATGCAGTGGATGGGCCTGACCTGGTATCTCTTAGCTGCCATCAGGGTGGACATAAAGTCAGGAAAGATGCCTTCTGTCTCTCTGTGCAGCTTGCGAAATGTGGTGCACACAGTCCCATCTATTTGCTTCACACCCACCCTCTTTATCTCCTTTGTCAGCTGTATGTATAGCAACATAGCATTATAATACAAGCTATTAATGTGCTATAGTCTGTTGACAGGCACAGGCTGAAAGGGTTATGTGTGTACTGATGTACCTGTTGTAGGTGATTGTAGCTGTTCTCTGGTGTTGGGCGGTTAGGAGGACTGGTCTGTAGGGAACTGTAGGATGGTACCTCGGTGATCATACTGTCACTGGGGGTTACGGTCTTGGGTGAGCTGCTCCCAGAGTGCAACTCAGGAGGTGGAGGAGGCTTGAAGTTTGGTGGGAGGGGGAGGTAAACATCCCGCTGACCACTCTTGGAATCAACTGATACTTTCAGACTGCAACGTTTGGGTGGAATGGCAGGTGGCATTGGGGTGTGGTCTGTAGGGCAGTCAGTGTCCACAGACTCCGTTTCCTCACTGATGATGTCATCGTCCAGGGTCAGTACTGGCCTCATCTTCTTGAGAATGGGCTTGGGCTTCACAGGAGGAGGAGAGAGAGTCTTTGAGGATTCTCGAGAGTGAGATGGTAAAATCAGAAGACGTTTTTGCTGTGACTGTGTGTTAAATCGTGCTCTCTTTTTAGACAGCATGGAGATATCAACGGACTGGGCTCGTGGAGGAAGTTCGTAACCATCGGAATCCACTTGTTGCCACCAGTTTCTAGCTGGCAGTTGTCTCTGTCTGGCTCTGTTGCCCTTCTCTGTTGCCCGAGTCACGTGAAGCTTGTCAATGCTACCGATAGACGAGTTCATTTGGTGAGTGGCCATTGCTGAACTGGGGCGAGCATGCGGTTCCCTTTCAGGGTTGCGCTTTCTCCCTCCGCGGCCATTAGGCGGAGGGCTACCGTCTAGCCATAGTCTCGCGCTAGCGGACTGAGGAATGTACCGCCCTCTAGGCCTGTGGAGGTTAGGAACTGATCCATACCTACTGTCTGACGACGATCGCGACCCCGGCCTACCACCGTACGTATTCTGTCTGCTACGTTTAACGATGCGCGGAAGCTCGGTCGGTTGATCCGAGGCCTCGGACGCCAGTGTAGTAACTGACACATCGCGGTTAGAATAGCGTCTATCATCGTCTCGACGGTACACACGGCATCTCACACTAGCTGCACTATCTGGTCTTGGAGGTAGCGGTCTGAGGCTGCCCTTCTTCCTATAGTTCATCACTAGAGATACGTTTACGATGCTTTCTGCCCATCGTTTCGCATCGGCTGCGGTGGCTGCATACAAGTAGTAAGTTCTCTTGAGCACGGAAAACGAGAAACAACAGCAAGAGGGGACGCCGCGCGGGAACTCCACTTTACACTGCTCCGCACCCAGTCTTACGTCGTAACATGTCCGCGCAACGTCGATTTCTCCTAGGGCCTTGGTCCTCTCCTCGCTCTTGAAGTAGAGCAATGTTCCGTCGTCTGTAAGCTGCCACCAGCGCTTCTTCCAGCGGCCTATGGCTCGGGTACGCTTAGCGAGGTAGCCGGAGGCTAAGATGGCTGGCCCCATCTCGGGTGTCCCGGCTGGCACTGGGATTTTGGCCATCTTTCGTTTGAATGGGAGACGGCAGGTGAAGTAGAATGAAGTCAATGGAAGTCTCGTGTTAGCACGTTGCAACTAGACTCTCTTTAGACTTGCACTTACTGTTAGCTACAACGCCGTAAACAATTTGCTGTCGCTGCGCTGGCGCATGCGTAGTCAAAGCTCTGAGTCACGTGACCCACGTGGCGCAATGAGCAAGTCTGCTGCAACAGTCGCTGTCTTCGGTGCGTGTGAGATCCTCACCGATCTACGCTATTCGAGAGACGAGACAAAAACTACTGCCGCCATCAAAGAACTCAGCCAGTTGCTCTACCTCAATCCCCAGGAACGACCGTCTCTTTTCCAAGCCACTTGGTCGAGGGGCGGAGTGACTGCGCTCCTGGGTATATTGCGTTCAACTCAGTCTATTCCACTCCTAGCGAATGCAGCTCGTTGTCTGGCTCTGCTGATCCAGGACAATAGCTCAGCTGCCCAGCAACTTGTGGCTTGTGACATTCTCTCAGTTCTCCTCCCCCTACTCTTTCCTCATGCAGAGAAACCAGCCACTCCCACGACAGTCGACTCCCCTTACCCTCTGTCTTCCCCCCTCTCCTGGCCCCGTCAGCGGCTGCCTGTCTATGAGATGGTGCTTGCAGTCATACGCAAACTCACCTATCATTCTCCCTCGCTCCAGAAAACCTTTGCAGAGAGAGGAGGGATCAAACTGATCATCGAACTCAGCTCTAGTCCTGACTTCATCTCCACTTGTTCCTCCTTCTCCATAGCTGCCAGGGACAAGCTAGTATCCCTTACTTTGGGGAAGAAGTTAATTTGCCATGCAGCCTTGGTTCCTGAAGGGAGTCGGAATGATGTGCTGCGCTGCTTCCCTTCTCTCTTTTCTTCAATTGGACTTTCATCTCTCTACCCTTCCTACGTCGTGGATCTGATGACTGATGATGAGAGATGGATCGTTGATACTTTAGTGGAGTCACAGGAGGTGTGGCCTTGCCACACCCCCTTCCCCAAGGGGGTGGAGTCTGTGTGGACGTGTGTGAGTGTGACGTGTGTACAAGACGGAGGACATGTTTGGTGCCAGTTCTGTCTCGACCGACCAAAGCCAAAGATAAGTGCCATGGCAACCGTTCTGAGAGAGATGGTAAGTTATTAGGCTGCCCCTGTAATTATCTGTGTTGAAGCTCCTCCCATTTAGGCCCCACCTACTGAGAAGGATCACGCCATCCCAGAAGTTGGAGAGCTCTGTCTGGCTTACTTTGACCCCAGTAACTGCCACGCCCCCTCCTGCATAGACGTCCCATCTTGGGGGCGTGGTCGACTACTGAGGGTGGAGCCAGGTGCCAACCTCCATATCCTCTCCATTGACTATGGAGTGACAGCAACTCTACCTCTCTCTCACATTCGCCCCTTACCACAAGAGTGCAAAGGGATCCCCCCTCTCGTTAGTGCTCATTATTGGATAAATCTGCCATTTTATCTTTGTTGCTTTTCTAGGCTATTCCGTGCAAATTACTAGGAGTTTCCCCTATTCCTGTCTGTACTGTGGTACAAGAGAATGCAGCTGGTACGTGGTGTGGTGTCTGGTCATGTGACATCATGTGATGCGGTGTCTGGTTATGTGACATCATGTGATGTGGTGTCTGGTCATGTGACATCATGTGATGTATCTGATGTAGGGATACTGAGGAACTTGGCTTTTGAAAGTGTGGCTCTGAGGAAGGAGATCATTGCCTTTGGTGGAGTGGAGGCACTGTTGAAGGTGGGGGGCCCCTATCATTAGTACACTGATTACGAGCGTCTTGCTTCATTGGTGCAGCTATCATTGAGCTGTGATGTGGGTGTGGCTACGCAGGCTATGGCTGCCTTGCTCAATATGGCTACCCGTGAGGAGGAGAAGAGGGAGATGGGGCAAAGAGCAGCTGTTGACACACTACTTGGTATGCTGCTCTCTCTCTTACCTCCATTCTCTTATTGTAGATTGTTTGTATCTCCCTCCCAGTGCTGGTGTTGCAAACTCCGCCCCATCCCTCCCTCCTCCCCCTCTCACTAGGGGCACTCTACACCCTCACAATTCACAGCCCTCACAATCAACGGCGTCTACTCAATCTCAAGGCAGTGGAGAGGTTGTCTTCAATGTTGACCAACGATGATTTGGGGGGGAAGGAGAGGGAGACAATGATGGCTCTTTTGAAGGTGTTAGACCCATCCTTCACTATTGGGAGACCCCAGATTGGCAATAGGGAGATAAGTCTGAAGAAGCGTACAGTTTGTACCAACACAGCAACCTCTGGAACCAGTGGTCCTTCAGGTGAAGGGCCGCGACAGGTCAGGGCTCAGTTACGACGACCGGTGCACAGTGGTGGGAGTGGCAAGAGGGGTGTGGTTTACCGTTGCCTTGGTGATCAAGATAGCTGTGAGCAAGGGTTGGTGACAAGTGAGGTGAAGGAGGGCGGGGCCAGCGGAGGGGTGGTGACTGACCAGACCTATGTCTACGGCTCCTTCCTGCCTTTCCAAGAAGATGATGTACATTCCTTTAAGTGAGTCCAAATTGTGTCGTGTCTAATCAGTTGTATCTCGTGGTATCAATATTGCGTTAGAGATGTTGACAGTGTCAGAGACATAACACGTGGAATGCTAATACGGAGTGTGTGTGCTATGATCAATTCAGGTTAGCTCTTGGTACCTATGGAAATGGTGTGTAACAAGGAAATGTTTTGTTTCCAGGGCAACTGTGCACCATTTATGTGGGCGTGTCTTCAGAGGGCAGGGTTCGTGGGGTCAAACTCAGCCAAAAAGATCGGGACTCGCTTGGCATTGTCATTGACAGACTCTTGTACTGTACCTTCTCTCCTCCGATACATCATCATCGCTATAAGGTTGGTGGTCCTCTTGCAGCTGCCCTTCATAATGCACACACACACACACACACACACACACATGCACCTAATTTGATACAGTTGATGTTTGTACCTGTTGTGTCTGGTTCCCATACCGCTCGAGCCCCACCCCAGACATATGTGCTCCAATTAGAGATAAGGGGTAGAGGTGGATCGAGGAAGGAGGTGTACACAATGGTGAGGGAGAGAGATGGGCAGCGAACTGAGCTGTGTTACAGTCGCTGTGGCAAGAGCGATGTGAGGGTAAGTTGTATCTGTGGTTACCTTCAACAATCTCTCTCTCTCTCTCTCTCTCTCTCTCTCTCTGCAGACTTCCCCTCAGGAACTACGTGACAGGCTAGCCAGACAGGAGTCCAGTTGCCATGGCAATGAGATATCCAGCCTCCTTCAGAACTTATCAACCCTCAAGGTCACGTTGGACAAGATCACTACCAAAAACACACCCCCAGACATGCTGCCACCATCATCATAATCATCATATCATCATCAGTTATTTTATCATGTGATATGACACCAGAACACAACTGCACACACTGCATGTGAAATGCATCAAGTTAACTCAACCTGCTACATGTAAGTATTAGAGAGAGGGAGGAGGGTGAGAGAGGAGGAGGAAGGACTATGCAAAGTTAATGACTTCAAAACCATCTGAGTCCTCTTCATAAGTGTACTTGGGAGAGGGCGGGGCTTGGTTGACCAGCAGGAAAGCTGCAGAGAGAGGAATGTAGTGAGAGACAGCCCCCCCGGTACACCACAGGTCTGGGGGCTCACGTTCATGAATGCTTCTGTTTGGATTCCTCTCCACCGGTCCCCAGTACTGAGGTCTCTTGTCAGTGAGCTCAAACATGTACTGCATCTTGCTCAGAACACTCTGCACGTGTAGGTCATGTGATGATCATGTGACGTGTGCAGAAGTCATGTGATGAGCTAACCTCCTTCAGACGCTGACAAAGGTCGTCGATGTCAGCCTCATCTCGGCAGAAAAAGGCCTGTAAAATACATGCAGTAATTACGAAGTGTCGCACTAAAGGTCCTATCGCTTGCTCACCAAGGCAACGGATGGGTCAATATCAGTAATGCTCATTCTATCAGTCTGACTGCAGTGGTAGGTGTGGTCTGGTATTGCATCAGCAGTGGAATTGGAACAAGACACAGCTGGCTGTGTTGTGTGGGGGTCAAGGTGCAATAAGCTATCACCATGGTAACCAATAAAATAGAGGGCGTGACGTGGCCGTCCCCCAATGATCCCAGCCGACTGTGGCAGAGCCAGGCATGCCTGGGGAGTGGACCAGGGGGTCAAGGTAACCTTTAATGTGGTCTGTGTGAGACCTCTGGGTCAATACCTTCAGTGCCTCTTTGTACTCCAGATTGAACTTGTCCTGGCCCAGCCTCAGGGGGATGAAGAGGAGGAGAGATCTGAATGTCGACCCTTCAGCACCTGTGACTCCACCCACTTCATCGTCTGAAGAGGAGGTGCTCTCTAGGTACTCGTTAGGTCCAACACGATCAAACTCCTCCGACTTGATGAAGTTTCGCTTTTTTTCTTTTCGTCTTGTCAGAAACTGTCTCTTCTTCTTGGTCCTTGGTCCATTTCTGTGGCTGCCCTGCTCCCTGGCCTCCCTTCCCCCTCCCTCCTCCATACTCTCTCCAGGATTTGCACCATGTTGTAATCTGTGTCTCAATTCTGGGTCCTCCTCCAGGGGGCCCTCCAATTTTGGTCCCTCCCCCGGGGGGTTGTCCACCTGCTGGGGATCAATAGATAACTCTGGAGCCGTCTGACTCCGCCTCTTGTCCCACTCGGCAAGTTCCACAGGGACGTCCTGGGGGGTCAGCTGAGGCTGCCGACACAGTGCCTCTACATACAATACTACATTAACCACACAAGATGACGTAATCACACACACACACTTACTCATATCCTCCACAACCACTACCATATCAAGGGCAACATGTACTGCTAGTTGAGACCACGTGTCGTGGACTGATAACTTCCTACACACAACAGACATTGGAATGGTAGGCCTTGTACAGGAGGTGTGGGGAGGTTTACTTGAGGGCCTGGGCTACGTTGTTGGGTCCAAACCATTGTCCGATTGGACGGCCAAAGTCAGCACCTTGATGAGCTGAGAGGAGCACAGTCAGTGTGAGGGAGAGCTACCGCATGGAGAGAGGGCCCAACTCACCGATCATGTGGAGACTGTACTCACTGTCTTTCTTGTCCAGGAACATTCTCAGGATCTGTAAAGTAAGGAGGGAGATGAGGAGAGGAGAGAGGGAGGGAGGGAGGTGAGGAGAGGAGAGGAGAGGAGGGAGGGAGGGGGAGGAGAGGAGAGGAGGGAGGGAGGGGGAGGCATGTAGTACATGTTTTTAACATCTCACCCTCATGTACGAGGGATCGTGGTGTTTTGAACTGGCAGCCCACTTCCAATCTGAAAATCAATACAATAAACTTTCTCTACTAGTCAAGTAACCAACACATGACAGTCACCTGATGATCACGTGACTCACCTCTTCCAAGGTGTTTAAGGAGCAGTGTGTTTCCCATCACCATTTGACCACACCTCAAAGTGCATCCCCATCCTTGGTCCCCAGTGATGTTGGTACCACCTGCCACATATGGTGGGGGAGGAGGTAAGGAAGGAGGGGAGGGAGACAGCATATACTCACTGATTGGCTTGAAGTTCTTGCGATATGTAAACCACAGTCTGCTCCTCACATCTCCAGCCATTTCAGACCGCTCTGAAATGCAACATAAGTGAACGTGAAGGACATGTAGACGTTACTACAGCACGCCTCTGGCCTCGCTACAGACCTTTAGGCAAAGAATATTTCCTTCCCAGTATCCAGACATCTCCACGCAGGGGCGGAGGGCTGACGTCTAGAGGAGTCGCGTTCTCGTAAGACAAAGTATCCATGGCCATACTAGCGGTGTAATCCGCCTTCACTGAGCCCAGGCGGTACACCTTGCATGCGTCCATGGCTTCCTGCCATGTTCAGCAACCTTATGTTTTCACTTTAAAATTACGCAAATCCTTCAAATAGAGGACACTCAAAGGTCAAAGTATGCAAATAGGCCACGTGGACTACTATATGTATAGCACCTCCAGGAGTTGTTATGCTGTCTCCTCCTCACATTGCTCCAACGCCTGTGGGGTTCCCGCTGCCTGGAGGTGCGCGCCCCTTCTTACCAGCTCCGCCACTGCTGCCCCCAATATTTGGGCCCCCGCAAAATTTTCCGTGCCCACCGCCGTTTCCCCCTCCTGTGATGCCCCCTTTAATCAGCCAGAATTTCGTTCCACCCTCCTTCAGTCAGTCACCTCCTTATGGGATTGGGGGTCCTGAGAGCTGGCTAACAAGGACCCCTCAGTTTCATAGTCATCAGAGCTCGAGGTGGTCTCACCAGAAAAAGGTACACCCCCCTCCTCTCCCCCCCTCCTCCCCCCCACCACCACAAATATTTCACCCTCTGCAGAAGCAGAAGCCGTCCCATGTGGCAGGAGCTAGCCCCCGGTCTAGGCCAGGTCCCAAACCTGTTCTGTTTGTCTGCGCTCCATGTCACAAGGAGTACAAATCACAAGAGACATACAACACTCACTTAGCAACCCACGTCAAAGTCAGTTGGTAGTAAGTCACTTTTATTTCAAATATGAATATCTTCCTCTCTCTCCCCTTCTCCTCTCTCCCCTCTCTCCCCTCTCCCCCCCCCCCCCCCCCTTCTCTCCCTCCCCAGTGCTCCCATTGTGATTTTGAATGCAGTAAAGGTGGCATGCATGAACATGAACTAGTGAGTCCTCCGGATCATGTGATCATGTCATGTGATTGTCATGTGACTGCTACTCAGGTACACTACCTACCAGCTGAGCTGAACTTCAACAGTCCAGAAGATATCGAGAAATGGCGGGCAGAGAGGAGGAAGTAAGTCCAGCCCTCACCAGTTCACATACAAATGTAGCAGTGCAATATCCACACATTCTCTCTCATGCGTCAGAAACTTCCCAACAGCTGAGACAGTATTGAGAAAGCAGCAGCTGCAAGAGAAGAAGGCAATCAGAGGAGATGTAGCAGACACACCCCTCTACAGGTATTACTGCTGATTGCTTACTAATGAAGGGGCCGTACTAATCAACTTGCTGTATAGATATGTCAGCCGAATCTGTGGGTCGGATGGAGGGTGCTCTCAGAGAAGGGGTAAAAATAACCGCTGGGTGGTGGGGACTAATAGGAAATACCCTCGGCAGGGTCAGTGTAGGGGTGGTGGGGTGGCTGGTGGTGGCGGACGAGGGGAAGAGGATCGGGGTAGCCCCAGACAATGTTGGAAGAGGGGGCAGAGGGGGAGGGGGAGGAGGGGAACGTGGAGAGGGAAGAACAGCTGGAAGAAGGTACTTGATGTGGCAAATGTGCATATACTAGTAGTGACTGTGTGTGTGCAGGAGGCTGGGGGCTGTGATGGACATGGATTGAAGTATGTCACTGCTAGAAAGCCTACTTTACTAGAGAAGGTAACGGAGTATTGATCAAGATGGTGACTGTACTGCAGTGGCTAAAGATGTGGTGTCTAATCTCCTCAGTTATTGGCAAATGAAATTCGTCAGGAACAGAATACCCTCTTGCAGTGTATCAGATACATACTGAGGACCGAGCTCCTTGGAGTTGGAGGTGTGGGGGAGGGGATGAGAGCGGGCAATGGGGAGAGAGAACAGCAGACAGAGAAGGGAGAAGTAGCCAACTCTGGTGAAGAGGTGCCTCTAAGCACACCTCAGGATGCAGCCATTCCCTTACCAGACAGGAGCAACGGCCACAGCCACCACTAACAGTCCATCTGACTGAAGACATTCACAATAATCATTTTCAAACTCTCCATGTTTGTCATCCATGTGATATATAGGTGGATGTGTACTTGTGACAGTGTGTATTGTGTGATGTTATTGATAGTGGATGCATCGGTCTGTAGAGTGTGCTATAATCCCAGTGATTTCCTGACCAATCTTTGAGCTATTTCATTGAACTGTGACCTGTCATCTCTCCACATCTTCTGCAGAAGACCACACCCCATATCACGTCACCAACTGCCCTAGTCTCCCCCTCAGGCCAACACTTACACAAGCATCAACGTTTGCCCCACTCTCGTCGTTTGGCTCCGCCATCATGCTCACAACAGAGAGCAGTATCTTCTCAATGCTCTGGACGGGGCTCCACCTCTCGGCAGCCGTCTCATACCCCAGAGGGTCGTCTCCAGGTGTGTGGAGGATCGATATACACACACGGCCATCTGGATAGACTGGTGGGCGGAGACTACAGATGACTGACCTCATTAGTGACCTCACGTACCATTTGGATGGAACATTTCAGACACAAATTTCATCTTGGGGGGACTGAGGGGGTAGTCCGTGGGGAAGATTAGTTCCGTGATAAAGACACCACCTTCAAAAGGACTGTCCTCTGGACCCCTGCAGTGTGTGAGGGTATTGGGTGTGGATGGTGAGGGTGTGAGGGTAATAGTGTAGTGTGTGAGGGTATGAGGATATGGTGTAGTGTGAGGTTAGCTTACATGATATGTGCCTCCCATTCGAAGAAGTTTTCCTCTGATTTTGGCCCTGGGGAAGATAGTGTGAAGAGATATGCCACACTTGATACACGTCCTTACCTGCTACAATTCCTTCAGGTGAGTTCAGGGTTAACTCTAAAATGAAAGGCATTGCATATCGGGACAGACAGCCACATACAGTGATTGCATATCGGGACAGACAGCCACATACAGTGATTGCATATCGGGACAGACAGCCACATACAGTGATTGCATATCGGGACAGACAGCCACATACAGTGATTGCATATCGGGACCGCCAGCCACATACAAGTGATTGCATAACGGGACAGACAGCCACATACAGTGATTGCATATCGGGACAGACAGCCATATACAGTGATTGCATATCGGGACCGCCAGCCACATACAAGTGATTGCATAACGGGACAGACAGCCACATACAGTGATTGCATATCGGGACAGACAGCCGACATACAGTGATTGTCTAACGTACGTTTATACTCTGCCAACAGACGTTTCAGAGCTGAGCCTGCCATATCCAAGCTGCTGTGGGGTTAAAGTTCAATTTACTCGGCTTACTCGTGGCGCGCGTGAGAGGTCGCGCGTGTTGAACCTGCTGGTGCACGTGGACATGGACGAGGGAGACTGGGATCCTACCAAGCGTAGGGAGCAGCGTAGAGACTTGCGCCACATCATACAGGATACACACGGTACGTCTCCTTCTCCTGCAGGTACACGTCACCTCCCTCGCTCCTCACCCAGAACACAGGGAGGAGATAACTCTTGCTGGTGATCTTTTACGGAGACTTCGGAAAATCGACAACGTGTACAAGGATGTCGTGTCTACTCGGGAGGCCGCCATCGATGCTGAAGGGTTCCAGCTACTGTCGTCCATTGGCAAGAAGCAAGTGGAGAGCAGTGTCGGGGAGCTGGTGTTTGACCCCGTTGTGTTTGCCGAGAAACTAGTAAGCCGCCATCAGCCACAGTAGTCACACCTGTATCAGTGTTTATTTCATAAATATGGTGGGTGGGGGGGGGGGGGGCTTTAATAAGTCCACCAACTGAAAAATGAGGGGTAACAATTTCTGGATACCCGATGGCCCCTTATGCCCCCCCCTCCCCCCCAGAGTAGATAAATGCTGTGTATTGACGTATGTTGTGTTGTTGTGCAGGTGACCTTTATGGGTGGTCGTCGTGGAGGGAGCAGTGCAGCACCTCGTGATCTCAACTGGGCCAAACTAGGGGAGAAGGCAGAGCATTTGTTCAGTACCCCGCCTCACCTTACCTTTCTGTGAGTCATGTCCTGTAAACTGCGCCCTCTCTACTGCTGTGTTGCCTTCCCCAGGCATGGTGCACTGGACGTCCAGCCACTTGTGAAGAAGGAGAGGCAGAAGGCGAGAAAGACAACAGCTTCAGAAGCAGCTGTAAGCAAACCAAAAGAACTTACTGCTTTTGAAGAGGAGGAAGAATCCACCACAAAAGACGTTGCTCACATTTTTGAACATTTAAAGATTGCTTGCAATAAAACAAACAATCGTGTTCACTACTTCAAGTTTCTCTTCGACCCTAACTCATTTGCACACACTGTGGAAAACCTCTTCCATTTCTCCTTTCTTGTTAAAGTTGGTAAAGTACTTGTGCATGTGTGATATGTCTGTAATACATGTCTGCTCTCTGTTAGGATGGTCGTGCTGGTATCCTCATTGACCCATCTGATTGGCAACCTTATATCCACTTACGTAAGCTGCCCCCCCCCCCCTCTCTCTCTCTCTCTCTCTCTCTCTCTCTCTCTCAACCCTCTCAGGTGTTTAAACTTCTTTTTTTCAGCTGACACTGACTTAAAATCTGATAAACCAAAGAAGAGTCAAGCTATGATGTCACTTAATAAGTCCCAATGGGAGGTGTGTGTGTGTGTGTGTGTGTGTGTGTGTGTGTGTGTGTGTGTGTGTGTGTGTGTGTGTGTGTGTGTGTGTGTGTGTGTGTGTGTGTGTGTGTGTGTGTGTGTCCATTCTTTGAAGTGTCTTCAATTCTCTCTCCTCAGAAAGCAATTCAGAAGTATTCCATAGTTTCTACAGAGATCCCTCCAAGAGATGACTGACATATAAGCCATATCTGTACTTTTAAACTCCTCATTTCATCCGTCATATATACATGTAGCATCATAATTTGAAATAGCATATGCGCATGCGTACTGCAGACATGCGCGCGCCGCCACGCTTCGTTTCTATTGAAGGCGCACTGTATTTTGGGGGTGGAGCAATTTGCTGGTTGAAAAGAGGCGGAAAGCGGTCTGCAGTCTCTGTCACAGTCCCAAATGGCGAGACGTAAGAAAGAGGAAGTGAACAAGATGGATATGACTCTAGGTGGGGGCGGGTTGTACCTACATCGCTTGTATTTGCAGGAATGTGGCCTGGCATACGGCGAGCTGACATAACCTAGCTCTACGTACCTAGTCTGTCTCCACAACCTTTCACACGGCTACCTCAATCTTTTCTTTTCGCTTCAGACGACATCATTGCAATGAATAGACGAAGTGGGCGTGGCAGAGGGAGAGGGAGGGGGAGGGGAAGAAGTAGTGAAGCAGGTGAGAAAAGGCCAGGAGGGTTGAGACGGCCGTGGAGACGTCAACCTCAAGTAAGCTCTAATACCTCTTCTTCAATGATTGAAGCACACTCCTCACCTAGGGAATGACAGCTGCTACTGTCTCTACTAGAAGTACCAATGTCCGCCAAAGAGTCCAATTACTTCAGAGAAAGGCTCGTATTACTGTTCTTCGAAAAAGACTTGGACAGCAAACTACAAATCCAGTATTGTCAGGTATTGGTGTCCCTACCTCAGAGAGTGGGAGAGGGAGAGGGAGAGGGAGAGGCTGGAGGAGGGGGAGGGGGAGGGGGAGTGTAGGGGTATCCCAACAGACAGAGGAAATTGTTGCTCCTATTCAAGTCCCCACAGTCGGTCGAGGAAGAGGGAGGGGGAGGGGGAGAGGGAGAGGGAGAGGACGGGGAGTATTAGCTAGACAGGGTCTCGGGACATTGGCAGCTGACTCCACCCCCACCTCCAGACCAGGCTCCAGACTAAAGATCATCAGGTACATATGGAGTCCCTACAACAAGATGGAATAGGTACAAAATGTGTTGGTTGTAGGAGAATGAAGGGAAGAGGGAAAGGACAGACTGTGGTTGAAATCCGTAGACGCTTATCCACCGGTAGTTTCCAGCAAGCCACACCCACGAGGGGGCGTGGTCGCGGGCGCGGGCGTGGAAGAGGGCGTGGCAGCCTCAGTGTGGGGTCTACTCCCATCGCAGGCCCTTCCACTTCTCTACAAGTTGCAGTCATGCAAGAGCAGATGGTGAGAGGGACTGATACACTGTGACATGTCTCTATCTTACTTTGTATAATGCAGTTTGAACCAGTGGGCGTGAACCTTCCACCAGATTTTGGAGCCACACATCATGTAAGTTTCATGATTATGATGTCATAGGTATTAATAATCTCCCCCTTTACACACACACACACACACACACACACACACACACACACACACACACACCAGACACAAAGATCCCTCAACACTCGTTTCACACAGTCCACCAGGTCTCCTGTACAGAGAATGGTAATGACTGATGGACGGAATGTACAGTACAGCTAACAGAGCCCCTCCTCCTCCACACCCTCACCTCTTACATGGCCTTTCTAACCTTTAATTATTTTTCCATTAATACTTGTTCTTGTAATAAGTTAACCATCACTTGTCATGTGATCCTGTATCAATATATATGTATATGTGAGCAAGAAGCTCGGATGCTTAACCTGGCCGGTTGCATTTTGATCAACTGGATGTCCGATCGGTCAACCGGATGCCCAGATGCTTGATGTTAATTTGCATCCGGCACTCAACAATTGCAAGATGCACAACTGACCCTCTTCTAACTAACTGCTATATACATGAGTATATTCCATTCCGACAGCTCGTTGCTATAGATCACTGTCGTTACTGACCTCCGCTGGCTCAATATGTGCATGTGCTGGTTGATTAACCGGGCATCCGGTTAAATATCCGGCTGGCCGGTTCATCAACTGGCCATTATCGGTACTGAACACATATATACCAAGCTGTAAAATAGAGTTATAAGTACACTAGCTCTCTAAAATCCTGTCAATGTCTTGTATAATATCAACAGTTCTCTGAATGGCATCTTCCACAGATGGTGGGAGACACTGACTTTCCAAGTGGTCATTGGGTGGAGAGGGTCTAGTGGTAGCACAGAGTTGTCCTATCTGTGATAGTTCAGCTAATACTTGCCTGAGGGGAGGGAGGGGGAGGGAGGGGGAGGGAGGGAGGGAGGGAGACACATTCTCACATCTTGTACCACTTCTGATCCATACCTCTGTGTGTGTTGATCATGTACAGTTCCCTGGCAGAAGTGTCCCCTCTTACCCACAGGCTGGGCCAACCATTTACACCATTCCTTCACAAGCTCAATATATCTGTAGAAGAACGAAGTTCTTGTATTTAACCCTTTCTGCCCAGTCACACAATACAACACTTATCTCAAAGGGTTACTGGACTAGACAGTAGCCACACACACCTGTAGAAACCAGCAGGATGTTGAGTGGCCACCATTACATAGCGTCCATTTGGTTGCATCACACGACACAGCTGTTCACCTATCCACACCCCCTGTGCCACTTCAACCCCCCTGGTTTTGACCCCCAGTGGGGGGCAGGAGGAATTTTGACCCTCAATACTGCCACTAGTGTTGAGGCTCGAAGAGAAGAAGTCAACCACAGTACGATCTGAAAACACACATCGTATGTGGCCATTAGCTCTAGCAGTGAATCGTCCCAGACCAGGCACAGTATAGTGGAGAGGAGAAGAGGGTGGGGGAGGGAGGGGGGAGGGGGGCTGAGGAGAGAATCAATATAGCAACGAGCAAAGGCAATAGACTCAGCCTGACCTTCCAGCACGTTGGAGTGTGTGGTTGGGTTTGTTTCAGAGCTTGGTCAAGCAACCTACACACACACACACAGCCATCAGGTAGCCTTCACAACTAGCCTCGGCTCCTTCACCTGATACCTCACCTCGACATCTGTCCCAGTACCCTCGACATACTGAAGGGGAGGTCGGTGGAGGGAGGAGGGAAGTCAACACAGTACATGCTGTAACTGATAGAGCCACTGGTAGTGTCCACACACCAACACTTAAAGAATCTCCCTTGCTGGTCATGTGACCGTAATACTGTATTCTGATTGGGCAGAGCCTCCACCAATGTTTCCGAGTGAGTTCTTATTATGCTGGAAATAGAAATAGCCAAAGTTGAAAGAAATGATCCCACAGCCTTTTATTTATTACCAATATAATATTCCTTCGGCTATAGAACCTTGAGCCTACCACTTCCCTGTGTGTGTGTGTGTGTGTGTGTGTGTGTGTGTGTGTGTGTGTGTGTGTGTGTGGAGGGGCAGTAATATTCTCATACAACATGACTCAACCTGTGTGTGAGGATGGTGAAGATGTGCCTGGTGACATGTGAGGGGGAGGGGAAGAGGGAGGGGAGAAGAGATGACTTCATCTACTTGCCCATTCTCCTTCTCTGGCCCAACCAACACTGTAGAATATCACTGGTCATGTGACTACATCAGGTAGTCATGTGACTTCACTACCTGATGACTGGGTAGTCATGTGACTAGTCATGTGACTACATTGCGCTCTGTGTTGTAGCAAAATTGAAAGAGGATGCCTCCACCTGTCAGGTGTGGCAGCTGTACTGTATATTGCTCTAGTCCTGGCATACATACACTGGTCCTACAGGAGAGAGAGAGAGAGAGAGAGAGAGAGAGAGAGAGAGAGAGAGAGAGAGAGAGAGAGAGAGAGAGAGAGAGAGAGAGAGAGAGAGAGAGAGAGAGAGAGAGAGAGAGAGAGAGAGAGAGAGAGAGAGAGAGAGAGAGAGAGAGAGAGAGAGAGAGAGAGAGAGAGAGAGAGAGAGAGAGAGAGAGAGAGAGAGAGAGAGAGAGAGAGAGAGATGACTAGATAGAGAGATAGGTGACTATTTCTTACCTCCTCCGTCTCTCCTGACATACTCTGCCTTGACAGGTTGCCATCCAGTGGCTCTAAGCTCTTCTCACGAGGAAGTCCTGCTAAATAAGAGAGAGTGAGTGTCTGCCCATGTCTGGCCAGTTCGGCCCAGGCCAGGCCATCGCTGGAAGTGAGACGAGTGTTGCCAAATGAGTTGGTATGGACCAGTTTACAGTTGACAGCTCTCTCCAGGTCGGAGGGCCACGTTGCATACTGCAACACAGAGTTGGAACTCTAGAGTGGAGAAGATGAAGAAAAAATATGAGCAAACAAGAGTCTCTTCATGTCCCACTTGGAGTTTTGTGTCGATGAGAGACTGGGCGAGGAATGGACGCTCGGCGAAGTAGTTTCTGAAGATTACCAGCTGCCTCACTCTCTCTCGCCATCCCTGCACCGCATAGGCCGTGAACTGGTGAACACCGCAGCCACTAGGAGGGTGCGCAAGGCCGCCATTTGTGGTGTCTTCCTGTCTCGTGAAGGCCGACCCACAGGCCGTTAGAAGAATTCTAGCACCATCAGCAAACCATGCTTCCAATGAGTCGTCTTCATACTGCATAACTTGAGCTAGGCCTGCCATTTCCACATTCAAAAGTGCCGCCATTTTCTCCACGTTGCACGCCACACCCCCTTCGCATCTGGTGAGCTCTTAATGGAACGAACCACGAAGGCGTGGTTTGCATGCTTGTGGACTTATATATTTCGAAAACTCATTTACACAGGTTTGGCGTAGTGAATCATGTCAGCGTCTGCAGATTTCAACAACCCTTTGAGGAAATTCAAGCTCGTCTTCCTGGGCGAACAGAGTGGTGAGTATATAGTGGCTTCCGTCACCGTGATAGGCGTTTATTAGAATCCACCATCCCCGTCTCTCTAGTTGGCAAGACGTCGTTAATCACAAGATTCATGTACGACAGTTTTGATAACACTTACCAGGTACGATATATGGTATCCATTGGGTGTGTTATCTGGTGACAATCTGTTGTACGTACAGGCAACCATTGGGATTGACTTCTTGTCCAAGACCATGTACCTTGAAGACAGAACTGTAAGTGTAGAGAGAGAGAGAGAGACAACCCCTTGTGTGTGTCTACCTTAACTGGCACACTTCAGTCCAGTACACCCCCACGCAGTGGCCTGGCAGCTGCCTCCCAATCAATTCCCCATTAAAAAGACCAAGTACCCACCCTTCTACCCATCCACTAGACCTAAGCCTTTGGTCCTCACCTTCTCAGCCAACATACCTCCTAATGATGTTGATATGATGGTGGGTGTGTTTGGGTGGAGGCAACCACTACTGTGTCCCCATTGAGACCCAATTAATTTAGCATCACTTACACTGCATGTTTGTTGTGGTACACTTCAGATGATGTAATGCTTAACAGAGGTGTTTATCACAAGGTAGTGACATCACTGTGTTATTGCACATCTCCAGGTGAGACTGCAGCTGTGGGACACTGCAGGGCAAGAGCGGTTTCGTAGTCTTATTCCTTCCTATATCCGTGACTCCACAGTTGCCGTGGTAGTCTATGACATCACAAGTGAGTTGTATATTGTAAATGGTTCACTATTGGAAATCTCCCTCCCTCCCTCCCTCCCTCCCTCCCTCCCTCTCTCCCCTCTCTCTCAGATGCCAATTCATTTCAGCAGGTCAACAAGTGGATAGAAGATGTACGTGCCGAGAGAGGAACTGATGTCATCATCATGCTAGTAGGAAACAAGACAGACTTGCAGGTACACACAGTCTAATGGTAGTCACGGAACATGCAGTGAGGATCACTCTCTGTCTTAGGACAAGAGGCAGGTGTCGATGGAAGAGGGAGAGAGGAAGGCCACAGACCTCAACGTTATGTTCATCGAGACTAGTGCCAAGGCAGGCTACAATGTGAAGCAGCTGTTTCGTAGAGTTGCAGCTGCTCTGCCTGGAATGGACACTACACAGGATAAACAGAATAGAGAAGACTGTATCCTCCACCCTCTCCCCTTTGTGTGTGTAGAGTGTTTGGTGGTGTTGATACTGTGTCACAATACTGTGTTAAGTGGTGTCAATGCTGTTCAGTGGCATCAATACTGTGTTAAGTGGTGTCAGTGCAATGTCTACAGTGTTAAGTGGTGTCAATACCATTAAGTGGTGTCAGTACAATGTGTAGTGTTCAGTGGTGTCAATGCTGTCAATACTATGTTCAGTGGTGTCAATGCTGTTAAGTGGTGTCAATACTATGTTCAGTGGTGTCAATGCTGTTAAGTGGTGTCAATACTATGTTTAGTGGTGTCAACAAAGTTCTTGTCCTGTAGCCTGTCCTGTCCTGTCCATGTTTTCATGTCTCCATGTCTGCATTCCACTGGTTTTCATTCCAATTCCATGGGCCCTTAGTGTAGGCCTTAACTGGTGTCCAGTAATAGAGGTTCGACTTCAGGAGCCGGCAACCAACCAATCAGAAGAGCAGAAACAGTGCTGGTGCTAAATATAGTATAGTAACATTATCTCCAATGACATCACACCCTTGATACTATTCTTGGCCTACAGACAGTTTTTAATGATTTGTTAACAACCATTCATACCATGTATATGTACTATGACCTCAAGTGGTTAAGAAGTGATATGGGAAGGTTGGTTTCAACCATGTGCAATGAGCACTGTTGTGGGTGTGTACTGTAATCTCAAGTGCATTGCAATGGAGGTCTCGATGTTCCTTAACTGGTTCTTACATAGCCATTGTAGTCCCGACCACCCAGGAGTATCACTATGGCGACCGAGAATCACAGTGTGGCTGCTGACCACATGTAGCACATAATATCTGCATGCCTGCTTGTTCATCACTTACATCAATACTTCACTATATATCAAACATTGGTGAATGTATATACGTACAGATGGTTAACCTGGACGGTTAATCAACTGGATGTCCGGTTGATCAACTGGATGCCCGGATGCTTGATGTATTGATTGTTTACTGTTCGATATGTGCATGCGCCGGTTGATCAACCGGGCATCCGGTTAAACATCCGGCTGGCCAGTGGATTAACCGGCCGTTGGTTAGCATGATATCACAAAGGAGTGATGTAGTGAGGTGTTAGCTGGGCAAGGGTCTGTTAGGTGGTTGAAGTGTCCATGGTGGGTATGCCTTGTCGCTGCATGGCCTTGAGGGCACCTCCACCCAGGCCTCCTCTGTCATCATCATAGTCCATCCTTTGCAGAGGAGGAGAGAAGGTGAGGGGGTAGATGGAAGTAAAGGGAAGCCATGTCTCTGGCTGGTCTACCCCCAGCTAGAGGGTCTCACCTGTAGTCATCTCTCACTTGGCCTCCCGATCTCCCTCGTCCAAACTGCCTGCCTTCTTGGAACCCTACGTCCCAGTCGGCACGAATGATGCGATCGTCTAATTTAGTACCACTGATGTAATGAATGGCATTAGCAGCTGCTTCACGCTGGTAGTATCTGACTTGAGTTAGGGACAATGTGTGTGGGGGGGGAGGGGGCGGGGGAAGGGGGGGAGGGATGGGGAGGGGGAAGGGGGGAGGAGGGATGGGGAGGGGGAAGGGGGGAGGAGGGATGGGGAGGGGGGATACTCTACAAAACAAAATCCACAGGGAGTTTTCTTGAGTCTATCAAGACCCATTATAATCCGCTTCACTTCTCCGCACATGGAAAACAGCTCGTATGCCTGGTCCTCACTGGTATAAAACGACATGTTACCAACGTAGAGAGTGCAGCTGTTTCTCAACTTCTCTTCATAATCCTCGGGCGCGAGCTGAAGAGACAAACTTTGTTTAATTCCCTCTCTCTCTCTCCCTATCTTTATGAAACTCACGCCAGCTTTGTGGTCTCTGTATTGACTGAGGGGCTTTCTGCTACTCCGTTCCATGCTTCTTTTTAGTGGGTGTGGCTTAACCTGCGTGACCTTGTGGTTGGGCCTAGCCTTCTCTCTTAGCTGGCTAGCCAATGGAGGCTAAGGAGTTGTTCATTAGCTATGGACGCGACGCGCTCGTGACAAAATTCGTGCAAAAGCTGAAGGGGGACCTAGAGGGGGTCGGCTTCTCTGTCTGGGTGGATATGAATGATATTCCTGCAGGCAGCGACTGGCACGGTGCTATAGGTACTGGTCTGAGCGGCTGCAAAGCCATCCTTCCTGTCCTCACCAACAAATACCTTAACTCCAGATACTGCGTGAATGAGGTAGGAGTCAGTGTAATTTATCAACGATAATGGTGCGTCGAACAGTTGTGGTTTTCAATGAATATTTCGTGACGTCACGTCATTGGCGGCAATCTGTGTGTATACGTATTGATAATGTATCAATCCCTCTACTACTGTACTGATACATCCAACACAGCTCTACACTGCAGATTCAGACAAGAAACTCATCTTCCCCATCATGCTCGAGGATGTAAGCTTTGAAGCCAGTGAGTCTGGCCAAGGGGTCAAGTTTGTGATCAGCGCCGTCAACTGGACTCTGTGCCGTATCGGAATTGATGATTATGAGGCCTCTATGGTCAAACTGATCACTGCAATGAAGGCCAAAGGTAGTGTTGTCTCATGGCCCGCAATCTGTACGCCTTTGATGAGAGTGTTACAAGCTGACTCCTGTATATCTGCAGGTCTTGGAGGGGGTGATGGTAACACTGAAATGAAAAGTAAGTTTTTGCAAAGTTTCAGTGTAAATGTGTGATTGTTGAATCATCTCTTATCCAGAGCCGTCCCCCCAACCAACACCCTCCTTCGCTCCACTGATTGGTCCCAGGAGCACAATGCCGTTCATGGTGATTCCCGACGTGGAGAACCCAGAAGGCATTACTAGCACTCAAGGGGGTCAACTTGTGGTGAGCAGTATGATGCACAAGGTGCTGATTTTCAACTCAAGCCACGAGAAAGTTCTGCAACTTGGGGGTGAAGCTGGAGTAGTCGTGGGCCAGTTCTTGAGTCCGTCTGGAGTGGCGGTCGACAGTGAAGATAATATTCTTGTCGCTAGTCACTATTTCGTCCAGAAATTCACCAGTAGTGGCAGGTTCTTGCAGCAAGTTGGAGGGATGGGGAAGGATGGAGAGTTTTACATCGATTCACCTCGAGGGATGGCCGTCGGTAAAGATGATCGGATATACATATCGGAGCAGAAGAAGAATTGGGTGACCATTTTGAACCCTGACCTCTCGTTGTACAAGCGATTCACTGATGCTGATCGTATGCTGGGATCAGGGCACCTCAACATGCCTCAGGGAATAGCCATCAACAGCGAAGGCAACGTGTACGTGGCCGACATGATGAACCACGTGGTCCAAGTGTTTGATCCCGAAGGCTCATTCCTGTTCCGGTTCGGAGGAATGGGGGCTGGACCAGGGACCACACCCTCACCTACTGGAGTTGCCATAGATACCGAGGACTATGTGTATGTTGCCTCAGGCTATATGATCTCAATCTTCGACCCACAGGGAAAGTTTATGCGTGTATTCGGTGAGCATGGGAGCGAGGTCGGCAAATTCCACAACATACGGTGTATCCACATAGACCGACATGGGGTACTGTATGCTGGAGAGTGGGTCACAAACCGGATCCAAATGTTCAAGTATGGGAGACTAATCATCAACCTTGTAACTACCTTTATGGCTTTTCTCCCCACAGAACACAAGACAGTGATGGAAGTGAAGTGGTAACAGGTTAGTGAGTACAAGACTTACTGTACCAGAATGTCCACCAAGCAGGGTTTGTGTGTCTCTTACAGAGAAGACACAGGAGCTGACATTGCAGAGGTCAACCCCAGGACACCAACTGGCCATCAACACAGAGCAATGTGAGTGTTAGAATTGGTTCCTGGCTTATAGGAAGCTAACTTGACTTCTTTATTGCAGCTGGTGGGACTCCAGGAAAAGTTGGGGTGATTTTTGCCAAGTCTGCCAGTTCCCCATGCAAGCAGGCAGGTGTACAGCGCCCGGTAAAGATCTTGGAGATAGAGAAGAAGTCTATAAATTCCATGGCTGTTGGGGAGAATGGAGTCATTGTCATAAGCAGTGACAAAAAAATAATCCTGTATGACTCCGATCATAAACAGCTGCATCAGAATGAGATCCCTCGTCTTGCAAATGCCCATGTTGCGTTTGACCGACAAAACACAACCATTGTCGCTATTTCTTCTGTTGTCTGCATTGCGAGGCTCGACATGGAGCTGAGTGTAGTGATTGAAGTTGTTCAAAAGGAGTCACCAGACCTGAAGCCCCTCACAACCCCATATGCCACTGCCATAGGTAGTCAAGGCCGGCTCTATATTGCTGGAAGAGACAAGTGCCATATTGTTAACGCTGACTTCAGCTACCATACGACTTTTGCCGAGGGTTGCCAGGCATACGGCATTGCCACTAGCAGCACAGGTAACGTGTATCTTCCACATGAGAATACGATAAAAGTTTTCTGCCCTGAGGGAAAGCAGCTGTTTCAGTTTGGCGGTCCTGGTCGAGTGCCTCTACCTCACATGGCTCTACTAGTGCCCAGGTCAGTGGCTGTCGATTGCCATGACAACGTGTATGTGGGGATAGGACTGAAATGTGTCAACAAATTTGATTCCGAGGGAAGATTTCTGGAGCCATTCCTGATGCAAGGGACCATTAAAGACGAGGCCCAGCCGTTGTGCACTGACCCAAGTGGAGAGACCTTGTACGTTGGCATACGTGACAAGAAGATGGTCTGCATCTATAAATTAACAGACTGACTGAACTGCTGCCATGTAGCGTTAGTTGCTTTATTTTGTCACAAATAATGATGGTTACTAATGGTTACTAATCAGCTATCCGACTACATTAGTGATACAACAGTCCTTGGTGGTTGCCATGGAGTGCTACATCCTCATTCCCTCGTTGGGGTCGGCCACCTGACGATATATAATGGAGTCTCTTCCCGGGTCCATTGTCCACATCATCCAGCTCACTGCACGAATTGAGGGGGGCGGAAATATATTGACCCCCAGGAATTAGAAAAACCCCAATTGGCAGCACTAAGGATTGACCACACAGTACGTACCAGCATAGATAGCTAGTCCCACACTGAGGCCCAGGAATAACGTGATGAGGAAGATGGCTGCAAATCCCTCCGAACGTCCGTAGGACACATTCCCTAAGGTAATGTTCTTAACCTCCTCGTCCACTACCCCCTCCTATGGTAACCATATATCACTATGACACCCACATTAGGTGGACTGGGATAACTCACGTAAGTATAACCAACATCTCTGATAAATCTATCCTCGTTATCACTCCACGAGATCTCCTCTGTACATTTCACCTGATCAACAAATACTGTTACATCATAATATGTAGAGATGACACAATGGTACCTTGAAGTCGTCTCCAGCTATTTTCTTCAATTCGAAGCAGAGGAAGTTGTAACTAACAGCTTCCTGAACATACACGGACATTACACAACAGTCAGTAATAAGTGACCAGAGCTACATGTACATATATGTAACTGTCACAGCCTAGGTGATCCCCTGCCATAATGCCCCCCCCCCCTCCCCTGCATCAGTGCATCTTCCACAAGCACTAATTAGGATAGCCCTAGCCTCTAGCCCTAGCCCCTCTTCCCCCCCAGACTAAGTAATGCAGGGAGGACCAGTTGTGGCAGCCATTTAAGTGGTCCGGTCATAGGTAGGACCAGTTTTGGCATGACAGAACATTACACGACAATATCGTGGTGATAATGTAACTCAGCTTTACTGACTGGTTTTATGGCAACATGAGGTAGGTTGGACTGGAAGTCTGCATATTCCTATATAAAGATTAGGTGAGAGTTTAGCTAGTGATGAGTGTGGGGAGAACAGTGGGTGATGAGTGGCTCACAGGAGAGGTGAGGTAGGGTTTCAAGATGTTGTGGAAGGCTTGTAGCTTCTCTGAGTCAGCCTTCTCCCTGAGATAGTGAGGGGTGAGTGGGGAGTGAGTGGGAGAGTGAGGGGGTGAGTGAGGGGGGAGTGCTTACGGAAACTTCCATTCCAGTACCAGAGCTTGGACTAGAATCTTTCCACTATACAGTGACACCAACACCTCTGACACCTGGAGTATCACATAACTCAGTGGTCCCACAACATGGTACAGGTGATGGCAGACAGACCTTTTTGATGGTTGAATCAACTAGCTTAGTTGCAGCCTTGACTTTACCAGATCCAACCCCATACTTCAGTTCCAAAGCCTGTAGAATAGGAATGGGGGAATGGCGGTATGACTATTTCCAACAGTCCATCACTCACTCTTATTGTAGAGATGGTAAATACGTATATGTCGGGGGCTCCGTCAGTAGCGTAGGACTTCAATTCCATCAACTAGAGGTATGAATATCATTAAAGGTAGCAGTTGTGGTTATCATAATTATGTTCACCTGTTCCATTGTCAGATGTATCATAAGCAGCTCGGCCAAAAGAGCAACGTCCTCCTCAATTCCAACATCCATATCGTCAGTCTCCAGTCCATACGGAATGAGGACACTGACATCGTCACGTATAATCTTCACCTACACACAATACCACAGAACACAAAGTGATGACATCACATGACATGTGATGACAAGTGGGACTAGTGTCTATAACAATGTGTCCACTACATTGTCTGCTATCTGTGAACACGTCCAGTCAAAGTGAGGTAGTTCAATCCATTCATGCCTACTGTGCCCTATTCAATAGTGGATTACTCACGATATCAGTGAACTGGTCACTGGCAGTGAAGGAGCCTTCAGCTGAACTGGCAAGAGCAGCCTATGCAGAGAGGACACACACAGTCAAGTACCCTGTGGGGTTGTCTAACTGACTTGTTCATCGGCACAGGTACTGCGTGTCTGGCTCCGCCCATCAAACAACTTGCTCATGTGAGCCACCACGTTGTCACCAGAGAACATAGTGCTCATGTCCACTCTTGTAGAGCCAGTTAAACCAGTCTGGGCAGGGCAGAAAGAGAAGGAGTGCAGGCGATGTACTAATACTGTGTACCTGATCCACTGGGAAATGCTTGTCAGAGAACGGCTGAAATGATCCTAATAGGAAAATATATAGGGAAGATGAGAGAGAGAGAGAGAGGGAGAGGGAGAGGGAGAGGGAGAGAGAGACCTTGAGAAGCACCATCCACCACAAACAGTGCAGTAGCATGAGGCCGCGAGAAGAGACTTCCCATCTGAACACCACTCCAACGTACTCCCTCCTACCACAAAATCCACACACATTATCACGTATCTCTATCTCCATTGCACAATAATGAACAAGAAGGGAGGGGAGGGGAGGGGAGGGGAGGGGAGGGGAGGGGAGGGGAGGGGAGGAGAGGGGAGGGGAGGGAATATAAAGTACCCTAAGGATCCCGAGTGTCTTCAGCATAATGTCAGAGATTGAATTGGCTGGTAGAGCTGCAGTGGAGCCATCGTCAGAGAACGTATTTTGCCAGTCATTCAAAACGTAAAAACGAGAGGTAGCTGACGGCTGAAAAGAGAAGTACAATCATGTCAATATGAAGGTAATAATTGGAGGGTCACCTCAGCTCGGGGGTGGATTTCCCAGTCGAGTCCTGTCAGACTCCAGCAGCTCAGGATGCCTGTGGGAACAGGGAGAGGATCGTTCTTGCAAAACTATTTTGAAGGTCGCGTCTCCCAGCTAGCCTACCGAGTGTTACGATGGAAAGCAGAAGTCGCTGTACAGCCATGTTAGGTGATACACCACTAAGTACCGTCAAACAAATGGAACGTTTCTAAAGTCACCTTTTATGCTTTTCAGTTATCACGGGATTATCACGAGGGCGAAAATATTTCGTTTGCTAAATTAGAATATCAGTTCTCACGACCTGACACACCCCAAAAAGCCAATTACCTACGCATCAAGATGGTGGTTCTATTAGTATAGCACAGTATGTCTATGACTGCGTTCTCCAACTCTCCGCTAGGCGAAGAGCCCCTGGGTTTCTACGAAGGAGATCCGTACAGAGCTAGAGCAGAGACTGGGGCACCATCTGGTAGGGGAGGGCGTGTTCGTTGCCCCGACAGACGATACCAGCCCAACGGCGAGATGGGTCCTCAGCTCCCTTACCTTAACAGGTACTCCGTGCTAATACGTCGAACGAAAATAAAGATTTCCAAACGTCCACTGGAAACAGCTGGCGTACATTTTAAAATACAAATTTTAAAAATTTGAGTACACGTGAAATTTACATGTATAGTTTAATACAGCAGTAGGCAGAAGACTGGGGGTTAATTCCTAACACAATGACTAGAGCAGTAGATGTATAGCTGGTTACCTAAGGACACATCCAGTAATGGCCTTTCTGTTCACTATTTATTTCCAGAGATGGAATGGGTAGCCAATATCAACTTCATTCCAGTGGCAACTATCGTCCTGAAGATCAGCAGAATAATGGTTTCCAGTCTTCAGGACATAATTTAGGACGTCCTAATCATGCCAACATGTACCCACCTTGTCCTGAAAGCACCTATCCAACCAAGAGCTACATGAAGTCTGTCCACCACACCAGTTCCTTTCCATCCCCTCACCAGTACTCTCCAGACTACTCTAAAGGCCGACATCCACCTCCATCCCATCCTTCCAATGGCTTGTCTGGCCCTCTCAATCCTCTCCCGCTTGAGAATGGATTTAGGGAAGAGGTAAGAGTATAGTTTATTAGTGTATTGTAGGCAATGTCAGGTCTGAAGGTAGAATGGCATGAACTGCATAGAACAGCAGCTTATTGTTAGAGTCTCCCTGTTTAAGTAGTGGTAGATGAATGAACATTGGTGTAATGTGTTTCTTGTCCCACTAGCCTTCATCCCACCTCCTCCATGGACCTCCAGCTGCTGCCATGCACACACTCCACCACTCCACTTCCAATGGGCCACCTCATTTACCATGGTAACCGTGGCACAGCTACACTAGTGGTACTGTGTCTAATGTCACTTGCTGTTGTATTGTGTTGTCTAGGCGACCCATGAAGCCACACCCAACTCCAGACCTCCAGCGGCCAATGCATGTGAGAAGTAGAGAATAATGTATTGTATGGCAGATGTTATCTCTACATGCAAGGATCTACAGCAAAGTACTCTCTTATACTGTAGGATGGTGGCCATGGAAACAAACCAAGTTTCAGACCAGTTCATCCTGAGGTTAATTTCAGAGCTAACAGTCCCAGCTATCGACCCAGTTATAGAATGGGGCAAGGTGGAGCTATCTTCAGGCCAGAGGGACCTGGCCATGGACCTGAGATGTGGCGTAAAGATGGTTTTACTGGTCCTCAACCAAGAGAGAGACTACCCAGCCCTGTGGCCAGGCCTCAGCCCAACTGGGAAGGGAACGATCCCCGATTCCATTCCCAAAGGAGGATACCTGATTCCAATCCACACAAAACCTTTATCCCATCAGAAGAAAGGTATTGTATATATGTGTGTATATGTAGCTAGATCTCTTCTAGTCATGGTAAGTCATCAATTACCCATCTTTAATATAGGAGACACAACTTCATACCACATGACAGGAACACTGGGGCCTACTCCCCCTCACTATGTAAGAACAAACCTTACAGTTGACTTTGCTGGATGTTGTGTAGCACTGTACACTGTGTTCCTTAGCCTCTCAGTCATCATGGAGTCCTGGTATTGATGAGACTGGCAGCCCGAGGCTGAAGATGCCATTGCCACCTCCCTCCACTCCAGAGGACGGTCACTCCATGCCAGAGTTCCTCACTGACAGCCATCACCATCACCACCACAACCCCAGCGGTCTGATGCATTCTGCTCCTGTGTCAGTGGACAATGAGAGAAGTCGAGATGCCAATTTATTGAGAGCAATGAGCGATAGCAGGTCCCCTAACAGTAAGGCAATCAGAGAAGACCGACGGCATAATTTGCATCCCAAAGGCCATGGCTACCGACGGCATCCTGCAGTGGTCAATGGGGTAGAAATGAAGACTGATGGTCAGTACAATGTGAGGGATCCCAGACAGGCTGTGTACAGCAGAGCGAGCAGTAGACTGGGGTATCCTCACAGCCATAGAGTTATGAAGGAGCATACGTACAGCAAGAGGTATCAGGAAGGTTGTGAGAAACATCCTTTGTTTTGTCGAGTTGGGACCTGCAGCAACTTGAGTCCTGAGCTCTTGACTCCAGTCCCGTCTTCTACAGCTAGCAAAACAGGAGGTGGGAAGAGAACTACCTCCTCTAGCTCCCCTCTGGCCAGCACAAGACCTTCTAACACTACCTCACCTCGGGCTAGGGGAGGATCTACCAACACTCCAACTGGAGAGAGCTCAGCCCAGCAGAACCCAAAGACCAGCCAGTCTGATAATACACCACCAGTCACCCCATCAGGAGCTGAGCAGGAAAAAGTTCCAGTGACTGCAAAGACTCCGTCAAGCTTCACTGCAAATGAGTGTACAACTCGGCCCTCTTCAGTGATGCCAAAATCAGCTCCAACACATGGCAGTGATGCCTCATGCAACCTACCCCAGGCAACTTTGACTGGTGAGGTGGGCAAAAGTGTAAGGGGGGCAGTCAAAAAAGATTCGGATGCAATCCAAGCTAAGGCAAAGTCTCCTTTGGAAGGGGAACCAAAGGAGACCAAAGTTTGGGGTCAAGATGAAGAGAAGAAATCCAGTGTCTCCAGTGTCTCCAGTGTCTCCAGTGATGCTGCAATATGTTCCCTCGATGGGTTTCATTTGGATCTTGACCTTGAGCCGACCAGCAGTAGTAACAGTAACAGTACCTGCTGCAGTGAGAGTGAGGAGATGGCAGAGGAGAGGGGTGGAGATTCTGACATGGATGTGGAGGGACACAGTGGGGAGGGGGAGGACGGGGAGGATGGGACTATGGAGGCTGGTTCAGCTGACCCAGGCAGTGATGGGTTGGCCAGGAAGATGAGTACTGATGAGAATCAAAAATGGACTGTGACTTCACCGGAGCCAGGGAAGATGCGTTTTTCTCGACTTGACAACATCGACCGATCTCCAGAGTCGGAGAGGGTCCATCTGAAACAGATCACATCCAATAGAATTCAACTCAGAAATGGGCGTGTCTTGCCGCCCAGCTCCCTAGCATTCCTCCCTGCTTCACCGAAACTTATCAGTCCTCCTCGCAGAGCCACTCCACAACTTGATGCACTCAAGAACGAGGCACCTTCCACCACAAGTAGCCCGGGACCAGCTCAGCTGCGCAGGTCAAAGCGGCTTGCTGAAGTCATGGAGGAAGGCTCTCAATCCAAGGAGACTAGTGGAGAGCCTGGTGGAGACCATGAGTCCATTTTAGACCCATCATTTGAGTTCCAGTTGAGTGATGTGGAGTCCAGTGATGAGTCTGAGTTTGATATGCCGGATTTTGATCTGGTTCCCGTCAAACCAAGCCCCCCTGTGTCCTCCCATGACATGCCCCATACTGAGAACAGATCAATGAGAGGTAGAAGGGGTCGTGGTAGAGGTCGTGGTGGTCGTCGTGGAAGCAAGAGGGGTGGAGTCCATCGGAATGAAGGTATGTCAATCAACTACCTCTCTCTGTGTAATGGATATTTGTATGATTGTGTGTTGGTTTTAACAGAAGCTGGTCCCCGAGGTCATGAGGGAGTTCAATTCTATGTCCATGAACCGAGAACTCGAGAAGAAGAGGGGATATGTAAGTCCACCACAGCTCTCTCAACCTTTACTGTGACTCCATGCCTCTCTCTGGATAGTGAAAAGGCGTCGAGCACTGGAGCTAGAGGTGAAGAGGAATGAGAAGATCCAATCTGAACACACCGCCACACCAGACCCTAGTCCTATGGAGAATGTATCAACCAGGGCATGCCACAAGGTACTGTGTGGGCAAGACTTCAGTTTAAATATCTCTTGGTATTAGTATTGGCTTGTCTGTAGTGAAACCATCACCTATTCTCAGAGAGACAATTTCCATCGTGTCTTCCTGCCTGCATCTAATTGTATCTCTCTGCCTGTAGGAGAATGACACTGTCAGTGTTCTAAGTGGTAGTCTCCCAGCCTCCAGCAGCTCTCTGGACAGCCTCCAACACACCTTGTCCAAAGGAAGCAATAGCACAGACTTTTCTCCAGGTACACTGCCTCAGGTATTAGTGTGTGTCCAGTTAGAACTGCTGTAATCTGATAACCCCTTGGCTTGGTATGGGGAGTATCGCAGTTCTGAGGTGCCTTTCGGTTCAAAGAGTTGTTGTGTAGATACACTAGGGCCTTGTTCATCAAGTTCTCCTCACTGGATGTGTGTGTGTGTGTTTCAGACCTAATAGCTCGTGTTAAAAAGATCTCCACTGCCAGAAGCTCTGGGGATACTCCACTTCACAAATGCTGTAGGACTGGAAAGTTTGTAAGTGTAGCTACTGCTGGATGGGCTAGTAGGTCGGTCAGAAGTTGCCTCCATATCCCGACTTCACGGGTAGGATAGCAAGTGTGGGGATTGGCCCTGTTTATCAAGGTGTCCTCATTTCAGGAACTGGTATATACAGCATGATGAAATGTATGTACCACTGTCTGAGGTGTCCTCATTTCAGGCTTACTCCATCTTCTGCAGGACATGGTGAGGTATCTAGTGCTAGTTGAGAACAGCCCGGTCAATGTACAGGATAATGCAGGCTGGACTCCTCTCCACGAGGCCACTAGCAATGGCCACACAGACATAGCTGAGCTGCTGCTGCAGCATGGAGCTGACAGCAATGCTAGCTCGAGAGATGGAACAAGGTGAGATCAGAGAATTGTCATCACCAACAAACATTTTAACATTCAAACTCATCACAAAATACACAGTAATAATACTCAGTAAATTTTGTTAATATTGGGGCTAAGGGCTAAGAAACTAATTAACCGTAGAATATAATTAACCATAACTTTTTCTTTATAACTAATGAAATGCTAACCTGCTGGTAGTGCTTTGAATAGAGCATCCATATTAGGACTGTCCCAATTATTCGAGAATAAGTTTAGGTGCCTGCTAGAATACTTCCAGCCTAATAGGTCAATAAGACAACAGTTCCAGCTTTTAAGCTGGTTCAACTAAGTTAGGCAGCTGCTGAAATGGGTTTTTCTCCTCCAAAACTCTTTCACTTAAGACTATATAGAACCTCACTTATGTTGCAATATAGTCGTTCAGCTTTCCTGATTTTTATGAGAATAATTGAGAATAATGGGGTCAATTCTTAGGAATAATAGGAGAGTATTTTGGGAAATTCTGAATAGAATAATAGGCAGGAAAATGGGACAGGCCTAATCCATATGGTACACGTTCCTCTACACAGGCCTATCCATGATGCTATTGAAATAGGCTGTTTGGAACTTGTGAAGCTGCTCATTGACTATAAGGCAGATCTTATGGTGGAGTATGGAGAGAGGACTGCTGTGGAGTTTGCCATGGACCAGAATCAACTGGAGATAGGAGCCTACATCAAAGGTTGGGAATGGAGACCTCGCACTCCACTGATTAGCATCGTCAATGGTTGCTGCATCTGTATCAATATATATCTGTACTAAGATCACGACTCTATTACTAGTGTTTCAGCTATTATCAGTGCATATTATCCACTGTCAGTGTGACTGTACATGTACATAGTCCTGTGTGACTAGGGGGTTCATAAGGTTGTTGTAAATCTGATTACAGTACCCAAAATTTTCATCAGAAACAGGCGTTTTGACACCCATCCAGGTGTCTAGTCACATTGCACCTGGATGGGTGTCGAGTCGAAATGTCTGAAAATTTTGGCTAGATTTACAACAACCTACTGTGAGTCTGTGTTTGTTGCCTTGAGGAATGATGGCATTGCACTGTTAAACTATGCAGAGGTCATTCGTATGAGGCAAGAGAACGAGAAGGCAAAGACAGCAGCAGCAGCTGTAGGAAACTCAGCCCATCAGAAGACTGCACCCTCAAGAACTTCAAAGAAGGAGAAGGTGAGTCTCCCTGCCTGTGTGTGAATACAATACCTATCTATTCCCTCTTTCACCTCTCAGATGATAAAACAGGCTGCAGACCACACCCCTCGAATCCCTGTCAATGGCTATGGTCCAGGTAAATAGAACTCACTTATTACTTCACATTGTGTTGAAGAACGGACACCTCAACTGAGGTTAAGATTGACTTCTCTCCTGATGTTTTCTAGATTCCGTCAGTTTTGGAGAAGAGCTAGACTTCCCTTTATTCTATGTGTCTCCTATTGTCGAACTGTCCAACAGACCACATCTTTCTGTGTATAACTTTCAAATTTCTCCCCTGGGGACCTCCAATCCCAGGTAAATTTCCCCCAGGGGGAGATGAATGAATGATGATTATATTTCTTGTTTGCAGACGACATAATTTTTATTTAATGGATGACCTGTTGGAAGTTTTACAAATGAAAGAAGAGGAATTTATTGAAAAATGTACTGATGTAAATATACTGGAGTTGACAGTGGCAGAATTCCTTCATCGGATGAAAGCGCCTCATTTCAATCTTCAGGTCTCTGTACCCGAAAGGATTAAGAGCCTTCCTCGGAAGAGGGCCATCAAGTTTGTACCCCTTTGTAGTATGTTGTCACAAATGTTAGACATTGTCATGGAGAACCTTGACAATTAACAGCTGCATCTGGCATGCAGCTGTAAGTCCCTATATCCTCTCTCTCACTCTCTCTCTCTCTCTCTCTCGTGTATAGTTGTTACATCACTTCATTTGTGTAATTCCGTTTTTTGGACGTGAAACTGTTATATCAAATTATCATTTTTCATAAATGTCAGATTTGTTCACTTGTACATATTATGTCTGTTGCCATGTTCTGTCCTCCTTCCATTGCCACGCATGCATGATACCGTCTGAGTCACAGGAGAGGATCATGGAATGGAACGAGGGATGCCAGGAATGGACTGTGACCTCACACTGTGGTGTATCCTCTTCATGACCAGTGTGTTTAAATACGGGAGTCTTGACTGGGGGAGGGAGGTGGAGAATAACAATATTCATCTCTATATGATGGGGACCTCTCACTGTTTACAATGCCACTCCATGATGTGATGTCATACACAGTCACACCTCTGTCTAGTCCAGACACCGAGAGACAGCTACAGGAGCTGGAGAACTGTTGGGCACAGTCAGTGAGGATCACAGTGATCAGAGGAGCTGTAGATAAAACCACTACCTGGACACAAGGTTTTGCAGCTGCTCTCTGTGAAGAGAAATGGCTCCATGGTGATGACCTGGCTTTTGTTGCCAGCCTACAAGCAGCCTGTGGTTGCCATGACATCCCTCGCATGTCGTACAGCTGTAACTCTCCTGCTGTGGACAGACAGGCACAGTGGCTCCCTTCGAGAGACACTGCCATGGCGTAGGTTGGGGGATGTGAGGGTTCCTTGGAAATATTTGGGAGGGGGGTCTTTGGGAATTTCTGAGCCCCCAGTGGTTGTCGTGAGTCCCAAATTCTGAGTTCTCCATCACCAGAACAAGTCAAGAATGTCTGGTTTGTATGGGGAAGAAAGGCAAGGGCATGCAATGGAGTGTCTACATCATTCTTGGGACCTAGCAGAGAAAAGGGAGGGAGGGAGGGAGGGAGGGAAGGAGGGAGAAAGAGGGAGGCAGGGAGGGAGGGAGAAAGAGGGAGGCAGGGAAGGAGGACATACACATACTATTTATGTATCTACTGTGACGGAAGTTTCTCAGCAACACGGCTTACACTTCCATGATGAAGTCAGGGTGCAGAGGTCAAGTAGCTGCAGGCTATGGAGGGAACTCCCAGTCAACAAGGTGGTGGGATGGGTCTGTGACCAGGACAGCTGGAGCCTGCACACCAGAGGTGAGAGTTTGAAAGGAACTGCTACAGCAGTTGAGTGGCCACCCACTCCGTCCTGCTGGGATCCCCAAGAGTCGGTGTGGGTGTGGCTACATCTCTGGTAGCAACAAGGAGGTCGGGGGAGGATGAGTCCAGTCCCCATATTGTCACCGTTGGCCCAACCCCACTGGTTACCAACACAGTCCTACAAGAAACATCATCAACCAGACTGTACCAACATTCCTTATTGTACTCTAACCCCATTTGGTCTACACATTGGATGTGATGGATGGGGTGATTGCTGATGGCTCCACGTCCAATTTTAAAGTCTCTTCGAGCCAGTAAAGTCTTAATGAAACAACAACAATGCATACAGTGGTTGGTAAGTGGATGCACATAAACCTGCTTGTCTGGTGGTAGTAACTTCTCTGGAAGCAACAGCTGCAGCAGCTCATTGTGTTTATCAACGTGGAATCCAGCCACGTAGACAGCTGTACACACACACCATCACGGAGTCACCTGCAAGAACTGTTTCTTACCTGCTATATCACGACTCCATTCCATACACTGCGTGGGCTCTTGAAGCTCGAACACGTGTAGTCGTTCGTACCTGTTCAAAACCCATACACTGGTACCTGGGACGGTACCGAGACCGAGCTAGTGCACGTGTTAAAAGTGCATGGATCTTGGCATACTTGTGCAGACGCAAGTTAACACTGGTGAATAATGTTACCTGTCTAATGAATCTAGTACCCAGTCATCCTCTGTCCCACACCAGTTAGAGCTAGAGACCGCCATTCCGGTAGAGCACAAACGCGGCCACGTGACGTGACGTGTACGTGTGTACCGCATTCCTAAATAATGAGCGCTGTAAGAGATTGCCACTCCCATTATTCCTGTTGAAGGCTTCGGTTGAGGCGAGACCTGTCAGTGAGTAAGGGGGGACAGCGGGAAGTAGTCATGACGATTACAATAGACGCTACTAACTTACATTAGTCCAACGACGGCAGATGAGTAGAGAATACTACATACCTAGCCGAGTGTAGTAGCCCTCATGTGTTTTTAACAATGCCTGCACTCTATGGTCCTGGGCTAGGTAGATGGTAGAGGGTGGAAAGCTGACTGAGTGATGCCACTGTTTCGGTCGTCGCCAAAGAGCCCTCAGGAGCTGGTGAAGGGACTTAGAGAGGCTCTAACAGCTCTAGGAAGTGGAGCTAAGAAAGCTGAAAAAGCAGCCGAAGAGGCTGCAAAACTTCTTGGACAGATAAAGGTGTTATTTTAAAGTACATGTCACTAATGTAATGTGGAACATTAAATGTGTTACTATATTTAGTAATCTTGCATTAGGTAATGCTATATGGATCAGGTGAGCAGGAACCCCAGACTGAACTGACTGCTCAGTTGGCACAAGAATTCTACAACCAGGACATGTTAGTGCATCTTGTGGAAAACTTACCGAGACTAGACTTTGAGGTAACCCAAGCCATGACCCGATGTATGTGTCTGGCTGGGGCTGACATTGAGGGTGGTGTGTCTGTCTTCCCCAGGCTAAAAAGGACATTGCTCAGATCTTTAACAACATTCTGCGTCGACAGATTGGCACACGGAGTCCAACAGTTGAGTATGTGTGCACCAAGAGTGCTCTACTGTTTACCCTCATCAGAGGGTGAGTTGCCATGGTTACAGACAAACCACTCTTACCATAATTAGTTATAACTTGGCACTCCTCTTCTCACTCAACACATCCTCCCCTCCCCTCCCCTCCCCTCTGCCCCTCCCCTCTTAACTCCAGCTATGAAAATCCCGAGATTGCCCTCAACTGTGGCATGATGTTGAGAGAGTGTGTGAGACATGAACCCCTGGCCAAGATCATTCTAGAGTCAGACGACTTCTACCTTTTCTTTCAATACGTCGAGTTTTCAACATTTGACATTGCATCTGACGCATTTGCCACCTTTCGTGTAAGCAAGCCTTGAGCTTCAGAGCAGTGGTTGCCATAATATGTTTATGCTTTTCAGGATTTGTTGACAAGACATAAGATTTTGTGTGCAAAGTTTCTTGAAGATAACTATGAAAAGGTTAGGTGGGGCTGGGATTAGTGGTGATGTCATGATGATGTCATGATGATGTCACTGTCTGTTCTACAGGTGTTTCTTCATTATCAGAAGCTCTTAAATTCTGAGAATTATGTCACTAGGAGACAATCTCTCAAGGTCAGCTGACCAGTTTAATATTACTCTCTAATTATAGATAGGTGTCCATGGATACAGTTGCTAGGTGAGCTACTACTGGATCGGCATAACTTCACGACCATGAGTCAGTACATTAGCAACCCAGACAACCTCAAGTTGATGATGAAGATGCTCATCGATCGTAGTAGAAACATCCAGTTTGAGGCCTTCCACGTCTTCAAGGTGAACTTCACTGTGTGTGTGGTGAATTATGTGCAGGAAGATGTGTCCCTGTTAGAGAGGTGTCCCTCAAAGTGTGCTAACTGGTCTCTCTTTGGTCTCTTTGGCAGGTATTTGTGGCAAATCCCAACAAGACAAAGCCTATTCTTGACATCCTGCTACGAAACAGAGAGAAACTCATCGATTTCTTGACAAAATTCCACACAGATCGAACAGGTGGGCAATTAAACTAGCTATTAATCTATGTTCAATGTCTTATTAACTCTCTCTCTCTCTCTCTCTCTCTCTCTCTCTCTCTCTCTCTCTCTCTCTCTCTCTCTCTCTCTCTCTCTCTCTCTCTCTCTCTCTCTCTCTCTCTCTCTCTCCTCCCCTCTCCCTCTCCAGAGGACCAACAGTTCAATGATGAGAAGCAATACCTAATAAAGCAGATTCGGGACATGCAGCCAACTGCTGTTGCCACGCCAACAGTTGGTGCAGCTGCAGTGTAACACTTTCTATTCCATTTAGTGCACTCTTTAATGCTGTCCTAACAGTACATACATGTATATTGCCAGTTTTATATTTAAAATTGTGTGTATATTATGTAAATATTGTACACAGAGAATGGTACAATATCATTTTTACAGACATGAGATGATGATGTAGTTAATCTGAGTCAGACTTTGTTTGATAGTGCCGAAACTCTGGCTTGAGGTGCCACATGTTCCTGTGGGGGGCCTTGACGCTGTAATCACACACTTCCTTTAGAATATCTCTCAGATATGACTGGAGGGAGGGGGAGGGACAGGTTAGGCAGGAATTGGGACTGTGTATGTTTACTCACCACAGGTTGTTGGGTCTTCTGAACAAGATCCTTGAAGTTGTAATACTCGTGTTGTTGAAATGCAGTGAAGATCAGATCCAATACCACCTCGCGATTATCCTTAGCCCTTTTCCCAGCCTCCTTCTTCTTCTTCATATAGTCCGCCTGTAGTCACAGTAGCAATAAACGTACAATTAATGATGGTCTAGACATCATGGAGGATCGGGAAGTGGAGGTGTCTGAGGCATTCTCATTGAGGAGGTTGCCAGGTATAGGAGCGGGACTTACATATTCTCTCTGCTGTGCTCTGGGTCTGTAGAGAGCAGTAGGAGTCTTCTCCAACTGCTGGGCTGTGTTCTTGGTTTTCTCAGCAGCTCTGAACTGGTACCTGCAAATCACGTACAGTGGAACCCCTCTATAGCGGCCACCCTTGATGACATTTTGGCTGTTATATGGAGGTGGCTGGTGTAGAGGGGTTTTTAATACAGGGGTTAAGTTAAGAGTTATTGGCAGTTATATACATGTAGCAGATGGCTGTTGTTGAGGGGTGGCCGTTAAGAGAGGTTCCACTGTATGGTATATACTAATAAGAGTATGGGTTTATGGAAACTGGAGTATGGGGCATGTCCGCCTTCTGTACACATACCCTTTCAGTTTCATGTAGACATCGCTACTTGGGGGCTGGATATCGGCCCTATGGCTCACCCTCCCCTCTGCCATCACTTGACCACACCCACCGGCCACACCCACTTCCTCTGAAAAGGTACACAGGGATTGAGATGCCATGTTCTGCATGTGTACCTGGGAAATGGACGAGTACGAACATCTTCCAGCTAATATGTGCTCATACCTTATGGTCTGTGGGCACCTCCACACCAATGTCAGCCTGTGCCTTTTGAGCCAGTTCATGGGCCAGTGAGAAGCTCACTTGTAGCTTCCCCTGCGTGCTGTAGATAGGTTGAAGTACACGTGTACACCCTCGCTCTCACTAAAGCCCCTCCTCTATAGCTTACGATGCGTCTCTCATGACGCCGAGCTCAGCGCCCGGCTCCGCCTTGGACCATATGTCATGGAGGTAGTTGGGAACCTTCACTAGCCACACTTCGCGCGTGGCCCTCGTCACGTCCAGCGGCCGTGCAGAAGGCTTAGTAGACGACCCGCTCATCGCCTTCTCTAACTAGTGCGCACTTAACGCGAACTTTGACCCTTTCCACGTTGATAATCGAAGCCGATAAAAATCATAAAAAATTTGAAGAAATCTCGAAAAAAGACCTGTGACGTACATAATCATTTTGGGATTAGGAGACTTCCTACTTCTGATGGCTCCAGTCTGAAAGCTGGTTTGCCAGAAGATTTAGTTCCAAGTGAGTTATAGAGGAGGCTAGCACTTGCAAACTGCTGTGAACTCCACGAACCAGAGGACGGAGATGGGGGCAGGAGGTCCTGGAACAAACAAGAAAATGAAAAGTATTACATGTGCAGCAACACAGCAGCCTACACATGCTCGTTAAACACACTTGGGGGCACACATAGGAACACATCTCAAAGGTCACTAAACACACAGTAGCCCCAAAGGACAACATCCACAGCCCTTGCACATTCCATACTGCAATCAATGATTATGTACATCTCGTACCTTATTCGACTTTCCCATTTTTCGCCGGAGTGCAAAGTCTACAGATGCTACTAGAGCTCTCCTGCAGGGCCCAATGTTAGTACACACTTGGCAGTTCTCCTTCGCATTCTTGATCCACGAAACTCCCGTCATTGCAAACTCAGATTTTCCAAATGGATCTTCTAATAGATCCTCCGGTAGACTGTTACCAGTCTCGGCTACTAGAGCCTCTTGGTCCTTCTTAAGCTGTTTAGCAACGGCTGAGCTAATATCACGATAGAGATCAGGTCCTGCGAGAGAACGAGACACACCCAAACGAGAAAAGATTGCCCCTGGACTAAACCTCTGTACAGCAGAAGTGGACGGTGGTTTGGGCTTAGGAAGCGAGAGAGCACTAATGGTACTCCAGTCCAGTTTGGGAGGGGCTTTTGCTGTCCCCTCACCCCCACTCTCCCCGCCATGTTCCTGCTCTGCCTTCTCTTTGTGTTGCCTCTCAGTCTTCTTACGAACACCTGTTGATGAGGAGGAGGAACTGGGATCTGCACGGCTGTACTTACGACTGCTACTGCTCTCGCCAGAACGGGGCTTCTTTGGAGGGGGAAGTTCCTTATTGGAGTCCAACGACCCTTCGTAACGTCTTTTCCGATCTACCGACTCTGCTTCTTTGGGTAAACGAGAATGTTTATCATCATGAGACAGAGTGTTTCCTTCAGAGGGGTGCGGCCGGGAATCACTGTGTTCCTTAGAACCACCTGCCTGATAGTCTGTAGTTCTTACTCTTTTATTACTCTCAGGTGGCGGAGTGGAGTCTGCCTCGGAGTAGTCTCTCTTCCTTTTCCTTCCCAACTCACGTGGTTCTGGCCACTCATCATCTCTCTTTCTTCTCCCCTCTCTCTCCTCTGTCCGGCCCCTCTCGGGCCTGGTCCGAGACTCCTTAGTGTCCCCCCCACCTCCCTCGGGGGCAGGGACCAAAGATGACGGAAGAGGTTTCTCAGGCCAGGCATGTCTGTCACGATCTGTCCTCTCCTTCCCTCCTCTCTCCCTCTCCCTCTGCTCTCGCTCTCTCTCTGACTGGTAAGTCTTTGAGGCCCTTCTGCTGTCCTCAACACCACCTTCTGGTTTAGCCCTGCCAATGTCAGAGAAACACACTATCTAATCCTCACACAACAGCCAACACACACACAAAGATATTCCCATCATGTGAGAGTGCCATGAGGCAACACTCCTTTCATACAGGAAGGCTTCCTATAGGGCCTTAACAAGCTATGTATAGGGGTGACAGTTCACTTCCACACACAACCACAGGACACAACAAGAGAGGAAAGACATGAAGCCAGCATCTAGTGTCTTCATGTGGTGCTAGTGGCTACTGCTATCTGATATAGTGGCTGTAGAGTAATATGATGTACTATAGGAAAAGTGGAAAGAGAAAACAGTAAGGAAAATAGACTGTAAACACACCACACTGGATGACACTCCAATGGGGAAATTGAAACTGCACAAACACAGAGACACTACCACTTGTGTACACACCTGCAGAGCCTCCATTTGTGGTAAGGCACCACTTGTCTATACATGTTACACAACATACATGAGAACATTATCAGGTTGTCTACATGTACATGGAACATGATAGGAGCAATGTACACTGACTAGTCCCATTGGCTCTAACACTTTGGCTCACAAGGCTGGAGACACAAACAATCTATCAACTGGACTATAACCTAATGAAGGAGAGCTAAGGGCACTCCCCATTAGGTAGTATATGTGAGCTACACATGTATTGAGCTGGCTATTAACAAGTCAACATTTCAGTACATGGGCATCAATGGAGTACAAGTAAGGTCATCCTTTGTGGCTGTGTTGTTCCCACAGTCTACGTAGCTGTGGTATGCTGTGGTTAGGGCCACTCTAAACATCATTTGTCTTTGGCACTGCTCTATGGTCCATATATGGTATGTCCTGCCTGGTAGGCATGTTATGACAGGTCCAAATTCTACCTATATACCTTTTCTCTGTTCTGGGTCTCTTTCTTCTGGTGTCTTCTTCCCCAGCCTCCCCCTCACTCTCAGTCCCACCTTCTTGAGGTGGACTAGACCTCTTCTCTGGTGGAGTTGTCCTCTTTGTCTTACCCACTCCACTCCCCACCCTCCCTCCTCCTCCTCCTCCCCCCTCACTACTCACACTCCCACGACTCAGTTTGGAGAGCTTATCTTCGTGTCCCATAAACGGTTTGGAGAGGATGTCCTTACCAGTGGGAGAGAGTCTGTCGGCAAGGTCACGTGACTTCCACGAAGGAGGGGGAGGGGGTAGAGGGGTAGGGAGGGACGAACGCTTTTCACTACGTCCCATTGGTTTTGAGTCGTCCAAATACTCAGGGTCGTCGTGATAGTGCTTGTGAGAGCGATGGCGTGAGGAAGACGAGAGTGGTTGAGGTGGAGGCTCGCGATAGTGTAGCTGTTTCTTATCATCATAATCCTGGTGGCTGCACACAAACATGGAGCAGATGGTCACCACCCAAAAAACAAGTGAAATAGTACCAGTGTGCCCCTCATACACACACAATGGAGAGTTATGCAAGCAATGAAAAACATTGGACTCAAAACACCCCCACAGTTCACATGCTGCTGCAGTTATCAATAACTTTGTCTGAACATGAAAACACGAAAACAATCTGATCATACCTGGGCTTTCTCTCCCTCTCTCTCTCTCTCAGGCTGTCCTCCCTACCTGTGGTGTGTGAGTGGGAGGGGTGAGGGAGAGGAGGGAGGGAGTGGTGGCCCTTCTCCAGATGCTTGTCTGTGCTATAGCGGCGATGGGTGGGAACACTCTAGAGAAGAGGGAATGGGTGAACGGAACAAGTTCTTAGTGGACTCAGCCTGCCTCACCTCCTCTGGGGATATAGGTCCAGCCGGGCCAAGTCTGGCAAACACACTAACCCTCTTCTTACTACTCATCCCTGCAACCCAACAGGAAATATTCCACTCACGTGAGCACAAAACACACTAAAAACCGGCACATAAGGGATACCAGGATTATAACGTATCATATGCAACCACCAAACATTATATATGTACTGAAAGACGAAATAAAATCCTGTTAGGCGATTGCAGTGAAGAAACTCACTTGGCTTTCCCTAATCAATGCACACCGCGACGAGTTTTGTACTTGGTCACGTGATACAGAGGCGTAGGCTGTACTAAAAATAGACTAGTTTTTACCTAAAGTGGGGTGGGAAGTATTGAGAAGTCTAAAATTAGACGTACATTCTCAGTGACATCATAGGGTAGCGCGAGCCCTAAAAATCACGTGCAGGGTCGGCATCCTTCCTGTCAATCGGAGCCTAGCCTTTTTGCAGACTTGAGGATTCAGTCAAACCGTCGACAATTACCCTCGTGCCGGAGACAGAAGGCAAAGGATGTCTTGGGATTCGTATATCGACAACCTCATAGCTCAGTCCAAGAGTAGTGGTGGCCCTCCTCACGTAGATAAGGCCTGCATTATAGGTATGGATGGCGGGGCTCCGTGGACTACTGCTGCTCACCCGAATGCGTTGGTAGTAAGTTACTAGAGGAGGGTTGGGTGTTAATTGTTGTTATACACTGTTAATAAGCTGGGAGTTAATGGGTGTGTTGTGATAGAGCCTTCAGATGGCACACACAGTGGCGGTGGTGGTGTGTAACGTGGGTTTGCCTCGGCAGTAACGCTAGTACTGAGGATTGCCAAATTAGGTGCTGGCATGAAGTGTACAAGCTCGTTCCCGAGCCAAGCGTGGTGTAACTCTACGTGTGTGTATGGTAACTCGAGCGCTGTAACCCATTTCTTCGCTGGGAAGCTCTTTAGTTAGCCTGAGGGGCTTCTGCGCGTCTTCAAAGACTGCGTGTACCTGATGCGCGGTGGTATGCTGTAACTGCTCTCCCTCCCTCCCTCCCTCTTTCTCTCTCCTCTAGCTTCAAGGACAGGAGGGGGCAAACATTGGCAAATGCTTCAAATCCAAGGACTATACATCCTTCATGACAAATGGGGTCAGAGTAGCTGGAACTAAATACCAATTTTTGAGAGAAGTAGATAAAACAATTGTAATGGCAAAGAAGAAGGGCGAGGGATCTATAACAGCACAGGCCTCCAAGACGGCGATTATTATCGGACACTGTCCAGAGGGGAGCCAACAGGGAAATTGTAATAAAGCAGTTGCTGTCATAGCTGAATATTTAGAGGGTATGGGTATGTAGTTAGTGAGACATGTCAAGATAAGAACATGAACCGCTGACTTACTACTGCAGTGGAATTAGCAGTTAGAAATTTCGAAATTGTAATATTACATAGTTCTAACTAATGCATCAATGTTCTGCTTACTAACATTTTATGACCGTGTGTGAAAGTATTTTGAATGGAGTTGGAAATTCTTGTCAAGCTAACAATTCTCTAACACGCAAGTTCTGTGTGGGTATTGGTATTAGATTTGTACAAGATTCTGTATTTGGTGAGTACTTTTTAGTGTGTGTGGGGGCTCGTAATTGGCTGTAATTTCATAGCTTCCAGAGATTCCAGCTTAATACAGGCATCCTGTACCACAAGGTCAGAGGATGGAATGACTGGTGTGATGTAATAATGATGTAATCAGTATATGAGGCCCCTGGCTCTTTGTCCTAAGCCGTGACGACCATATGTGGTGTTGACCTGTACAAACTGTAGAGGAAATAGTGATGCCAGTGACACTTGAGAGACATGCATAATCCTGTATTTCAGGAGGTGGTATTCAATGTCCCTATTAGGGAGGTGTCCTCATTTCAGGCACCTCACCTCACTTGTTGTAGCAAGGCCCTTTGTAATGGCTACAAGATAGGCTGTTAACACTACATCATTAGTTTGCTATAGTGAAGGAGACGCAACTATACACTGTAGAACCCACAAACTGAAAAACAACATACGCTATGTGAAAGCTGTTCCATCTAATACTGGCAGATGGTGACAGAATGGCTGGACACCTTCCCCAGCACTTCATGATCTTGGAGTGTACCACATAATAAAAATGCAGCCAAAGGGCACTAAAGTGCACACCAGCTGAGGTAAGTGGTGTTCCAACCACAGACCTAGTGACATGATCTCCCTGCATTGTAACCTTCGAATCCCAGTAAGGGCTAGGCCTGGGATGCTGTGCACCGACCTCAGCGCGCATGCGCAGCGAGACTCAGGCCCGCCTCGCATGCACTCAGATTCAACCTTTGACCTTTGAGTCGAAGACCGTCTAACTCGGACTTGCTATTCCCGAGCGGAGGGTAAGCACCACGTGTACTCTAGCGCTCGTTGCGCATACTTAGGTGACTCATATATATTCTTCATTCACACTTCAGCATGGAACACTTCCTGTATGATTCCAAAATTGAATTATCGACCGTCTGCAATGAACAGCACTATTAGTGGCACTGCAAAAATCACGCGTTATATATATACGCTGGACGGACCATGGCCCTTGTACCACTGGGGTGACCAGAAACATGCACGTTTACAAAAATTCTGTGTTTGGTGAGTACTTTTTAGTGTGTGTGGGGGCTCATAATTGGCTGTAATTTCAGATCTTGAGATTTTCAATCTTAATACAAGCATCATGTACCACAAGGTCAGAGGATGGTAATTGTAGCAGCTAAATTGAAATGACTGGTGTGATGTAATAAATGATGTAATGATGTAGTCAGTATATGAGGCCCCTGGCTCTTCGTCCTAAGCCATGACGATCATATATGGTGTTGACCTTCTGTACAAACTGTAGAGGAAATAGTGATGCCAGTGACACTTGATGCATATTATGTACAGGCTTCAATGGAGTTGGGTGTCCCTATTAGGGAGGTGTCCTCATTTCAGGCACCTTACCTCACTGGTTGTGGCTAGGCCCTTTGTAATGGCTGCGAGGTAAGCCATCAACATTACATCATTAGTTTGCTATAGTGAAGGAGACGCAACAATACACTGTAGAACCCACAAACTGAAAAACAACATACACTATGAAATTCTTTCTGAAAAGCTGTTCCATCAAGTACTGGCAGCTGGTGACAGAGACTGGACACCTTCCTCAGCACTTTATGATCTTTAGGCAAGTCACCTGGAGTGTACCACAAAGCCACTCTCACAGCTGTTACTCCAAGTTGTGAGCCAGTATCACTACTGACCTGACTGTACAGCTTTGAGGTAGTCGAGGAGAAGTCTGACTCGAGAATGAAGCATCTTGATTGCTCCATGCTGAGCACTCAGCTGTTCGGCAACTGGAGGGGAGGGAGGAGACGGGATATACTGGTGTGCAGCCAAAGGGGACTACAAAGTACACACCAGCTGAGGTGAGTGGTGTTCCAACCACAGAGCTTCTAGCAACATGATCCACTCCGATCCTCTCAGCCTCCTCAGTAGCCAGAGTGTAGGAGACAGGAGTGAACATAATGGTCGGCTACAGCGCGCATGCGCGCGTGTGTGTGTGTGTGTGTGTGTGTGTGTGTGTGTGTGTGTGTGTGCAGCAGTCATCTCGTGTGACTTTTGCCAATTTCGTGAGTCGTGCAAAATGCAGAAGTTGACTGACCTGCCCCTCCACAATCTCAATCAGTGACTCATAAACACTTAGAGGCAGCTGCATTGAAGGAAACACTTCAAAACACGTCACCAAGTGCACTCCATTGTAGTCTACCTGGTTTGTCCTGGCAACTGGACTCAGCTTCAGTAATAACCCATTTTCACTATCGCTACATATCTACAAAACACACAGGCAGGCAATCACTGGATATTTCATCAACTCTAGCACCACCTGCTCGTGGAAATCAACATCGTCCTTTGTAGGATCTCCACCTATTGTGTACCATCCCAGGAACTCCATCGTCGAGAAAACCTGTTTAACTGGTTATGAGATATGAATATACACTCTTAACATACATGGACAAATGTCCTGTGCAATCCTAGGATTGGTCGACCCATTACAGGATCCTTACATTGTTCTTCTTTAGAAGTGAAGTATTCCCTATCCAGTTTGCCTTCGTCGTTGACCACAAGTTCAAATGAATTGCAGATCTCGATGCTACGACCCTTTTGAGTGCCCAAAAGAACTCCGTACACTGAAGTGAGAGATGGAAAGACAGTCTCCACGCAGCCCATACTCCAATGAAAGCCCACCTAGAGGCAACCGACCCTCGCCCTGCTGCTGTTGCATGCGCACACGCGTGAAGTGGTCAGATATATTCATAATGACCAACGGGTGTAGGGATACGTTCACAGAGCCCCCTGAACCCCCGGAGGTCACGTAGCTCGCCTCTCCTTGGCCCTGTTCCTCGACCTCCATCTCTCGCCCGCTCCTCCAATTCAGCGAAATTACATTTCAAAATTATTATCAAACCGCATTGAGAGTTATGTGTTTTGTTCTTTCAAGTCCCATTTGTCTGCCCACTTTGTAGTCCTGCTCCTTCCAGCCTCACTCTCTCCCTCTCTTGTCTCCTTCCTTCCTTCCTCCCCTCCCTCAATGGCTGCTCCTCCACTACCCATACCCTCCTCAGTAGTCCCAGTAGTACTGGTGTGATCTGAGGACTTCAGTGCATCATTTGACGATGACACTTTCTTCTTCCGACGATGGTGCGGCTCCTCATCACTGTCTGCACTGGACTGAATGTAAAATACAGTTTAGCTTGTAATACATGGCCACGCAGGTTGCCTCCTACCAGATCTGTGTCACTAGTGGAGCTGGAGTGGTGGCGACTTTTACGTTTTCTCCTTTTCTTTTCTTTTCTATGTTTCTATCAGAAATATTTGTGTGGTATGACTCACATTTCATAAATTTTTCTGACTTACTCTTCTCTGCTTATTGTCATCACTGTCCGAGAGAGAGGGGGAACGAGACTTGGACCAACAGAGATGGAAATAACTCATCACACACACACACACACACACACACACACACACACACACACACACACACACACACACACACACACACACACACACACACACACACACACACACACACATCCTCCAATAAACTGACAAACCACTCACCCTGCTCCGAACTCTTTTTGACCTTTTTAACTTCTTCTTCTAAATACATGGAGTGTACAATGCACACTTGATACAAACACAAGTAGCAGATCTCACCTCTTTCTTTTTCTTCTTGGAGCCAGAGACTTCGGCTAGCTTCTTTTCTCGTGCCTTCTTCAACTCCTTCTTGTAATTCTACACACACACACACACACACACACACAGAGCTACACCATAACCCACCTCCTAACACAAGGATAGTCCCATGCATTTAAGGAAATTTTAGAACCCTCACGTCATTTAGTTCCTCTTCCCAGGCAGCCAGGGTGTCGGAACCAGACTGCTTTTTGGACTTAATGATCAGCTCCTCAGCCTCCTCACTACAGAATAAGACCCACTAAGGTGGAAGAAACAGGACTTCAGTTATTTGACCCTTACAGGGAAAGGCGGTTTCTCCCCAGATAGTCTTTGATGGTGGGACCTGAAACAGTCGCCGGGCCGCGCGCTCGGGCGGCTGCTATGGGATTCATAAATGCCTACGAAAACAAATGATTATGAATACACATCATACAGCCTCTTTGCTGTCTCTTACCACTCTCTTGTCTCGTTTACCCATTTCGACGATTCTCTACTGCAGTTCAAAGGTCATTCAAAAGCCTCTCCCACTAAGCGTGACGTCACAAAGTTAGATTTTAATACTGCCAAAAACGACCGAGATGACGTCTCCGTTTGGCTTTCTCCTTTCGTTAGTGCTAGTGGAGCTTCTCTCGGGGCACGCTCACGCCATTGTCATTGATGTAAGTCGTCAAAAAGCGTCTGTATTAGTCGGAAACCGGCCGTGAAGTACTTTTTGTCAAAGCTACATGTATTACCTTGACAGTAACGCGTCTCTGTGTTTGTGCCTCAGGTGTACCGGAATGGAGATAATGTAATGACGTATAGAGATGATGATGCGGAGTACCAAGACCGTGCGGACTTATCAGACTCAACATTTCGAGTAGGGAGAAGGGAGAGGGAGGGAGAGGGGAGTAGCATGTGTATAGGCTTTCAAAAGAAAAGGGAGGAGACAGTGACATTAATCAGGGTCCCAGTAACTTTTGTGGTTTGTTAGAAACCAACAGAGTATGTGTACATTACATGTCCTTTGACATGCTCCAACAATAGCATGTTGGACAGCAGTAAGGAGCTATTATATAGTAGTCCATAATGGGCCAGTCGTTGACTCCAGGGTTTTCATTCTCTTGTACTAGGGTCAGATGCACTATGCTATGCCTCGTAATGCCTGCCAGCCAGTTGCCCATAGCAATGAGTCAGCCTACAACTGGGTTGCCTTGATCGACAACTACCATGATTGTCCAGAGAATTTGGTAAGTGATAGCAGCTAGAGTGTTGTCCACTGGTCTTGGTGGCTCTGTTGGTAGAGCACCAGACCCAGACACCTGGCATCACTGAGCTGTCTTGGTACCTCAATGTAGAAAGTAACATGTATTTTCTCCCCACATATAGTCATTGAACCTCTTTGAAGGAGGCTATAGTATGATGCTAGCATACAGCTCTAACTCAAATGCAAAGCTGGATTCATCTACAATCATACCAAGTGCAATAGTGACATCACCGGTAAGGGGTTTTACTGCGAAGAGATTGTGAGTGTACGTGGTTCTAATTTTGCAGAGTTTTATTAATTTTCTGAGAACCCACGCAATTATTGGAAGATCTACAAAGTGAGTCATGTGATTATCATGTGACTTGCATGTGATCTCTCTTCCACCTAATGCAGTGCTAGTCAATACTATATCAAAGTGAGGCCGACCACTTGGCTCCTGTATGAAAAAATCTTTATGATATTTGGTGCCGTACTGCTTGCCGCAGTTGCCCTCTCTGTCTTTATATTCTGTGGATCAATCTTCGTAAGTGATGATCTGAGGAAGTCTATTAGTGCTAGCCTTCCTCTCTCCTGGCCATGTCTCACTTCCCTCCTTGCAGTTTAGATTCATAGTCGTCAGGTGGAGGACTCGAGGTCTCTCGAGATGGAGAGTGAGGCAACTGCCAAAGAGAAAATACCGCAAGGACAGGGAGGTTTGTGAATCTTGTTCCATTTGTCTGGAGGAGTTCAAGGCTGGAGAAAATGTCCGAGTCCTGCCTTGTGATCATAGTGAGTTGGTCATGTGATTACTTAGATGGTCATGTGATCATAGTAAGTTGGTCATGTGATTACTTAGTTGGTCATGTGATCACTAATTGGCCACCACGATATTGTTCTGCAGTTTTTCACCCAAGCTGTGTGGACGAATGGTTACGGAAGTGGAATCGAACATGTCCTCTGTGCAAGTCAACGATCCAGAGGCGAAGGAATGGAGGTCAGACTGCTCGTCCTCAGACATCTTCCTCCTCCTCCACAACCAATCACGAACAGTCGCACCTTCTCACACATGAGGAGAGTGAGGAATCACAAGAGGTGACGGGAGAGAGGAGGGAGACACACACATATGGATCTCTGGGTCATTTTGACAACCCCCTAACAGATGAATGGGAGGAGGAAGTAGAGGAGGGGAGGAGAGAGGGTAGTGCCATTCTTTCAGGTCCTGAAAGTACACAAACAAGTCATGATAGAAGGCAGCGTTCCAATCTAGTACGGAATGGAGACAATGATGAGGCCAGGATGACCACACTGAGTGAACTTTCCAACACATCACGTTTGGAAGAGGAGGCCTAAAACAGTTACATATTTATTACTGCGTGAGAGCATATTATATCGTAATATGCTGAACTCAACATTGTGTGTGTGTGTGTGTGCGTGTGCGTGTGCGTGTGTGTGTGTGCATGTGTGTGTGTTTTTATTAATATTCATCCAATCAATGTTGCTGAATGTAGTACAGTGATTGAGAGGTGAAATCTGTTAGCTCAAAGATGGTATTGTGCATTGGGCCTAGAGCTGGGCAGGCATGCCTGGCTATGATTGGGTCATCATTAGTTGGAAGTCTCTATAGCTGACTCGACCATCTCCATTCTGATCCACTTCTCTGAAGACGGCTGGAACTCTGCTCTTTGCCAAGTTTGGAGCGACAGACTGAAACGCACGAAGACAGTCTTTCTCCGTCAGGAAACCTTGACAGTGTACATCAAACGCTAGAAATATCTGTCTGGCTATTCCATCTTTGTCTTGTTGGTTCATTCTCTGAACTGCTAGAGAAACAAACTTGTCCTTAGCGAGGCCGGAGTTGACGCAGTTCTCCCTCCATACAGTGGTCACCTCATACTTAGACGGTTTGTAACCGAAAAGAGAAAGAATGGCTACTTTGTAGTCTTCGGGTGTTAAATACCCCTTATTCTCTTCGTCTGCAGCTGTAAAAGCCTCCTCGCAGTCCTTTCTCGTCCTCCTTTCATCCCGCCGAACACACGCCATGTACCACCTCCCCCAATGCAGACTTTGTACGCATGCGCAGATGGGTATTTCGCAATCCGCGGCGTGCACGTTCACTCTGTATAGTGACCCCCAAGCATGGCAACTCAACAGTACAGCGATGGCCCAGGGTAAGTCGTGGTTAACATTTACCATATTCTCAACACCAATAAAGCTCACGAAAAGCTTTTTATCTGTAAGTGACGAATTTGTTCCTATGTTGTTGCCCGCTGCGATGAACTTTGGCGAGTGTCTTGTTACCTCGCGAGCAGGTGGCTTGGTGGGTGTGCTTCAGTAGTGTTCATCTCTCTCCCCACCTAGCTACGACCAGGATGGAGGAGACAGGGGCCCTCCTGGAATGGATCCAGACGGAGAAATGGAGGTGTGTTGAGGGGTGTGATAGCTTATGTTGTCTATCATATCTAGTGGTGATCCCTCAGACACGCAAGTTGTACCAAATAACTAAATCGTTTCATGTCTGATAGTTGAGATTCGCATACTAACTTTCTTCAGACTAACTGGGATCAAGTTTGTGAGACGTTCGATGATATGAACCTTCGTGAGGAGTTGCAACGAGGCATATATGCTTATGGGTATGTGTGTGTGTGTGTGTGTGTGTGTGTGTGTGTGTGTGTGTGTGTGTGTGTGTGTGTGTGTGTGTGTGTGTGTGTGTGTGTGTGTGTGTGTGTGTGTGTGTGTGTGTGTGTGTGTGTGTGTGTGTGTGTGTGTGTGTGTGTGTGTGTGTGTTGTCTATTAGTGGTACACTATGGGAGGGGCCAGGGAGACCACACAAGCTGTAACGCATGACCACAAGTTGGTGGTTGCAATGACCCAATTCAGAGAGCTATATAATTTCCTCTGTGAGGATATGATGTGATGGCTACCTTCCTCTTATCATTTCTGTCTAGTTTTGAGAAGCCATCAGCCATTCAACAGAGGGCAATTATTCCTTGTATTCAAGGTAAGTATGCACCCCCCTGGGGGCTGGGGGGGGGTGGGGCCACTTCCTTTCACCTCCTATGCAGTGGGGTGGGGGGCTCCTGGTAGATTATTTATTAATGTGGTATGGCTGTGGATGATGTAACCTGTTACAGGTCGTGATGTGATTGCCCAGGCACAGTCGGGCACAGGAAAGACGGCGACATTTGCCATTTCCATTCTCCAGAAGTTGGACACTCAAAAGGCAGAGACTCAGGCACTGGTCCTGGCCCCCACAAGGGAGCTAGCCCAGCAGATTCAAAAGGTGACTCACAAATTCTGGGGGGGGGGGTATTTCCCCCCTCCCTTAGAAACTTTGCCCCCCTTTGAAAACCAGAAATTTTAATACAAAATACAGGTATTGCCCCCCACCCCTAGTTTTGCAGATTTTGCCCCCCCCCCCCCCTTGACACTATTTCTGAAAGAACTGCGTTCAATTTTTATTCTTTGTCTCTAGGTTATTATTGCCCTAGGGGACTACATGGACATCCAGTGTCATGCCTGTATCGGAGGGACAAATGTCCGAGCTGATTTGGCCAAACTTGAAATGGGGCAACATATAGTGGTTGGGACGCCCGGCCGGGTACACGATATGATTAACAGAAAGGCACTGGGTGAGTTGACCCATCCCTATTTGGAGCTATTTGGGAACAGCAGTGATTTTAATTACGGAGCTTTTCCTAATGTTAGAGGTGTTGGTAAACATGAGTACCAGATTACTGCTGTAATGGTGTACCGATCCACAGATCCTCGTCACATCAAGATGTTTGTGTTGGACGAAGCAGACGAGATGCTGTCCAGAGGGTTCAAGGATCAGATCTATGACGTCTTTCGGAAACTTCCATCCAATATCCAGGTAGAGATTAGTGGCTGGTGGTTAGTGGTTGGCTACAATATTCAGGTAGAGATTAGTGGATTACATCTAGTGGTTTGCTGCAATATTGCTAGTGGTAACTGTTGAGCAATGTTTGACCGACTTACATGTCGATATTTGAGGGGGGGGGGTTAGAGTGTGAGTTAGTGGAAGAGGAAGAGAGGAGAGGCAGGGCAAGGGGTGATTCGTGTGACCATCACAGGTGGTCCTGTTATCTGCTACCATGCCTGCTGATGTATTGGAGGTGACAAAGAGGTTCATGAGAGACCCAATCCGCATCCTCGTCAAGAAAGAGGAGCTGACACTCGAGGGAATCAAACAATTCTACGTCCAAGTGGAAAAGGAGGTCGGTGGATATCTCATGCACATTTTCTGACGTGAATCTCTGTTCCATACCACAGGAATGGAAGCTGGACACACTGTGTGATCTGTATGAGACCCTGACCATCACACAAGCTGTCATCTTTGTCAACACTCGTCGTAAGGTGGACTGGCTTACAGAGAAAATGCATTCTCGAGATTTTACAGTCTCCGCCATGGTACAGCCTTTATGTGACTGTGTATATATGTGTGTATACTTCCTCCTCCTCCCCTCCCTCCCCTCCCTCCCTCCCTCCCTCCCTCTCCTCCCTCTCCTCCCCCTCCCTCTCCCCTCCCCTCCCTCCCTCCCTCCCTCCCTCCCTCTCCCCTCCCACACCCTCTCTCTCCCCTCCCCTCCTCCTCCTTCCCTCTCCCCTCCCACCCCATCCCCCCTCCCTCCTCTCCCCTCCCACACCCTCCCCCTCCCCCCTCCCCTCCCCTCCCCTCCCTCCATAGCATGGTGACATGGAGCAGAAAGAAAGGGAAATAATCATGCGGGAATTTCGTTCAGGTTCATCACGTGTCCTCATCAGTACAGACCTCCTAGTGAGACACACCCCTTGTGTGATGTAATATGATGTCATATGTACTGCAGCAAGTTCGACTTGTTCAAACCTTTCATTATTGTCTCTGGTTTTGTCTGCCAGGCACGAGGGATTGATGTGCAGCAGGTTTCCTTGGTGATCAACTATGACCTTCCAGCTAATAGGGAAAATTACATTCATAGGTACACCAATTAAGACACTGATGCTTTTGCTGTCTCTAATATTTTGTGTGAAATCAGGACACCTCACTAATCTATCTACCTGTTGGTGTTGGGGTTCTGCTGTAGTTAAATTTTATTCTCCCTCTAGGATTGGTAGAGGGGGGCGTTTTGGCCGCAAGGGGGTGGCCATCAATTTCATCACACGTGACGATGAGCGTGCGTTGAAGGACATAGAGCAATTTTATAACACGCAAGTTGACGAGATGCCCATGAACGTCGCAGATCTCATCTAGCTCCAATTAAAGCCCACCCCAAGTTCACCGTATTCTCTCACTGATAAGGAATTAGGCATATTCTAATATTAATTAGTTGTTACAAAAAAAAAGAGAAAAACTAAAAACACTTATAGGCTTTTTATAAATACTTCTACATGTATCTTGTGATATTTATTGTTGAATGTGATTGTACAGTTATGTTGCAAATTACACTCATCAGCACAGGAATGAAATGACAACATTTATTAATTAATTAATTAATCATGTAATTATCATCAATTTAGTGCAATTTTCAGCGATCAGTTCAAGGCCTAATTGATGTTTGTTGTGTGTGGTTGTGCGTTGCTTCGCTGACTAAAGAAATGGTGCTAATGACTATCAATGAGAGAATTCGCACGTCTCTTTTGTAATTAAAACACGAGATATTTATCAAAAGGCAACCAGTGCTGCCACTTGCCGCTGCAGCCATGATACATTCAACCGCACGAGCTAGTCGCCAAAGGAGCCGTGCGAATTGCGGGGTCTTTGTGGTAGGTAGCACAGTGAAGAACAAAGAGAGGAGAAGAGCACAAATTGACCGGGAGGGGAGCCTCGGGACACTTGTTCAGCCGAACGCGCGCTCTCGGAACAGAAGTACAACAGCTCCAGTCAACAACTTTGAAACAAGAGGAAGACATGGCACGTCAGTTCAGCAACTTCTCTGTGGCCGGTATACTGGGGTTCGACGAACGAACCAACGGCCAAGCGATCCGTACAGCTGCTCTGTCACTGTACCCCTCCAGCGAGACGAAAACCTCAACCGACCCAGAGGAAGATATCTTCTCAACGTCTCCCTCTCCCCGCCGAGTCTCCGCTCGAGCAGTGTCGCCAGTTCCCGCCAGAGATTTGAATTCTACCGGAGAATCTCCGAGCCCACCTCTCGTAGCCAGCGGTGCTGCAGGTCTCCGGAAGTCTAGCAGCACTGAAGCAGAGGACACCTCTAATGGTAGCTCTAGTAAAGAGCCTGCAAAGCGCTCTGTAGGTACCAGCTCCTCACAAGACCCTCAGCCAGATCTTGGTAAGTAGCAGGAATTAATTAATAACCTTCATAATAATAATTATATGTGTAATTTTATCAATAATATTATTTAATATTTTTTGTCATTTGCAGACGATGAACTGCCACCAAAGAAGAAGAGACAGCGTACTACCTTCACTGGAGTACAGCTGAGCATCTTGGCAGCTCGCTTCAAGCAGGAGGCCTTTCCTGACATCCAACAGCTGAAGTCAATCAGTGACGAGACAGACATTGTGATCCCCAAACTTCAGGTAACTCCATTTTACATCCTATCTGTATGTCAGTTACATGGCTGGTTTAGTGAGTAGTGAGCTAAATTGCATTTATTTGTGTCCAGGTGTGGTTCCAGAATCGGAGAGCCAAGGCCCGCAAGTATAGTGAAGTGCTTCACACCAAAAGCAGCAAAGATACCAACTCCAGTGACTCCAAATATTCTCAGCCCCCCACTAAAAATTTCGACCCCCTTCAGCCCCCCACTACCAGTCAGCCTTCACCAATGCCATATCCACACCCATCTATCCGTCATCCACTGTCCACCCCACCTCTCTACCCCGCCTACTACCAGCCACAGACATTTCGTACTGCTCACTCACTGTTCCAACCTCCTCACCCCTCGTACACCTTCCCATATAACCTCCTCCAGGCCCCCACATGGCCCCCTGTCTCCCTCAACCCCCCACCTCCCGAGGCCCCTAGCGTCAGCCATGCCCCCACCGCTACCACTCACTGAGACCAATCCTCCACGACCAGACCGTCTCTCCATCCGAATCCATTTCTAGAGACACTACAGACCCCCAGTCTTATTCACATATATACTGTGTACATGTATTGCTATATCATCTGCATTCCCACTTGTACATATGTTGTGACCAATATATCTTTCAAACTAAGAAGCATCACATTGATACATGTACAAGCATGTTTACAACACGACGTAGACAATAGCTAGTGTTCTAAGGTTTTCTCCTCATCCGTTGCATACACTCAAAGCATGTCCTTGAGGGGAGAGAGAGGGAGGGAGGGAGGGAGGGAGGGAGGGAGGGAGGGAGGGAGGGAGGGAGGGAGGGAGGGAGGGAGGGAGGGAGGGAGGGAGGGAGGGAGGGAGGGAGGGAGGGAGGGAGGGAGGGAGGGAGGGAGGGAGGGAGGGAGGGAGGGAGGGAGGGAGGGAGGGAGGGAGGGAGGGAGGGAGGGAGGGAGGGAGGGAGGGAGGGAGGGAGGGAGGGAGGGAGGGAGGGAGGGAGGGAGGGAGGGAGGGAGGGAGGGAGGGAGGGAGGAGGGAGGGAGGGAGGGAGGGAGGGAGGGAGGGAGGGAGGGAGGGAGGGAGGGAGGGAGGGAGGGAGGGAGGGAGGGAGGGAGGGAGGGAGGGAGGGAGGGAGGGAGGGAGGGAGGGAGGGAGGGAGGGAGGGAGGGAGGGAGGGAGGGAGGGAGGGAGGGAGGAGGGAGGGAGGGGGAGGGAGGGAGGGAGGGAGGGAGGGAGGGAGGGAGGGAGGGAGGAGGGAGGGAGGGAGGGAGGGAGGGAGGGAGGGAGGGAGGAGGGAGGGAGGGAGGGAGGGAGGGAGGGAGGGAGGGAGGGAGGGAGGGAGGGAGGGAGGGAGGGAGGGAGGGAGGGAGGAGGGAGGGAGGAGGAGGGAGGGAGGGAGGGAGGGAGGGAGGGAGGGAGGGAGGGAGGGAGGGAGGGAGGGAGAGAGAGAGAGATTAGCACAAAGCTTGCTAATAAAGACATGTACCATCAACATGTATATAGAGGGATGGTTGCTAACTTACATGCATGAGATGGAGCAGAGAAGAAAGGTTATTGTCAGAGGCCACAGCTGCTTATCTACTGAATGACGTAAACTATAGCAGACCTGAGTAGAGACAGGATTGTGAAACACTGCTGGAGACCCTCCCCCTTCTCCCAGGCTGCACACACTGTGAGCTCAGATGATGTGAAGCTGACCTTGTACAACTTGTTCTCTGAGAGGCTGGCCAGCTGCTTGCAGTTGTTGGTTGTCACGGAGTGAGCACCAACACACCAGGCATAGCTGAAGGCAAACACACTGTCCACAAAAAAGAAGTTGATAGAAAGATTGGCCTTTTGATACTTCCTGTGGAGAAAGAGAATGTGGGGTTAAACATGAGGACACCTCTCTAATAGGGACACATCTTCAGGTCCCAACTCCATTGAGGCCTGTACATACCACCCTCTGAAATGAGGACACCTCTCTAATAGGGACACATCTTCAGGTCCCGACTCCATTGAAGCCTGTACATACCACCCTCTGAAATGAGGACACCTCTCTAATAGGGACACATCTTCAGGTCCCAACTCCATTGAAGCCTGTACATACCACCCTCTGAAATGAGGACACCTCTCTAATAGGGACAGAGGATCTCATTAATGACCTAATGATGTCAAGAGGGGTACTCCAGTCGTCATTGACAACCCTTATCTTCTGCTCTCGAAACTGCTCAAATGGCGTATCCTCGGTCTTGGTGACCTGGACAATGTCAGGATGCCTCGCTGACACCCACTCACGACGATGAGGGGACAGCCACCACACCTAAATCATGAATATCATTAACTAAATAGTTGTGGTTTCATACCCTCACTCTAACCTTGGTGAGCTGCATGCCTGAAGCAAGGACAGCTCGGAGAGAAGCGTTGATGTAGTCACCATGGAATGGATGAGCGACGTTGGGTTCTCTAATGTCAAATATGACTGTCATTTCATGTTCCTTAGCAACCAAAAGATATTGGTATAACGACGGCATCCGTTCCTCAGAAAACCCTTTGGGCAGTTTTGAATCAACATCAGTTAGCTGTAACAGGTTCACAGAGAGAGGATGCACAAATCAGAAGAGTCTTCCTTATTTATCGAGGTGTTCTTACTATAGCCACAGGCCTCGTACCCAGGCCATTGCGGGGGGTGCGCAATGGTCTGGGAACCAGGCTATATAGCCACCTGATTAAAGTGGGTTTGGTGTAGTTCACCTGTTTAGTGAACCAGGAGCCCACATTGAGTTGGTCCAAGGGACACGTTCCGGTGGTGAAGTTCAACCAGGTGGCGTTTCCAAGCGGATCCACATCGGGACACTTACTGACCACGTCAGTAGTGCGTATGGTATGAGGGTCATGGAGCAGGAATGGAATGCCGTCATAACTCACCTAGAGAACAACCCACATTCCATACAGTTTCAAAGCATGTATATGTGAGATTACCTGTACATCTGTCTCCAGTCCAATCATCCCGGGAATCTGACTGGAATGGACAAACGACATTATAGTATTCTCTGGATATACAAACCCACAACCTCTGTGAGCAATCAGTGCTGGTTTTCTCGCGAGCCTTCCCTGGCAGGGCACACATCCTACCTGTACTAACCACTGCATGAAAACAGTTATGGACAAGTGGAGTGCTATGACCACTAGAAGGCCAATTGCTGCCGGTTTGAGGCAGCAAATGCTTGGAGCCGGGAGAGGCTGTTCGTGCATGTACGTGAGGTTGAGTCGCATCGGCTCACAAGAGGTGAGATAACAGATCAAAACTGATAGCGTCGGAGCCAGTAACAAAAGCCACCACAGATTGTGAACTTGGAACACTAGTTGAATTGGAAGAATGAGTTTGAAAAACGAGATGATTTTCCCACCAGCCACCATCATGTAGATGAAGAAGAGAGTATTGTGTAAAACCACAGCTGTATAGAGCACCTGGAATGAAATGGGAAAACTTGTCTCGTTTACTGAAGGGGGGTCATGATTCGCCAACTTACTGGGGGTACCTTGTTGAGGTAGGTTCTGCACGGGCAGACAAGGCGGGAACACAGGAAGGTGGCAAACACGAATAATGGCATCCAGTAACCGACGCGTTCCAGTCCTTCGTAGGTCTGTGGGACTGTGGTGAGGTTAAACCGAGCGAAGAAGTACCAGTCGACGATGTGTTTTATGTCCAGTTCGACTGAGGCCATGACAACCCAGAATAGGTACCAGGCGATGGAGGTTGTGAGGGCCAAATTGAAAATTAACCCCGACCACGACCAAATCCAGTGCGGGGGTCGAGAGGCTGGGGCTTGTTCCCTCATATCCAGATGGTGAGTTAGCTAGTTCTCAGACGAAGAGGGTGTGGCTGTTTCGGTAGTGGGGTCAGCGCTCTTTTTACCGCCGCTCAGGAAGAGTTTTGACATTAAATCCGGTCCAAACCACCCCAAAGCCACTCCAGTCACTCCCAGCAGTACTCTCTGATAACGGGGCAGCCTCAGGTAGCTCTGCAAGAAGCCCATTCCATCGGTATTAGACCACCGAAAGTTTAAAGGTGGGCGTTAATAAGCTTATGGTAGGATGAACGGGGAGCTAAAATGACTACCAGAAAAAGGCTACGAGATGTGAGGGAGGAAGGCGGCATGTCAGAGACAGAAGCTGACATTCTGGAGCCACAAACGAAGATGGTGAAGATGCATGAATGTATTTCGCAATGAAAACAGCTGACGAGCTGCGCCTTGGTGTCCACCGCATGTGTGTATGGCGTGTAATGGGGGGCGTTATTCATTACTGCGTCCCTTGCAGCTCTGTCAAGAAGACTCTGGTGGCACAGGTCCTCTATTACAAGAAGTTAGCCTACGGAGGCCCGCCCCCTCCAGCAGTGAGGCTACGCCTCCAAAACGGAGGAGAAAGAGACCTCGGATTACCATGGAGGAAGCTAGACGTGGCACAGAAGGTGTGCACATGCACTACACCTGATTGTCACATGACAATATTGTCTCCCTAGAGCCAGTGAGGGTTTATGCAGATGGTGTATTCGACCTATTCCACAATGGACATGCACGAGTCCTCATGCAGGCAAAGAATGCATTTCCTAATACGTACCTCATTGTTGGAGGTGAGTCACCGGCAGAATTAACTCTTAATTAATTTGAATTTTATTAACTCCAGTGTGCGATCAACAAATAACGGAAGAGAATAAAGGACGGACTGTTATGAACGAGAGAGAACGGTACAATGCTGTCAAACACTGTCGTTATGTTGACGAGATCGTGGAGGGTTGCCCCTGGGTCATTACCCCAGAATTTATTGAGGAACATCAGGTGCCTCTTTATTTCAGTTACAGCAGAAAAAGAAAGTGTCATTTCCATTTAAGAACAACTTCCTATTACCCATATCATATCCAGTTATATGGACAATGAGGTGGCCCCTTTCATTTATCTTTAATTTGGTCCTGTTACAGATTGACTTTGTTGCCCATGACGACTCACCCTATGGTTATGGCGACGTTGATGATATCTACAAATTTGTGAAGGATCAAGGCATGTTTGTTGCCACTCAACGAACCAAAGGAATATCCAGTTCCGATATCATTGCTCGCATTGTACGTGATTACGACATGTACTTAAGAAGGAATTTGTCCCGAGGGTACACGGCTAAAGAAATGAACATTAGCTTTATGAAGGTGGGGTTATCATGTGATGTGCGTGTGACAGTCATGTGATGTGCATGTGACAGTCATGTGATGTGCCTTTGACAGTCATGTGATGTGCATGTGACAGTCATGTGATGTGCATGTGACAGTCGTGTGATGTGCCTGTGAGTCATGTGATGTGCCTGTGAGTCATGTGATGTGCATGTGACAGGAGAAGGAAGTCAAATTCCGAGAGAGGGTCAGCTCACTGAAAGGGAAGTGGGACGAAAAATCAAAAGATTTTATCAGTGGATTTATGGGACTGTTTGGCCGCGATGGACGCATTGTAAGTCATTACCTGCAGTGGAACCTCTCTAATCAGGACAGCCATGGGACAGATGTCCTGATTAGTGAGGTATCATGGGACAGATGTCCTGATTAGTGAGGTGTCGGTCCTAATTAGGAACATTCTTTCCCCAGAGTGAGTTCTTCCACAACCAAAAAGAGAAGATGAAAGTAGCTCTGACCCCAGACACCGACTTTGGGATCCCCACTCCCTCTCCCGAGATCCACCCTGCCAGTAATGGGCAGGACACCGACATATTCTTTGATGCAAGGGAGTAACTATATATACCTGGCATGTCAATATACTCCTGTCTTTGCTGTGTTTATAAACATTAAATTATATCGTGACTGACAGTTGAAAAACCTTGTGGTGATCATGTGACTGACATGTGACAACTGTGGTGATCATGTGACTGACAGCTGATAAACTTATGATCATGTGACTGACATGTGACAACTATGGGGTGATCATGTGACTGACATGTGATAATGTGGTGGCAGACTAAATGAAATTGAAAATAATAAATATTCCCTATGGCAATAATTACAGACTATGGTCTAAATTTTGCATTAATTCCCATCTTTGTGGCTGACTTGACCAGATCACTGATGTCATCTGTATTCAGTATTGTGTCGGCCTGGTTATTATCACGATCTCCGACCTCGTTTGGGCGACTCAGACGTTCATTCATGTTCTGCCACTCGAGGTAGGGCCCGTTAGCTCGTAGAACTTGGGCATAGGAACCAATAGGCAGAGACTTGGCCCCAAATGGCACAAGCTGCACAGTCACTGAGTCTGGTGGCATGTAGAGGGCATTTAGTAGCTCAGCGCCATGGAAACCAACTAGAATTGTGAACTTCTGCATTTGAGCAACCTGGAGAGAAGGAATGAAAGAGTAGGTGGGGGGGAGGTGGGGAGGGGTGGAGGGGGAACTGTTCACCTGTTCATGGTAAGATAGGGTGTCCAGCTGCACAACTTTTACACTGACAAACTTTGAGAGGACAGACACAACCTCCTCTTCATTCAGAATACGACGGTTCCCTGACCTCCGTACCAGGCACACAACAGGTTCAGAGGGCGTTGGGGGGGAATGAGGGAGACCGAGACGAGCTCGAATAAAGACTGAGAACCCACGCAAGAGGGAGGGGTCAGATATGTTAACCACACCCACCTAGAGATTAAAAGATGCATAGTAAATACCCAGCATTACCAGCACACTATGTACGTCTCCATATAATAATATGGTACAAATAATTGGAGATTTTACATGTGTGCACATCTTGGGACACAAGGACAACTTTCCTAGCCTGCCATTTCCTAGCCTGCCATGTGATGGTTATAGCAGACTCACTCCAAAATGAGCAACACGAATGCAGGTGACTCCATCTTTCCTGAGGGAGCCATCGACCAGTGGAATCGTCTCCAGACCTCCGGCAAATCCCTGTACAGTCAGACAATGCAGCACACTCGTTAGCTGAGGAAACCCTCTAATTAGGGCCATCTAATTAGAATTAGCCATCAATAAGGAGGCATGTACCTGTAGCAGCTGGTAGCTGAGCTCATACTTGTGATGACCAGTGAATGCAGCACTTGTCCAATCAACAGCCTGGAATACAATCACATGACAATAAGCCACACCCACAATGATACTGTGCCTTACTTTGATTGAGAAGTCCTCAGTTGCCGGCATGAGAGCTACCCGATAACCGGGAGCTGTAGTGGGACCGAAGTGACGACGTAACATCATGAGGGAATACAGGGGAATGAATGTTGACGTGTGAAGCCTATAGTAACGGTCGTCAAGAGAACTGGACATGTCCACTGTGAAGATGAAAACTTCATCAAAATATTGAGTACAGACGGGGAAGTGGTTGGAAGTGACTTGTATAGGCCAGTGGAAGGGAGACAGCTCCAGATTAGTTCTGTGTGTGTGTGTGTGTGAGAGAGAGAGAGAGAGAGAGAGAGAGAGAGAGAGAGAGAGAGAGAGAGAGAGAGAGAGAGAGAGAGAGAGAGAGGGAGAGAGAGAGAGAGAGAGAGAGAGAGAGAGAGAGAGAGAGAGAGAGAGAGAGAGAGAGAGAGAGAGAGAGGAGAGAGAGAGAGAGGGAGAGAGAGAGAGAGAGAGAGGGGAGCGAGAGAGAGGGAGAGAGAGAGAGAGAGAGAGAGAGAGAGAGAGAGAGGAGAGGAGAGAGAGGGAGGAGGAGAGAGAGAGGAGAGAGAGGAGAGAGAGAGAGAGAGGGGAGGGAGATTTATAGGGGACATGCCACATAACAAAGCGGTTACTATGCAACATCTCACCTACTTGTCATATCTGCTGGTGTTCTTGCGACAAATCGCTTTTCCGAGTGGTCGAGGAAGACCAAATGAGTCGTGCATAGGCCTTGTGGGTATATATCTTCCCCCACGGGGCAATTGAATGTAGAGAAGACATGCTCATCTCCCAGGACACTGCCAGCTTCGAGACCTTTTCTCCAAAGACACGCATTTTCCTCCTTTTCAAGACGTGCCAGTTCTTCCTCGCCAGATCGTGAAGTTGTGTCGCGGTCCAGGTAGAAGTGCCACAGCAACAGAGCGCCAGCTACAACAAGAGCGACTTTGGTCACTGCGGCCTTCCTACACACACCCATACTCTTGTTTACTAAACGAGGGGCGCTAAAATAACAGCGTGTAAGCGTTTAAAATACATAATGTACAGAACATTACACACAAATTTACAAATAAACAGTTACTTAGCAGAGACTACTCCTCCATACTACAGTGACAGCAGGAGCCAGTATTGCCAGTAAGGTTGGTAAACTGCTTTAAAATAAACAATTTAATACGATTAAAGAAGTTCACCAATTGTGCATATGTTTACAGTGGAACCTCTGAATAAAGGACACTTTGGGAGCAGAGGTTTTGTCCTCTTTTTGGAGGTTGTCCTCTGGTGGGAGGTTCAAGCCAATAGGTCATTTATAGACCTAATATACCTAGATAACATGTTCTAAAAGCTCTTAAGTACATATCTACACCATGTACTACAATTTATAGACAAGATCACCAATGATGAACTACAAAAGGTGAATAGAGGAGCTGGATATGGCCTGGAGATACCATGCATTTACAAACTTCATGGACCTAAACCCCACATAAAAATGTTGAAAGAGCTAATAGCTTCATTGAAAGCCAAAGGATTGGCCTAGTGTATCGCAGAACAATGATTATTACAGTAGAACCCTCGGTTATTCGAACACCTCTGGGCTCAATGACCGTGTTCGGATAACTGAATCTACGCACCTGTTCGCATTTGCGTGGTTATAGCGTGTAGGATGGCAGTTTCGACCATTACTGTGGACAGTGTGATACGAGGCCATCATGTTTACAAGGCTATATGGACTCCCTAAGGAGCGATAGACGGCTTTTCGTGCAGTTGCCTACGATGCGCAAGTTGCGTAAAACTTGTTCTAATTAAGCGAATTTACTTGTCAGCGCCGGTTCGGATAATTGTATATGCATGAAGGATGGGTGGTTTCCTGTTTGTCCGTTATAAGAGGCACTTTTGTACAGAGTTGATCAGCTGGGAGCACGTGGCTTGTCCGCTGTCCGGAATCAAGAGGCGTCCGCTCGTGGGAGGTTGACTTAACACTAGTTGTATTGTATTTTTCAATCCGTGCCATAGCCAGTGTCCGTTATAGAGAGGTGGTCCGCTCGTGGGAGGGTCCGTTATGGGAGGTTCCACTGTATATACATACATAAATAATCTATTTTAGTTAACTCCCGAACACAACATTAGTTAAGAGATTCATAGGAAGTCAGTTGCCGCTTTCGGAATCGACTCAGGATGTATACCACAATCACCGCAGTGAGGAAGAGAGCCAACAGAGATCCAACGGCAATGGGCAGTTTTGATATTCTTCTTTTGGTCCGCTGGACATCTCGAGCTGTGAAAAGAAATGCCAGTGATAATTACATGTACTACTGACAATAGCTATAGCATGAGGGCCATGGAATGAAGAATGAGGAATGGGGAATGGGGAATGAGGAACGACAAATGAGGAACTCAAAATGTGAGGCTAAGAGTCCATCCCAATTGGTGCCTACCATTTCCAAATGTGTTATTTCTTCTGAAGTCAAATGCTTGTACTTGCAGTTCATCCAGAACTACAGTTGAGTTGATTGTTGCGTTGGTAGAATTAAACTTTCCACTCAGTTTAAGGGAAACACTTTCACACTTGTAGGACCGTTGATATTCATTGAGAAAGACAGTCTTATTTAGCTGAAGATTTAGTACACCTGTTAGTATGTTAGAAAAGGGGGGAGAGGAGGGGGTGATGGAGGGAGGGAGGGGGGTGAGAGGTGATGGAGGGAGGGAGAGAGGAAGGGAGGGGGGAGAAGAGAGAGGGGAGGGGAGAGAGGTAGACAGAGAGCAACTCTGCTCATTATCATTCAACATACCAGTATTGTTAGTATTATTAAAATCAGACTCAGTAACGTTAACGACCTGTTCAACCCTATTCATCTTCCACTGGTATTGTCCCTATAAAGAAAACAAGCTTTGTCACCACACACACACACACACACACACACACACACACACACACACACACACACAACACACACACACACACCACACACACACACACACACACACACACACACACTTCTCCTTACACTCTCAAAAAAGAACGTCACATATTGTGGTACATCCATTGTACCATTACTCCACATAATGGTCATACGTGAGTTGTCACTACTACAGTTACTTTGGCTGGGGTCCACCGTTGCTGTATCGTCATCGAAGAGGAATGTCGACTCACTCTAATCAAAAGTATAGACAAAGGCAAAGAATGGGACATTAGTGACAAATTGTACGTTCACTTACTGTATTGCCATCAACTTCAGTGTAGTTTATGTTGACAGTGATGATAGCTCTCATAAGGATGCAGGTTTTGTTGTCCTTATCTATAACTTCATAGGTGGTAGGGGGTGGGGGGTGGGGTGGGGCTGGAGGTGGGGCTGGGGGGCATGGATGAAGGGGTGGGGGTGTGAGAGAGTGGGGGGGTGGGGACGGGGGTAGAAGGAGAGAGTGCAGAGCTGAAGGTGGTGTTTGGACCTGCCGTGAGGAACTTGTAGCAGAGGAAATAACTAGAACTAAGAAGAAAGTTATGATATTAGAAACTGGAGACTGTGTTGTATGCTGTACATTACACCATGTTCCACACAGAGCAGTTAGTATCACCTATTGTCATCCCGAAGAGTGTGATCCTGAACATGTCGAGGTCCAGCCACCCGCCGATCGCACGCGACATCACAGCAGCTGATGGAGCACACACTTCGTAGTCATGTGACGAGCGAATTCTTATTGGAGCCCACTTAGATTCCAATTAATGCACACAGCTCTAAACGGACCATGTATTTAAAAGCTTTTTTACATACACATACATATATTTGCCATTATCTAAAGATTTTACACAAGATTATGCATTCAACCAACAAAACTTGTATAAATACAAACACACACTGAAGTAGCATAGTTAATTAGCTAGGTGGTAATCACAGGTAGTGAGTTACACTTTACACAATGTGTGGAGATAATTTACATGTTAGTGTTCAAAACTAAGAAAGTGCTTCATATGAGTTCTGTTTCCGGCTCCTGAATCGACCAATGAGATACGCAATCAGAACTACCACCACAAGTCCAGCCAATGCAGCTCCGACTGCTATGGGAACGACCTTTGAACTTTTCTGGTCTGCACTACAGTCCACAGCTGTGGGTGATTTGAAGAGTCACACACTTATGCACACACACACACACGTGCACACGCACGCACGCATGCGCACACACACACACACACACACACACAAACACACGCTCACCCTTATCAAAAGTTGTAGTTGTATCATTGTTAAACTCAAATGCCTGTGCTTGGAAGTTTGAGAGGCCAAGTTCAATGTCCACATCATCAAGAGGACCCTTCATTGTGTACTTCTGTGACTTGTTACATCGGTACGACTTCTTGTAGCTCACAGAGAAGAGGCCATTTTTCCTATCTGTATTTCCAGTAATGTTAGAGCCTGTAGAGAAGAGCAGAGTGATGTAATGAGAATAAATGATAAGGAGGGAGGAGATGAGGAAGAGAGAGAGAATATGACCAACTCTTGTCAAAGTCCGGGAATAACATCGAATCACTGGTATTCAGTACAACAGACACTTCCTTCAGATCATAATCTTTGCTGTTAGTCTGTAAAAACCATAAACATAATTGTATACACACTATAGCTCTCTCTGAGATTAACAGACCCTGTTAAAAGTGAAAGTAATGGTGTGATTCACAGAGTTATTACTAAATTCGAACATCATGTTAAGGATATTCTTGGGGCACTCATCATCATCACCCAATCCTTTCAGGTAAGGATCCATATCATTTACAGGTACATTACGCGGATATTCTGGATGGAGGGAAAGAGAGAGATATTTAATACACAATCACATGTCTAATTCTATCCTCGTACCCAGGCCATTGCAGGGGCAGGCCTGGTATCAACTGTTTGCACATGTGCATAATCTTAGGATTTTTGCTGTATCAGCAAATGGAATACGACTGTGTGCGCATTGCTCAAGTCTAGTCCTTGCTAAATCTCGGGAAGGGAGAATGACATACCTGCTCGAATACTCCTTGGTATTTGCAGGTCTCCGAATAACCAGATACGGAAATACACTGTACCCATAGCTACACGTAGCTTACGGTGTTATCTGGACTACCAGAAAATCAGGTACAGACCCACGCATGTGCAACAGTCAATACCAGGCTGTCATTTTTGCCCCAGGTATGAGGCTAACGTCACCAGCAACAATAAAGGTAAAACCACTAACGAGATGAGAGATGATAATGGAGCAATCAGCTACACACCGACCTTTTTATTATCCCGATCGCTCTTAGTCAGAGTTAGTTAATGTCAGCTTCCAGTATGGCACACGTTGCGTTTTTTGAGTGCAGTCTGAATCTATGTGGAGGTGGAGTTGGAGTTGAGGTTGGAGTTGGAGTTGGAGGTGACATTGTAGGGGTTGGAATAATAGAGCTGACATCCAATGTGATTGTTATCACATCCATGGAGGTTAATGTGACTGGCTCTATAGTTTGCCCATCTGAAAATGAGACAATGGATCAAGTTGAGAAAACCGTAATGATATATGCAAAAGAAATGGAAATGAATTGGACAGACCTTGCTATTGGCTACAAATACTAATGGCCATACTTAACAGATAAGCTTCGGAGGTTGAAAACTCGTCGCACGTGATAAGGAGCAAGGAGAGAGGCGAGAGCTCTCTCGCATGGCGAGGGGCTAGGATTAGGGACACTCAGCGGTACCGCAACAACCGAGGGAGGAGTAAGCTGTCTCCTACGTAGCATGGCACCCTCTACAAAGCGGGCAACACAGCGCACGCTCAAGTACACGCAGCAGGGCCTCTTTTCATTGTACTAATTACGTCGAACTCGGCTCACAGCGCAAGGGGTCCTAACATTCCTTCTCTGTCCAACTTACACGTTAACTGCAGAGCAGCAGAGGACCCCCACAACCACGGCTATTGGTAATTTCATCGTTTCAATCTGCAAATCTCGACTTGTCAGCTACCATATAACGCCCCACTGTCCACCATAAAAGACCTAGTGACCACGTGATCATGTGCCAAGCTCTGTCACGTGCCTGCATCCTGTGCGCGCGCCCCATGAAATAAATAATTATATACTCCATCACACAAATTACAAAAACAGGATGATTGTCATTACCATGATTACATAGATATTACAGTTTCTCAGAATTGACATAAACTTTAATACCCCCTTGGTAGTCGGCGGCAATTATCATCTGACCTACTTCTTTTAACCCCTGGTCCACTGTAATTCCAGGAACAGGGGCAAATACAGCTGCTGTTACAGGAGCTTGGTGAGCTGAGGGTTAAAAAAAACAGTAATTTTCAAGCAGTATATACAAAAATATACTCACTTGTAAAACTCTCATAAAATTCGTTCCGATCTCTCCTCACAGAAGACAGTTTGTTGACGTCGTGGGTGTCTTCCAGACGTAGATGAAGTTATCCTCGGAGCCGCAGATGATATTCAGACCATCCCGACTATAACACACAACAGAAGTGAGGTCCCTGTGCATACAGTTTCACATTCAGTGAGCTTGTCTCGTACCTAAATGTCGCTCTGATTTGGCTGCTGGTGTTGAGGCATCCCTGTACTTGCAGGAGAGAGAATGGTCCTTGAGATTGTAGAGACGCAGTCTGGAGTCGTTTGATGTCACCAGGATCTGTGTGAGAGTCATGTGAATATCACGTGATAGTCACATGATAGTCACATGACATTCAAACCTTGTCTTCCCCTGGAAGGGCTCAATTCCACTGATTTTACGACCTCTATTTTTACCATGTTTAGATCGTACATGGATTTGTGTGTGGTACTTTAAATGCTACATATAAAAAGCAGAGATGTTAAAAATATTTTCTCTTTTTTCATAAATTTACCTCAGTTTCATAGAAAATACAGCGGCCGTCATAAGTGCCCGCAACTGCTAATTTCCCATTCATGCAGAAGTTGGCTGCTGTTATTAGATGAGAACCTGCAGGCACATGATAGTCACATGACATGGTACAGTTAGTCATGTGACTCACCAACTCCCTCGATCTCGTTCCACAGTGCAACCCTCTTATCTGGAATGTTCCATAGCCTCAGTTTGCCATCCAATGATCCACTCAAGAATTATCTGTCATCCTGTAGACACACACACACACACACACACACACACACACACACACACACACACACACACACACACAACACACACACACACACACACCACACACACACACACACACACACACACACACACACACACACACACACACACACACACACACACACACACACACACACACACACACACACACACACACACACACACACACACACACACACACACACACACACACACACACACACACACACACAAGATCTTTAACCCACCATCCCTGGTTCTCAAGGCTGTGTCCTACTCTTGTACATGTGTGTTCCACGTGCACAGTGTCTCTGTGAGCATGCTAGTGGGCTATGTGGGGCTGGGCTGGCCCTGCTGGTGCTGGGGCAGGCACATTCTGATACATGGGGGCCTGTATGTTGTGTGACACTGACAAAAGCCTTCCCAAATCTGTAATTTCTCTCCTGCTAAACTTTTGATACCCTCATAATCACCACACACATACACATACACAGAGCAGAGCAGAGAACATATTTAGAGCCAACTGATTTAAATAGAACAATGCTTGCACACACATATCGATGTTGGAGTCAGCAACTCTTGCATTGTGTATTGTACATTAACTACTACAGTCAGTGCACTACTAGATGTAGTGGTCATTGTACGGGACTTGAGGAGTTGATATCGACAACATTGACATACAAGATGATGTGGATGGTATTTAAGGGGTTATGTCATGTGATAGTCACATGATACTCACACGAGGGTGAAAGGCAATGGCTGTGACAAAGTCGACGTGTTGGAAACAGCAGAGGCATTCCTTGCGTGATATGTGCCATAGTCTGAGAGAGGGAGGGAGAGAGAGGGGGGAGAGGGAGGGAGGGAGGGAGGGAGAGAGGAAGGGAGAGAGGGAGGGAGAGAGAGGGGGGAGAGGGAGGGGGAGAGGGAGGGGAGAGGGAGGGGAAAAGGGAGGGAGAGAGGGAGGCAGAGAGGGAGGGGGAGAGGGAGGGAGAGAGGGAGGGAGAGAGGGAGGGGGAGAGGGAGGAAGAGAGGGAGGGGGAGAGGGAGGGGGAGAGGGAGGGAGGGGAGAGGGGAGGGGGAGAGGGAGGGGGAGAGGGAGGGGGGACAGGAAGAGGAAGAGGAGGCGGGGAGGGAGAGAGAGAAATGAATTGTTGATAATGTGTTATTCTCAATTCCTACCTAACAGTCTTGTCCATTGATGATGACAGTAGGAAAAAATTCTACA
>OZ019959.1:162431-311944 GCA_963970385.1 Theonella swinhoei
GAAATATTGTGTAATGTCTATTAATAGAACGTGCTAAAATTAGTAACAATAACTTACTGTGTGTGAGTGATGGCAGATAATGGAACAGTACGAGATACGGTTGCTATTGGCAACTGAGCACCGTGGGATGAATTTGCTACCAATGGTGATGGTGATGGATGGCGTTCCCGTGACAACCTCATGGAGGCCGACCGTCCGATGGAGGGGCCAGTGAGGGGGGTCGAAAATTCAATGACCTCCATGGAGGGGCTGGGGGAGAGGTTGAAAAATGAGCGATGATGTTGATTCTCCACCCGTCGCCTAGTAACCAACACAGTGTCGTCCTCGCTATAAGACTCGACCGGTGACTCTTGGGGCGTCGGAGATGCATTCTGTGATCGTGATATAAACCGGGCCCCGCGGGCCAAATATTCAGCACTCCCCCTCCAGTGGGGTCCATTAGGGGCTAAATATTTCATAGGGGGAATGTCAGAATCTTCGCTGTTCAGTTCACTCTCGTCCCCATCACACGAAGAAGCAACAGACGACCCCTCCGATGACACAACTATAACATTTTTTGGATCCGACGGAAGTTGGAGAGAACGAGGTAGGGATTTTGTCACACGAACGCCGGAATTGTGGGTGGGGTAAAACGACGACACATTGTTTGAATTTGGAAGAGTGTGTGACGAAGTTTCTTTGGCGAAGGCCAGCGGAGACGGATCAACCAGTGAGGACTTAGGGGTGGGGAAATTGTCTCCACTCAGACGTACAGACGTTGATACAACCTCCAGTGGGGAGCTGGGAGGAGGGACGTGAACTTCTGCCGACGCTAAATGTTGGGACATTGGATGGAAATCGACCCCCAGACCCTCCCCCCCAGATATACTCTGGAGGTACTGGTCTGTGTCGATGTCAGCGGTGCCCGTGACAAGGAGGCGGTGGGTGGGGTAGGTAGCAGGAGTGAACCAATCCTCGGAGGTGATGGAAGGACTGGATATGGGGAGCTCGACTCTGTTAGTTTGTTGGGTAACTGTAGGGAGAGGGAGGGAGGGAGAGGGTGAGGGAGAGGGGGAGGGGGAGGGAGGGAGGGGGTGAGGGAGAGGGGGAGGGAGGGAGGGGGAGGGAGAGGGAGAGGGGGAGAGGGGGAGGGGGAGGGGGAGAGGGAGAGGGAGAAGGAGGAGAGGGAGAAGGAGGAGAGGGAGAGGGAGGAGAGGGAGGAGAGGGGGAGGGGAAGGGGGAGAGGGAGATGGAGAGGGAAAGGGAGAAGGAGAGGGAGTAGGAGAGGGAGAAGGAGAGGGGGCAGGAGAGGGATAAGAGGGAGAGGGAGGGAGAAGGGGCTCAAATATGTACCATATATAAATGGAGGCATACTTCTACTCAGATAAGAGATGTTCCACTGTATATACTCATTAGTAATGGCTGAAACTGAAAGTGAATGTTACCTGATAAGCTGTCCCAGTCACTGTCTTCCTCCTCTGATGGGAGGTCAGTGGAGGAGACGAGACAATAGGAGGCGTGGCTTGCCTTGTAGGCCAGCATCTCCTGGTAGAGGAGCGAGTCGTCACTTAGTGTGTAGAGACACACCTTGGAGAGGGTGTGGGGAGGAGGTGGAGGGAGGAGGGGAGAGGGAGAGGGGAGAAGGGGAGAGAGAGAGGGGAATGGGGAGGAGGGGGAGGGAGGACGGGGGAGGGAGGAGGGGAGAGGAAGGAGGGGAGAGGGAGAGGAGAATGGGGAGGGAAAGGGAGGAGGGAAGGGAGAGGGAGGAGAGAGGGGGAAGGGAGGAGGGGAGAAGAAGGGAGGGGAGTGTGGAGGGGAAGGGAGGAGGGGAGGGGGAGGAGATAGGGAAAGAGGGGGAGACACAATAAGGACCACCTCTCTATGTGACTGACAACCACCCATCACCTTCTCCCCCCATACCTGATGGACGGTGAGTCCAGACTTGTGCATATAGTGATTCTGCTTGTCACTCAATCTCTCAACAGCAGTAATACCTGTGCACAAAAATCAACAAATTTTTTAACAGCCAGTAAAATTTACAGGTTTGGTATGTACTGTACGTCTCTCTATGACGATGTACCTCTGCGAATCTCATTAAAGGCAGAGTTACTTGGGTTCAGACACCACTCGAAGAAATACTCAATCCCCTGAAGAGGAGGAGAATATGGAGGCTAATAGTGATGACTTCAGGTGCCTCCCTTCTCCTACCTGACTGCGGATGAGGTTGTTGATAAACTCGGTGTTGGTTGCCGGGCAACTCTTCTGGTAGCCGTGGATAAAAGCGGTCGTTTTGATGGCAACCACAGGCCTTGTGAACAGACGATAGATGCACAAGTATTGCTCCGTACAGCCGAGAATTTCAGAACTGAACAAAAACTCCACAAATGCTATTCTAATCATGACATCTACTTCATCTGCGATGGAGTTGGGATGGTCGTCTGCTGTGGTGTGGGTGGCATAGGAGAGCATACTCTGTTCGTCTTCTTCTAATTCCATTAACCCCTCCCTCTCCAAATAGTCCAACACCTGCCGTACATGGAAATACATGTGCATACCACACAAGCTATATTAGAAGTAGGAGGAGAGAAAGACAACCCAGACAAACAAGACACACCACACAGACCAGAGGTATAACACTCGTTACAGGTTACAGTGGAACCTCTCTAATCTGGATACCCTTAGGGCAGAAGAAAGTGTCCTGATTAGTGAGGTGTCCTGATTAGTGAGGTGTCCTGATCAGTGAGGACATATAACACTCATTACAGACTATAGGTGACATCATAAGTTAATTGACAAGGTGACAAATGGTAAGACTCCGCCCATTTCTGCTACAGATTATGTGAAGTATAATGTGATGTTAATTAGGCACAGATATTCTATCTCAAAGGTCCAGAGCAGGATGGGGACTGGTAATGTCTACTTGGCTGACCTTTCTGATGTCAGCTTGTAGCTGTAAGATGCTGTAAGGGAAGTCAGAGAGGTTTTGTTCAGGTTGGGATGGTGGCTCGATGTGTCTGGTGTCAAGGTTGATCATCCAGGCTTCGGAGTGGCGGGATCCTCCGATCTTGTCCAGGAAACTGCTGTGGACGCCGATGAAGAAAGGTGTAGGGACCATCAGCAGCTGGGGTGAAGGAGAGGGGGAGGGGAGGGGAGGGGAGGGGAGGGGAGGGTGAAGGAGAGGGGGAGGGGAGGGGAGGGGAGGGGAGGAGAGGGGAGGGTGAAGGAGAGGGGGAGGGGAGGGGAGGGGAGGGAGAGGGGGAGAATGAGAAGAGGGAAGGGGGAGGGGAAGGGAGGGGAGGGTAATGGAGAGGGGGAGGGGAGGGGAGGGGGAGGGGGAGAAGAGGGAAGGGGGAGGGGAAGGGAGGGAAGGGGAGGGGAGGGGAGGAGAGGGAGGGAAAGGGAGGGGAGAGAAAGTGAAGAGGGAGGGGAGCTCTACTTTGGAAAGGTCAGCTGGATACCATGTGTCCCTATCCCCAGGCCAATAGTACAGAGTACAGCCCACACATTAAACCAAATTCACAGAATTGTTTGTGCAATAACAATGTTTGGGGCCTGATAAGAACCCAACAGTGATGGAGGTCCCGTTCATGGGAAGGTTAAACAATAATAACAAATGAATGGTATTATAATGGAGAGTGAAACTGAAAGCTAAGGAGGGAACAATGCACCCCTCATCTCATGTGGAGACTGAAATAGTTTGATAATAGGACATATCTGTACATCAGAAATCAGGACAGTGTTAATCAGGACATCAGAAATCAGGACAGTGCTAATCAGGACATCAGAAATCAGGACAGTGTTAATCAGGACATCAGAAATCAGGACAGTGCTAATCAGGACATTGCTAATCAGGACACCTTCCATCAGGACATTTTTGCATTAAAAATTTCATAATTTTTGGCAAGTCCCAAAATTTCTCACAATCCTTCTAATGCCAAAAATATTTTTCACAGAATATACTAGATTTTGCAACCTTAAAAATATGCCGGTATATAGAGTGTGACTGTCTAACATACACACAGAGAGCCAGAGGAGTGGAGTACTTACACTTTCTGCTGTGGGCATGGAGGTTGGTAGGAGTGGGATGGAGGGGAAGAGGTATTGTAGAGGGTAGAGGAGAGAGAGTAGGATGAGGACACACTCTGAGACATAAGAGACATCACTGGAGTAGAGGATAACCTGGGGGGGGAGGGGGGAGGGGGGAGGGGGAGGGAAGAGGGAGGTGGGAGAGAGGGAGGATGAAGAGAGAGGGATAAGGAGGAAAGGAGAGGGAGGAGGGATGGGAGGGATGGAGAGGGAGGTGGGAGAGGGAGGGAAGAGGGAGAAGAAGGAAGAGATTGGGAGGGGAGGGTGGAGAGGGAGAGGAAGAGGGAGGAAGGAGGAGGGAGAGAGGGGAAGGTGGAGGGGGAAGGGGAGAAGAAAGGTGGAAGGGACGGGGAGAAGGAGGGAGAGAGGGGAGGGTGGACAGAGAGAGAAGGTGGGATAAACAAATCCAACATTTAATAACTTCCCAGATGAAAGAGATAACAGATAGCATCTCCAACAAGACAAACAATTCCATGAATAAGGTAGTTTTCTCCAGAAAAGGAGAGTGTCTCCTAGAATCATTCACCACAAAACAGTGTACACATTTCAGTGAAATAGAAAAGGTTTTCAACAATCAACTTTATTGTTGCCCCACTAGTTTATCCCAGCCTCCATTAGGGGGTCTGGACTCCCTCACGGTATCCGGCACATGTAAACAACCAGGGGGGGCCGATGGAATTGAAAGGCTGCAACAGTAAACATTCACCAATAAATACACGCTTTCACTTTCCGCCACTTTTCACGCCAATACATGTTATCAATGCATTAAATCTGGGAGAGAATCATGAAAAGTGAATTATGTGTTTGAAGGCCTAACACACAACACCACCCTGTTTTCACAGCCTGCTTTCCTCTCTCTAAAAGACCCTATGAATCGATGCGGTTCGTTTGAAATGGAGAGTTTACATTACACTTCCCAGTACACATTACAAGCCGTACATGTTGGTGGACTTTGACTGAAGGTAATCTCTAGTGAATTACATCAGTGAGGGAAAAGTGGACTGTGGTACATCTCTGAATAGCGACAGAAAGTGTGGCTTACAGAATGCTGTAAGGTATCCTGATTAGTGAGGTGTCCTAATTTCAGGGGTTGAAAGATATACGATCACCTCTCAAAAATGGCCGCCCATCCCAAGAGTGTTACAGACCACAGGAAGCAGCACCAACTACACAGCAGGTCTAAGGCATGTCTAGAAGCCGGTGCTCCCCCTCTATCTATTGTCTGCCATACAATACAAACCTTCGATACAAAACAGAGTCATATTTAACTCTAATCTTAGTCAAAATGTGTCTATTTTCGAGAGTGACAATTATCTCACCCAAAACCGAGGAATACTTGCTGTAGTTAACAGGATGCTAGCCTAGGAATAGTTGACACCTTGGACAGGTCAAAACATAGTGTGTGTGTGTGTGTGTGTGTGTGTGTGTGTGTGTGTGTGTGTGTGTGTGTGTGTGTGTGTGTGTGTGTGTGTGTGTGTGTGTGTGTGTGTGTGTGTATGTGTGTGTGTGTGTGTGTGTGTGTGTGTGTGTGTGTGTGTGTGTAGGTACAAGTAGGTACCTTCTGTTCCGCCAGGACCAACTTGAAGATCTCAATGAGGGAACACACACCAAGCTTGAGGAACAGTTGGCTGACGGAGAGGTCGAGCAGAGGGAGGCGATTGGTCGGAGGGATGGAGACAGTCACCGCAGGGTCTACCTCTAGCTCAACTTCTAGTGCACTTTGACCTTGCACTGGTGCTCGCATGGCAAGCAGCTGCGATATCCATCTTTCAACTTCAACTATAGCCCTTCTTGGATCGCTTCCCCCCCTTATCCCCCCGTTCCCCTCTCCCTCTCCCCCCTCGGCTGTTGAACTGTGAATGAGAGCGTTCCATGTTAAATCCTCTCCGAAGAAATGCTCCACGAAATGTTGCAGTGAGAGAAGAATCTTGCGGAAGAAAGAGTAGAAAGGATGGTGTGAGAGTACACACACAGATAGGATCCCCCACTCTTGAATACACACAGAGTCCACGTCAATTGGACAAATATCCCCCCGGGGGTCACCCTGTAGGGGGTCGAAGAGGTGAGAAAATGATAGACAGACCCCGTACGTTCGTGTATTAGTCTCTGTGTCAGTGAGCATAAACTGGTGCATTCTCTGCTCGGGGAGCTCTATAGAACAGCCATCGGGTTGGCAGAAATAGGCAACATCAGATGTGAGAGAATTGCCATCGTTCTCTCCATGAGTGAACGATCGGAGGATAGTGGGCTGGGAGGAGGAGGAGGAGGCGGAGGACCAGCTGGTGTTGAGGCCAACCCAAGAGTGGACCCCAGGGGAGGAGTAAGTATCAAATACTGGGACTCCGGGACCAACGAGAAGAAGGTGCTCGACGAGATGATCACTTGGAGATGGTGAATGGGTATCCATTACGGCCACTCACTGTTCAAAAAGAGAACATACAATCAGTGTTACCCTAATAACTGTCTTCATTAGAGGGGCCTGGTAATTAAGTGTAGAATGTTCTAAATGCATTTAGTCAACTAATCATACACATAAGGTATTGTATTACATGTACATTAAGAGGTGATTGATACAGACTTCATCACAGGATATATGTAGAGGACAGTGCTAGGTAAACCATCACTGTATAGCTCTTATGAATACTGAAAAGTGGGCTATACTTAAAAATATATTCATTCAGGTTGGCTGACGTCACGGCAATAAACTCATTGATACACGTATTTAATGCACACCAGTTTATTGTTTACAAATGCTTCTCCGTGTTACGAGGTCTTCGATTTACATGTCCTCCTACTAATAGCGGTGTTGGTAAACGTACCGTAATATCCCACATCAGTAGTACGGAAGTTATGACTCGGAAAGGGCTGCCCTTTTCGTCAAAAGGTTGCTGTGGTGTGCTCTATTTCGCGCGTCCCTTTCCACGCATGCGCAGTAGGAACAAAATGGTGACACCTAATCATATGTTTGGGAGGTGACAGTTGCTTCAAACGCCCTTCTTCGTCAAGTTAGCCCCGTATTTGCCGTACTATAATCAAAGAAAGAATGCCCAGAAGGTCCCGCTCACGTTCACCGGGAAAAAACCGCCGGCGGCGCTCCAGGTCTCGTAGCCGGAGCCCGAGAAGGCAGCCTAGTCCGCCCAACGCTCGAAAAGACCGCGCTCGCTCGCCGAGACGTGTAAAACGCTACTCCCGCTCCAGGAGTCGCTCAAAAAGCAGAGAAAGAATTGACAGGCAAGCTCTCCCCGTGACGTCATGTAATAACAATAAGCGCGTACTATCCAAGCGCTTTTGTATTTCCTCAGATTTGGACGGTATGTGCAGAAGAGAGCAGAGCGGGAAAGAGAGAAAAAGGAAGAGGAAGAGAAGAAGAAAAAAGAAGGAGGTGATAAACGTCTTGAAGAAGAAAGACAACGTCGAAAGTAAATACTCTGTAGTGACCTTGTCTTAGTTAAGAGTGTGTGTCTGACTTTTTTCTCTCTCTCTCTCTCTCTCTGCTCTCCCAGACGTCAAGATGAGTTGGAGTCCAAGCTAATTGAGGACGAAACCCAGAAGAGGGTGGAGGAGTTGGTTGCTAAGCGGGTTGCCGAGGAGCTGGAGCGGCGGAAGGATGAGATCGAGGCTGAGGTTTTGCGACGAGTTGAGGAGGCAAAGAAGGTTGTCCACGCCCACAATCCCTTATCCCTACATCTGTTGTTATTGCTGCATAACATTGACCCCTACTGCTTATTTCTGGCAGCACCACCGTTACATCCGTCAACATTTAGTGGAATTGTTTTAACTAATTAGGGAGGTCTATTAGAGCAGGTTATTAGAGGGTTTTAACCAATTAATTAGAACAGTTTATTAGAGGGTTCTAACTAATGATTAGGGCAGTTTATTGCCAACATGTGGTGGGCAGGACACACTGCACATTATTGTCTCCTCCTTGTACAGATAATGGAACAGCAGTTACTTGAGGAACTAGAGACAAAGAGAAAACTGCAAGAAGAGGAAGAGAGCAGAAAAATGGTCAGTCATCAACAATTGGTTACAGTAGGGTATGTTATAACCTGTGTTGTTGTTAGAAAGTGTTTCGTGTGTTTTTACAATACTTGGTATCTGAAGTGTGCATCTGTTACAAATTGTGGAATGTACATTCTTTATAAATTTGACTTACTCCCTCCCTCCCTTCGTGTAGCTATAGTGTTGTGTTCCGGTATGTAAAGTATGGACATTCCTCATACGAGTAAACCTTGATAAACAGTACCGCATTTGTTCCCTTCCAACTGACTTGTGTACTTTCGGCATTTCAAATGAGCCCACATCCCTCCCTAAGTCCCACGACCGTCTGGGTTAGAGAATTCCTCCGATGACACCACAAAGAGGTGTGGCCGGTGGTATGCTTTTTTGTCCATAGATAAGAGTGTCTGTGTCTGTCTGTGCCTCGTTAAGTAATTGACAACTGTGCCTTCTAAGAGAAGCAATGGGCCTACACGTTCATTTCTCACATGTTTAATCACAAGCTAATTAAGCTAATCAAATGACTCCCCATTAAGGCTTGGCTGTACATGGCATTCTAGCTTGTGACTCGTACCTGACAAAAGTGTGTGTTTCTGGGAAATAGCAACTCAGACTTGGCTTAGACATCTGACTTACGGTCTGTGAAAGTGAATACATTACTGTTTTGCCAGGAGTGCTGAGCCCTTAGTAGTAGCTACCCTAACTGTAACTAATGCCTCTTCTGCAATGGGTTACCTCTCTCTTCCAAGAAGATGAGCTCACTTTGGCTATGAAGTAGTGTTTCTCTGTGTTTTGGGTGCAGTGCCAGGCACATCTTGAGGCTAACTATTGTGTACTAATAACTGGAATTTTTGTACCTGTCCATGTTTTGACAAATCCCCCAGTCTTTGATCCTGGAAGATAAAGTACAGCTCCCTTTACTGCTCTCTACTCCACAGTGACCTGTGGCCAATTATCACTTCCATTTTTTAGTGTGCTGTTAAGCCCTACCTTGGCAACCATCACTAGGTCGGAGATTATATCAGCGATTGTAGCCTGTTAGAACAATGACATTACTCACTTCACACCCTGGCCTGCTGACCCCCTGACAATAGATAGTCAGTTACTACTGTACCTTTACTACCCATCACAACCCCCTCACACACACACACATACACACACACACACACACACACACACACACACACACACACACACACACACACACACACACACACACACACACACACACACACACACAGAGCTTCCCTCCTCTCTCTCTCAGTTTCAACCTAACTTTAAACAATAGCTCTTAATAATCATTAATACATTGTGTGTAGGGGGTCTCCATTAATAACTATCATCCTCCCCTTATTTCCTGTCAGACGTCTGGGAATGCACTCTTCTATTGTCATGTAGGTGTATTGGCCTCACTGTCTGCTTTCATTAGTGACGCCTTCACAGGTCTCTCTTCCTGTATTGCATTACTATGTGCCCATTGAGCTTTGTTACACAGACAGGAATTGGTAAGTGTATGAGTGCATGGGAGAAGAGGAACAAGCATACCCAGGTGTTGCCTCTTCCTGACTGTTTGCCTTGGAGTGTGTTCTTATTCTTCTCGGAATTTTGAGGCAGGAAGGAATCTGAGCTAGGCTATGGTTGTAGTCTCTACAACTTGTAGGAGAGAGCTCTAGCCTTTCTCCCTCTCTATTTAGCCGGTATAAAGGTTAATTCTTCGAAATTTAATTTATTTAAGGTTCATTTGCGTACAATAGTCCTCCAGGAAGGTATGGTGAACTTAGGGTACAAATTCCACTCACAACTGTCTCAGTTCCTGTGAGGTCTGTAAATAGGCCCTTACATAACTCTGTGTATGAAGGTTTGTGTTTGCGTGTGTTGTGTGCTGTGTGGTGTGTGTGCTTGCTTGCATTGCCCAGGATATCACGTCTTTCTCAAATATGCTTGCAACTTTTGATGGGTGTCCACTACTGTGGTCTCTGAGGTTCAAAGAAGCTATTTCCTGTCGAGGATGGTGATACAGTTATGTCACTAGGAGTGAGGTTAAACGAACATAAAGCCAAGCTTGTCATGGGTGGTGTAGCTGCCCTTGTGTGGGGAATCTGTGGTATTTAGAGTGTGTAGGCGATCTCCGTCAGCAGGCGTCTACCTGTGTTGTGGGTAGGTGCCTTATGGACCCCACTTTCTCCCTCCCTTTTCCCACGCTATGGGCTCTACTGGTCCCCCGAGAAGGGCTTTGAAAGAATTCCCGCTCTAATTGGGGGATTGCACCACCTCTGGATGGAGGGGCAAGGAATGTCACCTTTTAAGAATCCTTTTGAATCTGGCCAGTCACTCTATCCCATCCTCTTTCTGGCAGAAGACCGAGGTGTGTTTTGGCGGTAAGGGAGTGGTAGGCAATAGGCTGAGGGGGCTAAATGCCTTTCTGGATACCCTGAGGGATAATAGACAGTAACGAGCAGGGGCCTCCCCACATAGTCCTCGAGCCTGATCCCATTAAGCCCACTTTGTAACAACCTTTTGTTAATTATAGAATGTGTTTTTAAGCGATGGTCTCACGAATGGTCTCGATACGGCAGATATTTGATTGACATTTTAATTGAGCGGCCACCTTTAACAATCCTTCTGTTCCTCAGTGGTTCATATCAAGTAGTACAATCTAACCACACCTCGCCCACATGCAACACCACCATGTCCTGGTTACCAGTCTTACATTAGCAACACTTTCCACTCTAACCCTGATGTTCTCATTCTGCTTCCCCTGCCTTCCTTCCTGCCCTTTCACAGCAGGTACATCCAACACCTGTTGACCTGTCTCAGCTAAAATAACATTATCATTGCAATTAGCGGTGCTCTCTTTATCGCTGACTGGGTGGGTGAGTATGCAACTTTGTCGGAGGGTGTGCATCACTTTCTCACCAAATTTGAAAACGCCTTCTGGCACATTGTCTCTTTAGTACATGTACTGTATTAAGAAGGCAGGGCTCTAAGAGAGAGAGGCGTGTTATACTATTGTCCCTCTATTGTCCATGCATTGTTTACAACATAATAAGGCCATTGTTTCAGTGGTAGGTGTGTACCTCTGATCTATTCTAGTACTGGTCTCCCCAATGCTCGATATTGGCAGGCCCACAGCAATGTAGTAGGGTGTTCCCATTAATACATCAACACATGTTAGAATTTCCTAGAACACTGGGTGTTGATAGGTATGGACACTCTAGCTATTGTTGAACATTAAATTGATCGGACTTCAAAGGCACCAGGCCCTAATAGCCTCTTTATCTCCACCTATTGCTTCCGTTGTGGGTTATGGCAGACACTCTGGCTGGAGTGATTACTAGTTTATCTTGTTTGTAAGTTGCCTTGTTTACTTGTGTACACTGTATTTGTGGGGGTCAAAGTCTAGATGATGATTAGTTTCATTGACCACACTATCCACGCTCGACCCCTTTCCTGTGGGAGCCCACCCCTGGTAATCTCTGGCTCCCAGCTGTCTAAACCTCCCCCTTTGTGGTGCAATAAGAGGTGGGCTGTGTTAGAATTGACCCTACGTATTTGAGGTGTCCGAACTGTGTGCTTTATCGATCACTATACAGTGGTACATGTATGTGCCCTTGATGTGTGTGTGTGTGTGTGTGTGTGTGTGTGTGTGTGTGTGTGTGTGTGTGTGTGTGTGTGTGTGTGTGTCATGTATATACCTATGTTTGACTGCACACTGCATAAGAATACACATTGTCAGTGTGATAGGGAAAGGAATGAGGAAAACAAAAAGGATGCTTGTCTTCCTTTCTGTAGGAGGAACGACTGAAGGAAGAACAACGTTTGTCAGAGATAACAGCAGAGAATAATCGAAAGATTATGGAAGCCCAAAGGAAACTGGTATGTTGAAGGCCAGTCGATAAGGGTGTAGTCGGCCAGTACATGTTGACCAGCCCAACTCACGGGTTGAGATACTTGTCTGCATGTGTAACATGTGCTCCTGAAGGAAGTGAAGAACGGATTATTATTGTATGTTGAGACTCGAAGAAGCTATATTACTCCCACTATACTCTGTATCATATTCTGTGCAGGCCTTTCAGTGTAGCAAAGCAAGGTATGCTTTCTTTGATGTTCCTGTGTGTGTGTGTGTTGTGTGTGTATTATAACATATACATATATCTGCTTAGGTTAGTATTATTAGCTGAGATCTTAGCTTTGCCTACGGAATTTCCTTCTGAGGGAGACTATTTGTGTTTGAACTTAACGGTCCACTCTGTAGTGGTTAGACCTTCATCACTACCTCTCTCTTATTTCTCTACATGTGTTACTAACAGTGGATATCACTGTCCTGAAATGGCGAGTTTTGAGCTCAAGCACTCTCGAGTGTATTAGTACTGCTGTCAAGATTGGCTGATTGTATGGTTTGAAAGTTTAATGGGTACTTCCACGAAACCATCACTTGTCTCTATCTCTTAGTGATATTTAGCCAGAACTCAATACTTATTTTCCTGTGATGTCACATCACCTTTGTACCCTCTTGTGTGGCCCCCACAGTCAACCATCTAGGTCCAGCCCTCCCACAGCCCAACCTACCTTTATAAATCTTACACTCCCTCTCCTCTTTTCTCTCCTCTGCAAACTGTGCACACTCTCAAAACAGGACGAAGAGAGACTGCTGATGGTGGAGCAAAAGCGTAAGATGGAAGAGGAGAGGAGAGCTCTTGAAAAGGCACAAAAGAAAGCTATTAAAGCTCAGCAAGATGTCATCCTTAATAGGAAGGGTAATAGAGCTAGACTATCTTTCTCAGTGACACCAAAAGCAGAGTAGTTAGGCCTCAGTACTACTGTAGGCAGAGGTGTATGTGTTGTGTGTGTGTTTGATCTATATCAATTGATATGGTGCTAATTACCGGCATTGTTATGATTTCACTTCCGAGTGTCAACACTGTGGGCGGTGCAGACCGACTGTCTATTGTGTTGGCAACACGCGGCACGCGCTCAGTAATGATCTGTTTCCGTTTCGTGGCTGGTAGTATGAAAACGCGCGCCGTGTAAAAGCAAGTAACATAACAGTGAACTGCAGTGCTTAAGACCTCTCCTGTATAGCTACAAGCTGAACAAGTAAGTAAGAATGTCTTGTGTGAACAAATTCCTGTACTTGTCGACTTGCCCTGCAGCTCTAACATGCATGCTCACGTGTACATCAGCAGTGCTTTTTTAGTTTGCATGTGGAACTACCATATCGACTAGCTGTATTCTCCTGTGAAACTAATTACAGTTAGCCTCTCGTAGTTGAAACAAAAGCCATTTTAATCATAATTTTACCTTTTTTTAGCAGGTGAACAAATCATAGCTGCCGTTCTATCAGTGTTATAATAATCTCCAATGAGGACTGGCCTTTATTGCAAACAATGACGATCATGTCCAGATCTCCCGACCACGTTAAGAGACCGATGAACGCGTTCATGGTGTGGTCTAAACAGCGACGGAAGGAGCTGGCCCAAGAAAACCCCAGGATGCACAACTCGGAGCTGAGCAAGCGACTGGGAGCCGAGTGGAAAGCGTTGAACGAATCCGACAAACGCCCTTACATTGACGAAGCGAAAAAGATCCGAGAGCAACACATGATCGATCACCCTGGCTACCGGTATAGGCCGAGAAGAAAACCCAAGAATATTTTCAAAAAGGTTCCTATGACCAGTGGATATTCTCTCGGTGCTCCCTCAACAGTCTCCAGCACTAATCCAGGAATGCTTGGGGCCGCAGCTCACGCCCAGCCGCTGCAGATTGTCACTCTGCAGCAGCAGATTCCGCAGCAAGCCGTCGCCCTCACCTCCTCCCCAGCCGCATTTCCGACAACTTTTCCGGGTGCGACGGCACCGCTAGTAGCGTCGAATTACATATTGCCTTCAAAGACTGGTGCATGTTCCATCATCCCTGGAGCCGTCCAGCCGCTAATACAAGCCACTCCTATAGCCATGTACTCTCCCCATCAGGTGTCACCTTCAGCTACTTCCCCGACCTACCTTACTCCTGCACATTCCAAACACACGCCTGTCATCACCACCACAACAGGTGCCCCAGAATCCACAGACATTCTTAAACCAGTAACAGTGCACACCTTAGAAAGCCACGGTCTCATAAAGGTTGCTCCTCAGGGGAGTGGGGTAGATTCTTCAAGTACATCAGGTGTGAGTTCGTATTCAGAATCAGCATCTCCTCAGCAAGCCGAGTCCGAATCGTCCGTAAGGTCTACCGCTTCTCCTCAAACCATAAACACCAGCAGCACACTTAGTGGCTCCCCCATGAACTTTCCTCTTTATTCTCCAACTCCTGTTGGATATTTCCTGCAGTCCTCAAATCAGCCGATCCAGGCTCTACGCTCAGCATCCAGCATGCCAGATCTTCACACTACAATTGCTGCCGTACCCTCCACACAGAAACATGCCAGCAACTGTAACTGTATCAATTGCTCTCTTTACAAGCAACAACCACAGTCCCAAATGGCAGGACTTCCAGCTGGGCAACCAGCCTACATACTAGTACAGGCCCCTGGTGTCACTACTACAGAAGCAAAATAAGGTTTTGACTTATAAGAAAAGCAGCAAATATATTTATTAAAGCACTTTATTTCCACTTGTCCACTAATTTACTACTGATCACTCATTGATGCAAATATCACTATAAAATTATCCTCTGTCAGACTCTTAGTTTTGTTTACCAACCAAAATGCTGTATATCAAAAGTTCATTTTCCTCATTACTTTTTCTCACTGTTTAGTGCACTGTTTTTACTCATTGGCACAGGTGAGGGTAAATGTGTGCCTTGTGTGTGCAAGTATTCTTACAACTCAATGCTCTGTTAACACCTATATACTGTTTGACTGTACTGAATGTTGAACACTAACTGTAATGTATTGGTTATACTAACATGAATGACTTTCTGTCCTTGCTTTGCCTATATTTCAATCATTTTGAGACGGCTATTGACACTGCACTGAACTTACAATGTGGACTTACAGATCATTTCTGTGCTCTTGACTAGTTATACATATATCTCAATGATCATTAATTGAAAGATCAATGCCCAGAGAACTTATTAAATCAACCTTTTAATTACCTTTTACCAAGGTCATGAAATTACCCATGATTTAAATTTACATTTTACCTTTACATAATAACCTTTCTAATTTGGGACTTTCTGGTCACAGTTGATGTAAGGTGATTAGGATATAATTACGAAGTCCCAGATTCCCCCAGACAACAGAAGCCAGCTTAGTTCCTTTGTGGGTGGGCCAGAGCATACCATAACCCGACCAGGAGGAAAGGAACACTGGCTGAAGACTGATTTACTGTAAGGAGCACCCACACAGCCACTTGCAAGCATGCACCCTCACAATACACACACTTGCACACATTAAAGCGACAGTAAGTTCAGATTGTCTAAGAAGTGCTGCCATTATATATATATATATATATAGCACAGTGTCTATAAATAGCTAAAGTATATTATCTTTTGGGAATGTTGCTAAACTGTTCTTTCCTTGACTGTTCTTTGTGTCTTGGTAGTTTTTCTTGACTGGAGTGGGGTGGTAATCTGTCTTGGGGTGGTTGGTTGTGAGCCTGGCTGTCAGTTGAAGGAGAGAGGCGAGCAGCCTCCTGGAGGTGATGCTCTGCCTCGGTGATGTAGTTCTGGGGAACAATAAAGCCATGCTCAATGAAGTGGAAGCAGTAGAGACTCACTGCCAGTCTAGGCTGTGTGATTCAATAGTCTGTCTATCACATGGCATTCACATGTAAGAATGTAACATTGTTCACTAATACCAGTGACAGTAGTAGAGTCCCTAATTCTCGATGTAATTCTGCAACATCACCCTTCAATGTCACTGCTGTCTTGTAATGGAATACTGCCTACAAATGAAATATTAACATCACCATGGAGGTCACTCAAGGTTATTTTAAATTTCATTAAACTCTCAGAGATACTGATCCCCTGTACACTGTTTGTTTGATGTTACATGTGATCTCACAACAGAGGATGGTAATAACTATTATAACTTCCGTTAATGAAAGAAAAAGCCTTTGTAACCAAATCAAGCAAGTCTTGATTACTGATTTAGTCACCTATTAGTAAAGGTACATATACCATCCTCATTGTGAAACCACAATCATGAATATCATTGTACTCTCTAATTGGACACAGTACTGAGAAATGCCAGTCAGAGTCAGAGTACAAATAGTTGTTGACAAATGTTCTCTTGCCCTTTGAACATATTAGACTTCAAGGCATTACTTTATCCTCCGGGTGTTGTCTGGTGGTACTATAGTATGTAAGTGTATACACAATACCAGTTTCACTGTGTGTGTGCACTAGGTATGTGGTGTTATGTTATGTCATTCATGGTTACAATAGTGGGGAAGGAAGGAAGCTAGGTCAGCAGGAAGATAAACTGAGGACACTGTCTAGACAGATGCACCGAACTCTATCACCTACAACTGACCCCAACTCCCTCAGGGTCTGTAATAGTCACTCCCAATGGAATGTTCAGCTAGTAAGAAGAAGTGCGTGCAAGACTACCTTTGAAACATGAAGACAGTGCAACTGTGGCTGGGAGTAGAAGCATTTTGTATTAACTGTACAAACCAAACTGTTACTATCAAAAAGGATGTTATCCCACACAACCACACAGTGCACGTGTGTGCCTATAGTAGAGCCATGCTGTCTACTCCAGGCTTTCATCCATAGCCAGGATAATAGCATAGGTCTAACTGGGACCACAGTACATATACCCACCTGGTAATTAATAGTGCATAGTTCAGTGTTAACACACAAAGCCGTTGGATTGGCTAACCTTAAAAATAAATTATCCTGGCCTTGTTAAATTAATATTACTGCATGAGGTGCACTGTGTGTTGTGTGTGTCAAACTATGGAGACATTGAATAGTGTTAAGCCGCCCAAAGTAGAAAGGATACGCAAAGTGATCGTATCCTTGATAATGTGGAGACAGAAATCTTCCACTGCATGCCTACTACACCATATACAAAGTGTTATAATTACCAATTAGTATCCACAGTAACAAATCCAGGGAGTTAATATGTTGTTACATAACAACAAAGGAAGTTGGATTCCATGATTATCTAACAAGTGCCCCCAAGCTGTGTGCCAGGCCAATGATATAGGCACTTCAAATGAATACATAAAGGACCTGAAATCTAACCTGATTAGACTCACTAACACACTAGAAAATGAATTGAAACACTTGTCTTAGAAACAGCAAGTAATTAATTCTTTTAAGGCAGGAAATCAAACCCACCTCTTAATTTGTTCAAACCACCACATTAAATATTAGCCAACCTCAAGCAAAGACCGAATTTAACCTCTATCGCCAAGCACGCCCCTCTCCCACGCAATTATTTTAACAATAGACTATGAATATGATTAACTGAAGTGAGAGTAACTGGATACCCCTGACCTTGTAAACACCGCACGCTAAGGCCCTGGGAATGATGCAGAGGGTGTCAGGTCTCACTAGTATGGTGGATACAAACACCTTCTATGACTCCCATCAACATAACAGATGGAGACACAACAAGCTCTGTCTCTCTCTGCTGGAGATAAAGAGACCCTCATCGGAGTCATTGTCAGCTCACCACTGTCTGGTGATTGAGGATATTCAATGAAGCTCTCAGTGTGGTGCACTCCGGACTCTTAGACAATACATTTGCTATTTATGTTTTCAATAAAGGCATGTGGTGTTCATGTGCTCCAAGTGGTGTAGTATACTATTGTGATTGCTGGTAATGGAGATGATTGCTGTCCCATATCACAACAGCTCAGCCTGTTTTAAAACTGGATAGCCCTAACAATAATGCAATTGCTGTCCCATATCACAACAGGTTGGCCTGTTTTAAACTGGATAGCTAGCTGTATACACCAATGCATAGAGGTATGTATAACTGCTGATCTGTCCAGTCCAAACCTTTTTCATCCTATCCTTGTTCTGCTGTGATCCAAGTGATGCATCTGCAGCTAGTAGCCGGCCAAGTCGCTGATGAGACTCCCAATACTGTGGATTGTACTGCACAGCCAGTTCATACTCCTGTTCAGCCACCTGTAGTAATTCAGTGACCTGATTGAACATGGTTCGTTCTAGGGAAACGCCCAATATCCATTAATAGTAAATGTTTTTAAAGCGTACTCAACAACAATATGTTATTGATTCACTAAATGCTGATGAAGTATTGTGATGTCATTTCTAATGTGTGCTGCTGTCAGACGCCTACAAGTATGATATAAGGTCCATGGGAACAGGTGGGAGGCCGACATCAAGGTAAAGTTAATTCATGCTCCATTGAATACCATTGACCCAGATCTGTCCAGACAATAGTGACTAGGCTGGAGCAAAAGGTTTAAGTCAACACTCTAATGGTAGTGAGATTGAGGTCAGGTTGTCAGAGACAGCTGTGTCCAGCTTTGATACCTCTTTGTTTGGCCTACTCTCACTTCCATGGAGGTGTACTAGGAACAATTAGCCACAAACTGTAATTAAGTAATGGCCGACAGGTAGGAATGAAAGTACCAGAGATATAGGATGCCATGCCAGTGTAGTAGTCTGGCATAGGGGGCTTAAAGTACCCCCTATGAATATTTGGGGGAGGGCAGAGCCCCCCTCAATATTCCAGTCATATGGGGCTTGCAGGCAAGCTATTTCTGTGGGAACATAGCCCTAAATTCACTAGCATGCAGTCCCCCCCCCTCCTCAATATTTTAGGCCACGATAAACTAGTACATGTGAATGAAAGTAGCTTCTTTCTGTGAAGATATTTCATCCAAGATGTACATACAGACAAATGGAGTTGTCTTCATAGAACAAACCAAGCTCAGAGAAGCCATGAGAGAACAAGAAATGGGATGTTAAAGTAACCAGTGCATCAAACCGAAGGTGTTGCCATGCAGGATGTTAGTACACCTATATACACTGAGCAACTACAATGTGGATTTAATCATTGTGTACTTTCACATTGTCCGACTTTTGGTGTGAGTTTTAAGATGCCATTTAACACATCTGTAAAAACAGAAGAATATGATGTGTTGGTTTAGGGGGTAATGAATTGAGAGAAAGGGAGGAAAAATAGTAGGTTTAGCTGCATTATACCAACCTATCTGACTGCCACCAGATGTTTACTTCCAACACAGCTAGTCTACATAGTCTCCAGTCCATTCCAAGAGACATGGGAATGGGTCCGATGTTACGTGTGAGGTAGCAGAAACAAAGAACAGAACTGTTTGTTATGCCTCTATCTTTCTTGTTTTCATAAATACTTACGTACTACTGCATAGGATACCAACACTGTCTGTGGAGAGGTCACTCCAGACACATCATGCTGTAAACCACAATGGTCTCAATAACAGCTTGATGTGAGATTGTACATTGGGATTCAACTGGTATAGAGTTACCACAGCTTATATACAATGTCCAAACATGATACTAGCACTCCACAGGCATTCCAGTAGACAATGTAGGTAGAGTTCTTATGTAATAACTATATCAGGTTGGAACTGAAGCAGCTGCTTGTATGTATTTACAGCTAAGTAACCAGGGAACAGACTATACACCTAGTTGTATGGAGGGCTGGTGTACAATGTAGTCACAAGAACTCCTGGAGTAAGTGATGATGTAAGAAGGCCATCAGTAGCGGCTGTTTCCAGAAACTCAAAGGCAACAGCATAAAGGTTGATCACCAATTCCGTCAAGTTGTACACAACATGTATATCCAACAAAGAAGCAAGTTAGCATACACACTAACACTTATTGGAATATTTAGGACAACCAAGACTTGAAATATTAATAAACAGGACACTTTCTGCTGTCTATGCTTGTGCACCTTTTTTAAACCCTTGAAATCTGACTCAATGGTATCCTGGATTGGGAAGCTTCACTGTGGCTAATCAGCAGGCCTCACAACATATACATGTTCTAAAACCACAACTGCTCAGACCTGGCTAGGGTATGTAAGGCTAGGCCATCACAGAGCAGCTAAGCATAAGAGGTGCTGATGAGGGCCAACCAGCCCGAAACAGCTGTCTCCCGTTTGCCTGGTTTGCTCACACGTTTTTTCATGTGAACACATTAACCAGAGATAGTTAATCTGAACCTCAAGGTCTTGTGCTGTGGCGAGCTCCTCACTGACCACACCCACATAATAATGTAGTGTTGGTAATGTAGGTCTTCTCTGCAGAGCTGTTTTGAAGTAGTTCCTTGCCTCTAGCCACCTGCCCTGCAAACGGCAGAGGTGAGCCATATTCGTGTTTGCATTGACGTGGTCTGGTTTGTAGGAGAGAGCAGTGAGGTAGGCCTCCTCTGCTTCAAGTGCTCTTTCTGTGTGTGCGTGTGTGTGTGTGTGTGTGTGTGTGTGTGTGTGTGTGTGTGTGTGTGTGTGTGTGTGTGTGGAGTGGAGGGGGGAAAGACTTGTATTAATCAAGTCAAGTCCATTTTAATAATTGGGCCAGACCTGTATTAATCAGGACCAGTCCCAGATTGGCCCAAGCAGATGCATACTGTGGTCTCAGTCGAATTGCTTCTCTGTAAAACAGCTCACATCGTCGATCCCCCTAATATGACAGTACATAATTCACAGGTCCACAGTATACAGTGGGATTTCTCTGATCTTGGCACCCTTGGGACAGAAAAAGTGTCCTGATTAGTGAGGTGTCCTGATTAGTGAGGTGTACTGGTGATATTTGAGACCACCAAATGTGTTTTATTTATCAAGGTGTCCTCGTTTCAGGGTGTCTGATTAAAGAGGTTCCACTCTGACCGAGTGTTCCAGCCACAGTGATGAGTACAGCTGCTTCAATTAACATTCTCACTGTCCAATACAGCTGGAGCAATATCTCTATAGAGATCGGATTATTTGGGTTTCAACAACAGGAATTGTTGCTAGGTGACAATTTTGAGAGGATTCAGTTGTCTTTTATCTGTAATTAGTCTGGTATTATCATGAATTATTAAATTCTAAGGGAATTGGGTAACAAAGGGACAGGAAGATAGAGGCCTTATGAAGTGCCAATTTTAATATCCCTCCCACAATGTAGGATATGATGTTATGGGGATGGCTCACAGAGAGCTGTGATCCAACCAGTTAGGCACCTTGTGTCAGTCACCTTACCTTCTGAGCTAGTTCATTGCCCATACTCATATGGACTTTGGCATTTTCGGGATTTACTTTCAGTGAAGATTGGGCAATAGAGAAGCTGTCCAACCATTCCATATTACGCAGTAAAGTCTTGGTCGAAAAGACAACCAGTAGAACACAGAGAATAGTCACACCCAATTTTCTCTATAAAGACAGAAATTAAACTGTAGTAAGACAGCTTGACAATGGGGCCAACTGCAACACAGCTAGAGAAGATTCGGGATTAAACCACAATGAGGGCCACGATGCAAATGTACAGCATGTATAGGAACCTACTACTGAAGGAATCTAGCCACACAACAGATGGTGGATAGTCTTCATTCATGCCATTCACAAGAAATGTGAAGTAATACTATAGGCAAGCCTCAGCCACATGAAACAAATTATGCAACCTCACTAATTCAATTAAACTGTGGTTTAATTCAACAATAGGAGGGATAGGAAGAGGGAAGGATGTATGTGTATTCATGGTCACAGAACATACTCCATAGCTTCCTGGTTACCTCAAGCTTTACAAAGCCTGTTGTTAGATAGGTATGAACCCCAAGGCTATGTGGTCCTAGACAGAAGACTACATAGTGAAAGGCATTGTGTGTACAGGAACAATTGTATATAGTTGTGGGGGATAAGGTAACTGGTCAGGTGTCCACATGAGATACTCTTCATTTGATAGCCTGCCTAACCATTGAAGGGACAGACATATACATAGTGTCTACAGAACAGAACTAATTTACTCTATGCTTCCAGTAGGTGTTAATGCCCAAAGCCAGTAGAAAACAAAACCCCATACTTGGTAGGTACAGCACTCGCTCAGCCACCACAAACCCAACAGGAAAGAACAGATTCATTGCAGGAAGGAACGTAATAACTGTCCAGGACAGCCCAAGTAGACTGAAGTAGTCGAAATGAAGTATCTGAAATTTGACTTTTCTCTTGCTCACTAGTCTTTTCCTGCTATACGAAGCTGCATGTGACATATTCAAATCGTCAAGTGCATTATTGTTTCTGTTGATATTTGAGTGTCCGTTAACAAAACAATGGGAAGTTTCAACAATAGCCTTATCTTCCCAGATCATCTTTCTTCCCTTTGTAAACACTAGAGAGAAAAAATGTTATAAAATACTTATTGAATAACACCTCCTTGGACTCTTAATTAATTAATTAAGGTACTTGTGTCAATTCTCAAATTAGGTCTTGTTACAATGGAAGGCCCACTCACCTCTCAATGGCAGTAGACACACACAGAGAGCCAGGGAGAGAGTCCAGATATTTCTAACGTCTGCAAAGGAGTTGATTAGTGGGATGCTGCCCATGGACCAGTCGTGGCAGAGGTTGGAGGGGTTGAGTAGTAACCACACATTGACAGCACAGAGATAGCTATATGTCAGAAAGCGAGTTTGGAAATGAGGCGAAAAAGAAGCTGGGTTATCAGAATCAATAAATGCCGGGGTTCCTCTTCCAATTAAGTAAATTCTGACAAAGAGGATGGTAATGATGGCAACAGTAAGGATGAACATTCTTATCCTTGGTAAGTTGAAATAGTACCTGGAGATAGATGACAGAATACCCTCCATTTGATGCAAGCATGAGTGTACAGAATAAATTATTTTAGTACACTAGCTATGTTAGTGGTCACTCCAATGCAGAAGTGCATGCTTGGTATGAGACTGTTTAGGTTAGGTGGTCCAAGGGTCAGGCTAGTAAGCTATCTGATTGCACCCTGTGGCTGTGGGAGACCACTCCAGAACACCCTAGGGATCTTCATAATGTAAGCTGACCATATACACCTGATAAATAATAGCATTCCACACTTGTAAACAAACTTTGACAAGCATACCAGTAATGTTATACTATAAGCACAGTGAAGTCTACTGCTTTAGGAAAACCATGTTCCATGAGGAGATATACACCCTTTGACTATAAAATTAGGCTTACATTTGATCAGTAAGTGTGCTTTTCTGCTTAATCCCTTGCCTTCTTTTAACCACTGATATGAGGTCCCACACAAAGCATAGGCCTAGTGCAGTAATGCCCTGCTCTTTACAAAGTAGTGCAATCACAGACAGAATGATAGCCAGGCAAACCCAGAGAAGCGATTGCATAGAATGTGTTTTGATGGCTCTCTGATAAGCAAGAATTGCCAATAGAAAAAATATTGCTGCAAATATTTCAGATCGACCTACAATGTTAGCAACCTAAAGAGAGGAATAAGGAAGTTAACCCAGGCTCAAAGAAGATCCCAAATGACTTACTGCTTCAGTGTGTATGGGATGAGAGGCAAATAATAGACTTGCAATGAGGCTGGGTCCTAAATGTAGCCTGAATCCCATACAACACCAGAGATAGAATACACATACAAGTCCATGTGCTGTGATATTGACAATGTGAAATCCCGGGGGCCAAAGGCCGTGCAGATAATGGTTTAATCTGAAGCTAAGCACAGTCAAAGGTCGGTATGACTTGTGAGACTCAGGAGCTGTCAGTGGTAGGCCCCAAAAGTCGTTTGTGAATACAGTCCTCAAGGCTGTGTTTGACCTGTTGAATCATGAAAATAAAAAGTGTACAGGTCACAATTGCAAAGCTGAACGATGCAAACTATGTAACAACGCCCACACGCGTCCAAAGCCTATTGTTACCTTACGTCTGGGTTGACTTCAATGGCTGCGTGGTCATCAAATACAAAGTTTCCAGTCAGAGAATTGCCATACAGTGCTAATGCGAACCACACTACGCCTAGCGAAGACAACGCTGCTTTGCTCGTCCAACGCGCCGACATGATTCGTCGTGGGTGCTGCAAAACACTAAGGCGTTGTCAAAGCTAGGCTGCATGCCCCACCCCTGAACCCTGACTTATTTGCGTGGGACTACTGTACGCGTATGCGCATGCGTACTGAACCTCACGTGATCATCACTGACGTGCTCGCGCGTATTACGAAGAAAATGGAGTCTTTGAAGAGTTCACTGACTTATTTCTTTCCTGGAGACTGCTATGAAGAGATTATTGAGAACTACAATATCTTAAATGGTAAATCTTTTAACTGTTTCAACATCAGAGTTTATGAATTCTTATTCTGTTGATCACAGTGAGCTGTCTAACCATGCTAAGTAGTAGAGTGCTCAGTCTGGGCATCATCCTGGGCTCCATACTCGGTACAAACTAATGTACTCCCGCTCTTTCTCCCTTATCAATCTCTCATTCCATACAGTGAAGGTGCCTCAGATATTGAAATGCTTGATGGCTCGATCGGTGGAAAACATTAGCTACACGGCCACCTTTCTTGAGCTGGCTGCAGTGACCTTTGCCTGTGCTTACAACCACAATAAAGGCTTTCATTTTAGGTAACCAAGAATTGGTACAGATTATAATGACACTATTATGTAGCTATAAATCTTCTCTGTAGCTCGTGGGGAGAAAGCTTCTTTATCGCAGTGCAAGTCATCCTCCTCCTGACTCTGATGTTCTATTACAACAGCCATTCTGCATACCTTCTCCTCTTTGCACCCAGTTATGCTGGAATTGTGTGGTATTTAACATCTGATGTGGTGACAGTAGAGATCCTTGGTGTCCTGCAGACCTCGGGCATTCCAATCATGCTACTCAGTAGAGTGAGAATGCTGTACTGTATGTAACAAGTATTTTGAATATTGCTCTATTCTTGTTGCTCTACTCTTGTCTTCACCACTGTAGCTGTCACAAGTAATGACAACTTATCAGAATAAGGCAACTGGTCAGCTCTCTATCATCACTTGCACAATGAACTGGCTCGGGACTGGAGCCAGGATCTTCACCACCATCCAGGAAACACAGGACATGATCATTCTTGCTACTTTCGTAACTAGCTTTTTGATGAACACCATTATCCTAGTCCAGTTCCTGTGGTATCCTGCACAGCCAGACAAGGATAAGAAACAAAGCTAGGTATAACGAACTTTAGCAGAAAAATATTCTCTGCTCTGTACACTGTGTGATAAATATAATATTACAAATGAGCATGTTTTATAATAATTATGGTTAACAAATTGTGTGTGATGTGGAAGGCATACATTACATAACTGGAGTACATGGAGATGTGGATATTCTGTGATACTTGTGATAGAGACATTGTCAACAGTGGTAGCTACTGCTTGTCTCTCGGAGGTGATCATTCACGATTGATTCTCTTTACTACGTATATCCTCTGGTTCCAGACGCTGGCCACTAGGGAGTGGTGTCTGTAGGAGACTACACACAGGGACCACATCAGACACACTTTCAAGAATTGTTGAACCTTCTCATCAGGACACCCTGATAAACAGGACCCTTGCTGTCCCAAATTTTAACCTCTGAAATCAGGACAACGCACTGATCCGACTTAATATCGTCTTAGTTAGAGATTCCACTGCAATACTAAATGCAGCCGACAGTAGAGGGAAAATACCTGACACTCGATGAAAAGCAGCTTTACCCTCTCCCTCAAGAGTTCCCAGCAGTTTACTACTGCTCTTCACTATTTGTAGCAGTATATTTGCTGTGTGTTCATCATTTTGCAGGTCTCCTGCTGACTATAGAGAGATATGGAACTTTTGTGTCATTGATTACACGCAATCAACAGTAAGGTGATGGCCTCACCTGCAGCACGGAGCCATCTGAGCTGACTACCAAGTAGCCTGTCTGACCAGGAATGGTGTCCAGACCCGCCTAATGGCGCAGAGAAGAGCAACAGGAGAGGTACAACATGACCACTTGAGGTACCCCAAAAACACAGACTTGTTCTTACCATACTATGAATAGAAGAAAAGGAGGCTAGCCGTCTGGAGATCTAGCAACGTTGTCACATGACTTTTGTAGTAGCGCCGCGCGCTAACCCGTGCACGTGACTACAGTGGTCATAACGAGCCCCACCTTCTCCATATCCGGAGCCTAAAGTCGAGTCGAGTTGTGACTTGTCAGCGCTCGTGTGACGCCGCTGAGCTAACAAGACCGCTCCATACTGTAACCGCATAGCCTGTGGACAACTTGAAGGTGAAAGAAGCAAAGATATAGAAGCCCCGCGAGGTAGGGCTTGGTAGAAATTGTAAGGTCTCGCCCCATTTCGTGTTAATAATTAACACTTAATAATTATCACCTCACTCCGTCTCTCTCTCTCTCACAGGATGCCCTATGTTCCGCCACCCCGCCCCCCACCAGCTCCAAGACCCCCTGTATTCCGACCCCCCGTATTTAGACCCCCTCCAGGTCCCAGCATTCACCAACAGCAGCTGAGAATGCAACAGCAACAATTTAGACAGCAACAACAAATCAGACAGTGAGCAATGTCAGAAACATGCACATATACATACTGTTCCCTCTTTCTATGACTAGTGTTTAAGCATTTCAGTAGGAAAAGGGCCCAGATTATAGCTTTAGTTCCATGGATGTACATTTCAAAAATGTAACCTACTTTAGGTCATGTTTTACAGCATGTAAATAGTCGGGAAGGAGAGAAAAGGAGAGAAGGAATGAGAGAGAGAGAGAGAAGGAGATGGAGGAGGGACCTATCAGATTACTGATGACACAAAAAATGGGCAAAACAATTCGTGGCATGTTATGTTAATGCATCTGTTGTGTACCTATCACAGATTCCACCAAACTCAGCAACAGCTGATAGCAAACCAACAACGTCTGCAGATGGATCGACACCGCCAGCAACAAATGCTTCATCAACAGGTGAGCTGATGATATCACCATAGGATGGTAATGGGGCCTGCTATTAATGCTGTATTGTAAACATCCATGACATGATGTGGTATCACATTACGTCCATTGTTTCCATTTGGTCATGGTATGTATTGTGGTCTCTAATCTGACACTAATCCAGGAGCATAAGAAGATGGTTTTGGATGGGGGGGTGGGGGAAGGCTGACGTTGTGGTGGTCCAACCTATATTCAGGCTAGGGGGGTCTGGGGGCATGCTCCCCCAGGACATTTTTGTTATTTGTATGCTCTGAAATCAATTCTGGTGCATTCTCAGACAAATATCATTTAAGAGGAATTGTACTTTCTAAAGTGGTCCCATATTATTAGAGCAAAGTAGACAGCTATCGGTAACTGAGATGTGTGATAAACATGGGGGGCTACAGCCCTCCGAGCCCCCCATGGGGGGCTAGCCCCCCAGCCCCCCTGCTTGTTACGCCAGTGCAATGGACTGAAATGTATGCAGATATAAGCAATTGGGGCAGCAAAAGGTATCAAGGTGTCTTCATTTCAGGGTGGCCTGATTCATACAATTTCCTCACGATTGCTTGCATGACATGGTTCTATGAGACAGTGTTTCTTTGCCTCGTCATTTCACAGCAACTTCAGCGACAACAGCAGGAAAACTTCCGCAGACAGCAGCAACTCCAACAAGAAAATCTACGCAGACAGCAACAGCTCCAACATCAGTTACACCAAAGCCACCAGGTATGTGAAGTGCCATACCAAACATGGGTCTGTGAGGGTGGAAATGTTCGTCACATGTTGTGATGTACTATTTACTCCTGTGTGTGTGTGTGTGTGTGTGTGTGTGTGTGTGTGTGTGTGTGTGTGTGTGTGTGTGTGTGTGTGTGTGTGTGTGTGTGCACGGATACAAGGATCAGTTGCGGAGGCAGCAGCAGCTTCTTCAAGAGTTCCAAACCAGCCCTGGCACCAGCGGGTCCTCTGTGTTCATATCACCACCATTTAGTTTGGAGGTGCATCTCAACCCGTCTGCTATGGAGGGAGAAGAAGGGGTCGATTTGGGTCAACCGTCACTAACTGCACCTCCTGTCTCCCTGTTGTTACCACAAGCCATGCCCACTAATCAACAGGGGTCGGTCTACCCCCCTCCCTACCCTGGATCCCCCGTTGGCTCTCCTGTCACTCCACAATCTCAGGCACAACCTCTCACACCAAAACTAGATCCCTCCCTCCCGCCTGCCCAATTTCACAGCAGCCCCCTTGCCCCACAATTTAGTGGGGGGGCAACCCCCCAGCCACCTCAAATTACCAATACCCCAATAGCAACAGAAAACATCATTATCCTGAAAGATGGGACCAGAATTATCATACGGAGCAAAGATGAATATCAATTCACAGGCCCCAGGGGCCACAAAATGGTTGTAAACTGTCTTCCCCTTTTCATACCAAGACCAGGAGACACTACAACCAAGAAGGATACAAGTGAGTCGAGTACAGTGACAAACTCAGTTTCGAAAGATGCTCACAGTACTTTGCAGAAGAAGCAAGCTCGTCGTGGGACGAAGGCAGCTCAGAGATTTGTCCTCCAGAAAGCCGCTTCTACAGAGAGTGTACTAACTACCACTAGCCCCACCTGCTCCCCACATGCCAACAGGAGAATGCAGAGCTCAGAGGCTGAGGATATTCTAAGTGAAAGTGGCAAGAACAGTGTTCAGGTGCTTCGAGATACGTGGTCACACTATAACAGTTGCATGCATGGAGGGGTTACTGCGTCAGCTAACACAACCAAGTCAGCATCATCATCTACCGAGAATGTTCTAGAAGACAGGGAGGTTCAGGCTAGTGAGGCGGAGGAAGAGGGAGGAGGTGATGTGAGGATGGTGGGAGGTGCAGAGGTTGGGGTGAGTGGGGAAGAAGGAACAGAACATGATGAGAGTGACGGTACCTCACAGCCTCTATCCGATGGAGGTAGTGAGGGAGAGAAGGAGGGAGAGGTTCGTATCAGCTATATCGAAAATCCAGATGAAATGCAGAGGTTGAGTCGATCGAGTGGCTCTGTCAGCTTCATTACTAGTGATCGACCCATGGTTCGAGGACGGCCACACCCCTCTCCTCCACCGCCTAGTGTGGAGGAAGAGATTAGGGAGACAACTGATGTGGGAGGTGAGGATGGTGTGAAGGAGGGAAGTGGTGAGGGAGGTGAGAATGGTGTGAAGGAGGGAAGTGGTGAGGGAGGTGAGGATGATGTGAAGGAGGGAAGTGGTGAGGGAGGTGAGGATTATGTGAAGGAGGGAAGTGGTGAGGGAGGTGAGGATGGTGTGAAGGAGGGAAGTGGTGAGGGAGGTGAGGATGGTGTGAAGGAGGGAAGTGGTGAGGGAGGTGAGGACAGTGCGAAGGAGGGAGGTGAAGATGGTGTGAAGGTGGAGGGAGGTGAGGATGGTGTGAAGGAGGGAAGTGGTGAGGGAGGTGAGGATGGTGTGAAGGAGGGAGGTGGTGAGGGAGGTGAGGATGGTGTGAAGGAGGGAGGTGAAGATGGTGTGAAGGTGGAGGGAGGTGAGGATGGTGTGAAGGAGGGAAGTGGTGAGGGAGGTGAGGATGGTGTGAAGGAGGGAGGTGGTGAGGGAGGTGAGGATGGTGTGAAAGAGAAAAGTGGGGAGGGTGTGGATGGGGGGGAAGGTGAAGGTGGGGATGTGGAGATAGAGACCCCAGGAGACAAAAACCTGGTCCACCAGGAGGGGGACAACCACCACCAGGAGGGGGACACAGTTACAGAAAAAGTTGGCCTAACTCAATCCTCTCCCTCTCCAACTCCAACTGCACCTTCTCCAGCAAGTACAGGCCCCACCCAGTCCACCCAAATTGCTCCTCCTCCAGGCCCCGCCCATTCCACTCCGACACCTGTCTTGTCAGTGACTCAAGAGATAATAGCCACCCCTCTCCCTCCTCCTCCAGCGACTTTCGAACCTCAGTTCATAGAGCGCAGTGGGTGGCTCACAAAACTCAGCCACAGAAGAGGTAATTAACTTTTTAATGATATTCATGACTAGTATGATTACTCATTATTTCAATTAAGGCATGTTTGGAGATAAGTGGCAGAAGAGGTATTTTGTCCTTCATGGCTCCTGGCTCTACTACTTCAAGAAATATGGAGTAGGTTAACAAAACACTTAACACAGCTATTGATATCCCATAGCTAGTAGTGGATATCGTGTGTTCTATGTCATATTCCCATTCTGGTCTCTCAGGACTCCATTCCACGTGGGGCAATTCGGCTCCACCCTGGGGCCTGGGCCCAGCCCATATCTCAAGGCTCCTCCAGGTTATCAGATGCAGTGGTCAATACTCCACCCAATGCTGTTATATCAGTGGTAGGTACTGCTAGCAGTGGAAATGAAGGGGAACTCCTATAATTAGAGGGCACCTCAATAAACAGGACAGTCTTTACTACCAAGGCCATGTCTGTGTACTTTCAATCTGGACATCTCACTAATCAGGACATCTCACTAATCAGGACACCTCACTAATCAGGACACCTCACTAATCAGGACACTTTCTTCCACAGCAGATCAATCAATTTACGTAATTATACATTGACTCCATGCATTTAGGTTCGCTGTTTTGGTGTTCACAGACCAGACAACTTTGCATCTTCTCTGAGTGTGAGTAACATCTGAGAGATGTATACCACACTGTGAGACCTATCTCTCTTTCCCTCCCTCCCCCCCTCCCTCCCTCCTCCCTCCCTCCCTCCCTCCCTCCCTCCCTCCCTCCCTTCCTCCCTCTCTTTCCCTCCCTCCCTCTCTCCCTCCCTCCCTCCCTCCCCCTCCCTCCCTCCCCCTCTCTCACACTAGGAACTACTGTCCAGAGATGGAGTGGCAGATGCCTTCCGAAGCCAGACAATATCCGTCTCAAACTCCGACAGCTGCTCAAGAACATTCTACATGGTTGCCCCTAGCAACGACGAGAGAGATAGTTGGGTTGAGGCCATACGTACCAACATCACAGCATATGCAGTAAGAGTGGTTGTCCCATTCTCATCCCTGTTACAGTGGAACCCCTCTAATCAGGACACCCTGAAATGAGGACATCTCAATAAACAGGACACTCTTAGCTGTCCCAAATGCCGTGTTTGTGTACAATTCGACCCCTGAAATCAGGACACCTCACTAATCAGGACACTTTCTTCTGTCCCAAGGGTGTCCAGATTAGAGAGGTTCCACTGTATAACACTGCCATTACATTTCCCTTCAGTTGTCCCCATCGGCCCTTGAAACCAGTTGTAAGGAGCTTCGCAATATGCTGCGTGGTGTGCAGTCGACCCCACCCTCCTCCGACCTCCCATCCCTCCTCTCTCTACTCCACTCCAAGACACTCCCTTGCCAAAAAAGCTAAAGTAATTTTATAAACTCCACTCAATCCTAATAATTAGCTTATATTTATAACCAAATTTTAACAGTATATTTTTTTCAGTAATTCCTAAATTTTAGCTAATTACTACAAATTTTTATATATTATAACCAAATATTTTAATAGTATTTCAGTTATTTTGGCAACATTTTCTCTATTAATTTTATAACATTTTTTACAATTTGGTATCAAAAGCAAGTCACTAGCAATAACGTGGTGCTACAATTGCATAGCCTCGTCACCAGGCTCTCTCCTGTGAGCGTACAGTGAACGACCTTTGAACCCGTAGTAAAATAAGACGGGGGCATATGTGCGCGCCTGAGGGGAGAGCCTGGGGACGAGGCTAGCAATTTCATGCACTACACTACATCATTGGTATACAAAATGTAACACAGTTACTAGTAATGTGGCAGAAAATGGACGGATGGTTTAGTCACCAAATCCCAGGTCCAGGGTGTCCTCCCAGCCTTCCTCCTCCCCTTCTTCTTCGGAGAGAGAGTCACTATTGTTGCTGTCTGATTCGGTGAGGATGGGGTTAACGTATGTAGTGCCTTTGGGGTTAAAATGAGTCGGCCAATTTGAGAAGACGTGATCTGGAGGAATATGTATGGTGAGTTTGGTTGTATGGGAGAGAAAAAAGAAAAGTGCTCCCTTCTCTCTCTCTCTCTCTCACTCACACACACACACACACACACACACTCACCATATCCAGGCCCCTCTTCATCATCCCCCCAGCGATCAAAATCAACCCCAACGTGTGTGATCTTGCGGTCACCGTGAGGGAGGCGTGGCCACTTCACTGGTGTACACTTTACAAGTTTCAGTAGAACCTCGGAGCCAGTGATGGTTGAGGAACATGCCTGGATTTTGAGATAGGGAGAAGAACATGTGCGAAGGTTGAGTCATATCACATACTGGTGGGTGAATGGGAGCATAGAGATTGATGGAGAAGTGGTAGTCCTGGTTCCGTACTTTGGTTCTGGAATTAGACAGTGATGATGATGATGATGATGATGATGATGATGTGTGTGTGTGTGTGTGTGTGTGTGTGTGTGTGTGTGTGTGTGTGTGTGTGTGTGTGTGTGTGTGTGTGTGTGTGTGTGTGTGTGTGTGTGTGTGTGTGTGTGTGTGTGTGTGTGTGTGTGTGTGGTTCCTAACTGAAAAGAGACAGTGGTGGGGGAGAAGTTAACAGTTGTTTCTCTCTCTTCACAGCCTCTGAGTTGTACTGCTAGTAATACATACTCCTCTTTTTGGCTCCACAGTACATGAGGGTGGAGGCTGTATATATCATGATGGGAGGGGAGGAGAGGGGAGAAGGAGAGAGAGAGGGAGGGAGAGAGGGAGGGAGAGGGGGAGAGAGAGGGAGGGAGAGTGGGAGAGAGGGAGGGAGGGAGAGAGGGAGGGAGGGAGGGTGGGAGAGAGGGAGGGAGAGGGGGAGAGGGAGAGGAGGGAAGGTGAAAAGGATGAAGTAGGGTTGGGAGGGAAGGTGAAAAGGATGAAGTAGGGTTGAAATGGACACCTACATCAATGCCTTCCTTCCTGACGTACAGTTGGACAGCAGACAAGCCACACCACCTGAAGTTGGATGGGACACTGCAGTTAAATGCGACGGCTTGAGACTCTGGACCACATGATGGTGTGTGGAGCTATCACTGCTGAAGGTAAGAGGAACCTCGTTACCATAGTCACTATCAACCAAAGGGGGCGGAGACTCCTCATTGCTATTAGATACAGCTGATATATGTGATTGATTACAAGAGCTGTCATCGTTAGGTCGTAGTGAGCTCAATTGATGAAGTAGTATACGCTGTAAAAGGTCACGTGATGTGCTATATTTAGTAACATGTGCTATAAATAGATGTATCACTCACTGTAGTGGCTGACATGGGAAGTTTGTGTAGGCCAGAGAATAGGGAACTGGAACACAGCCTCGAGGCGAAGCTAGGTATTGAAGATAGTGGGATGAGCAATCTTAGGATTGCGTGGACAATCTGGGGTTAAAATATCACCCTCTGAAATGAGGACACCTCTCTAATAGGGACACATCTTCAGGTCCCAACTCCATTGAAGCCTGTACATACCACCCTCTGAAATGAGGACACCTCTCTAATAGGGACACATCTTCACACAACACCTGAACTGTAGAATCTCTCAAGATCATTCTGTGAAGTGTTTCCAACGGAAGTTCAAGGGCTAATTCCTCTTGACATGTGACCAGACAGGCCACACCCCCTAGGATACCCAGTGCACATAACACAAGACTTGTTTGTGTATGTGGAGAAGAGGGAGGAGTTAAGGCGGAGCTTGAGACATCGGAGGAGAGCCAGCGGCAGAGAAGGGGAATGATGCCTTGTTCAACTGCCATCTGTAGTAAACTAGAGAGAGAGAAGCAGCTGGTAGCACGTGAGCTGTCTTTAAGTGCCACTTACTCTGGTTTGGTGTTGGTGATGTGGCCAATTAGGAGGATCATGTGATGACTAATACCAGTTCTGTGTTGCTGGGTGCTGTTGCCATGGGTACGGTATGTGCGTAGCAACAGTTCCAGGGTTGTTTTGGTATATAAAATGGTGGACCTGCAACAGAGGGAGAGATGAACTGAGAGAGGGAGGGGGGGAGAGGGGGAGGGGGGGAGGGGGAGGGAGGGAGTCACCTTGAGGTATACTGTATAAGGCTCAAAATCAGTGCTAGTACCCGTGACAACACTTCTCCAGAACAATTCTGTATGACATCATAACTAGTCACAATGACATCACAGCCAGCGACACAGTACATACCTCCACCACCTTCAGCAGCTCAGAGAGGCAGTGGTCATGTGACAACTCCACACACACACTAGAGAGAGAGAGACAAAATGTGTGGTCTACTTGTGGACATGGGAACTGAGTTTATGACATATGGATTGGAATGGGGACGTGTTGAGCTGCTGACCTGGAATGGAATGTGGCCATGCAACACAGGGCCTTCAGGAGTGGAACTGAGACAGACGGAGCGATACTGCTTGAGAGGAGCTGGCACACAGAGGTCAAGACAGGGCCACTAACACACACCCTGCGGCAGAGGTCAAAGTCCAATAATTAACTCTATGTCAATGAATGTGAACTAACCCTGGTTTGTCGTAGACGGTATTCTTGATTGCCATGGCAACAGCCTCTGTCTCTTCCTCCGTTTGTTCATTGGAGAGGGAGAGGCAGAGACAGTCCAGAGTAGAGCTGACAGCCTGGGGTGGGAGCTGAGGGAGAGAGAGAGAGAGAGAGAGAGAGAGAGAGAGAGAGAGAGAGAGAGAGAGAGAGAGAGAGAGAGAGAGAGAGAGAGAGAGAGAGAGAGAGAGAGAGGTGGGGCTGACACAGTCTAGTTAGTGTATGTTAAGAGACCACCTCAATGGGCCCCCATCCCTCTCCCCCTCCCCTCCCTTCCCCCCCTCCCCTACTGTTATGGATTTTGCAGCTGTCACTGGTCGCTCTGCAGGGAGTCTGAGAGCAATGTTGGTTAGATCTCCACCAGTCTGTTCATAGAGCTGTACTGTATGGTAGACAGCACCAGACAGTCTGGTGGAGGGAGCCTTCTCCACCACCTACAGAGCACACCAATTGGAGTCCCTCACACAGGACTGTGTCTGCCACACTATCTCCCACCCTTCACCTTGGCAACCAGGATCAGTTCTCGGGTCCATTCATAAAGGAGAGTACTTGCATCCACACTCCATTCTGGTCACATGATAATCACATGATAGCACACATGACAGTCAGGTTGAGGTCACATGACCACTTACTGGTGTCCTCCATGCCAAATGTACACTCAATGGCCTGGAACGGAAGCTAGTAGAGAAAAGGAGATTTTATTCTTTCTCCCCCCCTCTCTCTCCCAACCCCCTCCCTCCCTCCCTCCCTCTCTCTCCTTCTCCCTCTCCCCCCTCTCCCATCCTTCACTCCCAAACACATCCTCACCTCCAGTGTTGTGGGGTCAATAGGTTGTACGAGGTGGTTTGGAACCCATTCCACATTCCCATAGTCCAGGAACTGGATCTGGGATTCCTCACCTTTCACCTCTAGGACCCGCCCCCTATACCAGCTTCCATTATAACTGAACTGTGCAGCACAGACGGTCCCAGTAGCCATGGTGACACCACGGCAACCAGTCATGGTCCCTACTTCATTGTCTCTATTGAGAGTGTCCTCGAGTTTAATGACTCTGTGAAATAAGGGAGGGAGGGAGAGGGGGAGGGAGAGAGGAGAGAAGGAGGGAGCGAGAGAGGAGAGAGGGAGGGAGGGAGGGAGGGAGGGAGGGAGGGAGGAATGGATGGAGGGAGGGAGGGAGCTGTACATGAGTTATCTACTTCTCACTTGTCCTCTGTTGCCATTAGTTGCAGATAAAACACGTTAGGTGACTCCACTGCCGAGACACACACCTCACAACCATCTCCATCTGGCAAACTTGCAAAACTGAAAAAAGAAACGTCAAATTTTATAAGACTGCCCAAAATGTGTATTAACCTTTTATGTACCTTAGGCCTGCACTGTCAATGGCGATGGGGTGGACGGAAACAAGAGGAAGCCCCAGGTGATTAGAAAGCTTAACGAGGTGGTCTGGATTTGGCTCCGCCATTCCTGCCTTCACCAGCTGTTGCTGTGGCGACGTCAGTGCAGTACTGATATTCAACCCTATAAATTTTCGAGGGAGAATTAAAAATTCTAACCTACACACAAGCTTGTGAGAGAGAATGCAGCTGACCTTCTAGGGAATACCGCCTCTCAACTGGGTCCAGCCACAATGTCTCCCCACTAACCAGCACAACCCGGCCATGTATCGAGTGATCCTGGTACACCTCTCTCATGGCTTGAGCTGCCTGGAGGAATGGTAGGATGTTGACTTAATACCTCAGTGGTTGTGGTTTAGGAGAAAGCTATGAATCTAATTATATGGCTACCTGAGGGGGCCAATCAGGGTCAAAATCAGTCGGTCTCACTCCACAGACGTATATTTCAAACACTAGAGCTGGTTGTGTGAGAAGGTGAGTAGGGAGGGGGAGGAGCTGGGATACATCCACGATTCTTGCTTCTCCGATGTCAATTAGACGAACCTGTGGGGAAGGGAGGGGAAGAGAGGAAGGGAGAGAGGGGAGAGGGGGAGAGAGAGAGGGGAGAAGGGGAGGTCTACCTTGGCCTTTTCTCTATGATGAAACATGAACTCCAGGGGGCGAGAAAATTGGAGGATCCGTACACGATAGAAACAGCCGTCTCTATCACGCAGGGCACAGTAGTTACCCTCAGCAGGCACACCTGAAGTCACACATACACACTCACACCCTCACACCCTCACACACACACTCACTGTGTAGTAGTTCCCTTTGTTTTTCAGGTGTAAAATAGTGAGCTAATTCTGACGTCATTTTCATAAGCCCATCTGGGTCATGTGACTTGACTGGCTCCGCCCCCCTGTACAAAGGGGCGTGGCCTTGTAGAGACACCCACCATCGTGTTGCAGTAGACACATGACTGACTTTCAACTGGGGAGAGAGAAGGTAGAACGATGGTCGGTAGAACGGTGAAGAGAGAAACAAGAAGTAGCCAACCTTTACTGATCCATTGAGTGGCAGCTGCAATGGTCGTGGAGATAAGAATGTGGACGACGTAATGTGGGCGTGGCGGGAGGGACACAGTGGATTCGAACACACACCCCACGCCTTCAGCTTGTAGCAAAGATCGTAATTCTTTCTCTGTTCTTCCTTGGCCTAAGGAGAAAGGGACACAGGTACACCAGACAGTTGTAGACATAATATGGAGGAGACATACCTGCTGGGCCTTGCTGACCATGTCCACCAATGGTTGTGGGGGAGACTGGTTGCTTCGTTCCATCACTGTCAGGAGGAGGTCGGCCCGATGGGTCCAGCCATTAGTTAGCAGTACAGTGTGACTGCAGGGGAGCTTCCTGGGGGGAGAGAGTTGGAGGCACTCCGACGAGACTCCTCGAAATCAGGATACCCACTAATTAGGACACTACCTGTCCTAATTAGTGTCCTAATTAGAGGGGTGCCCCCACAACACTGTGTCCCACCTGTGCATGTGTCCCACCTGTGCATGGCAGGGAAGAGGAGAGCGAGTCTGTTAGTGAAGTCAGCCTTCTTCCCCGGCAGTTCATAGTGGAGGAGGTGAGAGACACAAGGCTGGCCGGGGAGCAGTGATGGAATAACTGTGTCAGGTAGTACTGCAGGGAGACAACAGAGCTAATGAATATTCATTAGTTCACAATTCACAATGGAATTTGGGGCAGCAGACACTGTCATGCTTATGAAGGTGTCCTGATTAGAGGGGTCCTGATTAGAGGGGTCCTGATTAGAGGGGTCCTGATTAGAGGGATCCTGATTTAGAGGGGTCCCTGATTAGAGGGGTCCTGATTAGAGGTGTCCTGATTTAGAGGGGTCCTGATTAGAGGGGGTCCTGATTTAGAGGGGTCCTGATTAGAGGGGTCCTGATTAGAGGGGTTCTATTGATGTGAGGATGGCAGCTGCAAGATTTACTGATAACAGTCTCTTTCTGAAGCAGCTGCTCGAAGCCCCGCCCCTCCTCTTCGGACTTTGCCACCTTCACAGGCCAACACAAGGTCTTAAGGAACTGCGACACTCTGTTTGCCGTTTCCATGGTAGAAACACAGATGATGCTGTGACCACACCCCCTTTGGTTGAGTAATTGCTGTAGTATGGAGTCGGGACTGTGCTCTAAGCATGGAATCACGTCCTGAAAAAACACAAAACTTTCCAAAAATGTTAAAATTTTTCAATTTCCACATACCATTTTTACTCTAGCACGGATGGTGGCCTCAATAGGGCAGGCAATAACGAGATGGGTGGGGTCAGACGGCAGATGGGTGTGGCTAGAAATTAAGGCAGATACAGTTTGAACTGCAGAGCACCATTTAGAACTGGTCACAACCACTTTGATAGGACCCGAGTTGGAACACAGAGCTAGTATCCGTGGCAACTCGTGAGAGAAATTTTTCAGCAGTTGCTCCACCCCATCTAATACCTGATAAAGACCAAGTGTTTGTTAACTTAATTGTTAGTAGGGAAGCCCCTTCTAATTAAGTCCTGTCATTATGCTTGTGTACTGGAGATGTCACATGATAGTCACATGACTCACCAAGTGTGTAAGAGATTCTAGAGAGGCAACTGTTCTCTCTACAAGCCTTATCAGTGAGGTCGGAGTACACACTAATATCTCCACTCCATTTAACAGTTGGACTGTCACCTAAAAAAATGCGAAATTTGATATCAAATTTTCTTGTCTTTTTTTGACAAGTCTTACCTCCCCTTCAACAGCTTTGTAGGAGAAGCAGCATCTGTGGGAGAGAGGGAGAGAGAAAGGGAGAGAGGGAGAGAGGGGGGAGAGAGAGAGGGAGAGAGAGAGAGAGAGGGAGAGGGGGAGAGAGAGAGAGAGGTAAGAGGAGAGGGAGAGGTAAGAGGGAGAGAGAGAGGTAAGAGGGGGAGGAAAGAAGGGAGAGGGGAGGGGGGAGGGGGGATACTTACCTAAACCTACGGCTTGCAGAGAGTGCAGAAATCAGCTCTTGTGCTCTTGTAAACACAGCCCTTGCATCCCAGCTACTAGCCACGAGAACAATCAACCTTGGTTGAGGAACACCGTCCAACCCATCCAGCTGCCTCGCCACTTCTCTCTTGGTTACTAGGGGTAGCAGGTATGCGAGGGTTTTTCCAGATAATGGAGGAGAGATGAGGGTGGTGAAATTGCCTTGGGCTACGATTGGCCAGCCACAAGCTTGTACAAGTGAGGGCGTCTTGAACCCACGAAGGGTTAGTAGTTTACAAATGGAGCTGGGAAAGCCTGCTTCTTCTAGGGAGCAGTGTGGTCTGGTGGTAATGGGACTGTCAACGTACACCGTGTAATATTGGTAGGGTGTTGGCTGGGGAAGTGACCAATTAGAATACAAAATAAAGTCATGTGACATCTCACTTGTTACACAATATGAAGTCAGATGATAGAACTCATTCTACACCTGTTCTGCAGCAGGTTTAAAACTGGTTTTCTTGACTGGTTCAACCGGTTTTACTGCTTTACTAACAGCCCTCATATCTGTCTGAAAATCTTCAAGGCTTTCTAAGGCAGAAAGCAGCTGCAAAAATGGTTAAAATAAGTACAAATTCAAAAAAGAGAGTACTTCTTAACCTCATTGGTGGAAGGAAGAGAGGGGTGTGGCTTAGTTCGAGGGGAGAGGACTGCCAGACCAGCCTCCAACAGAAACTGATTGAAGTTGACCTAGAGTAAGTGTCCTGATCAATGAGGTGTCCTGATTAGTGAGGCGTCCTAATTAATGAGGTGTCCTGATCAATGAGGTGCCCTGATCAATGAGGTGTCCTGATTAGTGAGGCGTCCTAATTAATGAGGTGTCCTGATCAATGAGGTGTCCTGATTAGTGAGGCGTCCTGATCAATGAGGTGTCCTGATTAGTGAGGTGTCCTGATTAATGAGGTGTCCTGATTTCAGGCATATACGTATGTTGATTGGGACAGTAAAGGTGGTGTAGTCATAGCAACCACCTGTTACCTGGCCTCCATCAGTGTTGCAATAGACAACTAGCTGGTCGCCAGGCTTCACGTCGCCGTTAACTACCACCTCGGTCATTGCAGACTGACCCAGGACATTTCTGAGAGTCTCCATGGCAACCAGACCCCACTTCTTACACAGTACGTCTGAACGTCCGACACAAGACGTGACCTGGTCCGACCCAGCGTCATGGCAACCCGTGTTGAGTTGCGGGGAGATGCCCTCCAGAGAGAAGTGCTGTGCAAGAGGAGGATACAGCATGTCCTCCGGGATGAGGGAGAGCCTGAGTGGGAGAGAGATAGTGGGAGGGTGTAATAGACATAGATCTAGCAGACAGAGGTCCGGCAGTCGCTGGAACAATATTTACACAGTAACTGACCACACCCCACACCTTCGTGTGTCGATACTGTAAGCGTACCATGCGCACATTTACACAGCCAAAGTGGATAATGGCAGAGCTGATTTGAGCTCGTGGTGCATAGCTCTTGATGTGATGTAATAAATGCTAGCAATCACTGCTATGCCACTGATAGAGGATCACCCTCACTATGTGTACTTGATGTGGTGGGGGATGAGTGGTGGAGGAGCCTTACTTACCTGTGAAGAGGCTGTGTGTCTTCCTCAGCTGTGTCAATGTAAAATAGTCTTAAGATTGTGTTGGAGGTGGGGAGGGAGGGAGGGAGGGAGGGAGGGAGAGAGGAAGGGAGGGAGGGAGGGAGGGAGGGAGGGAGGGAGGAAGGGAGGGAGGGAGAGGAGGGACATTATCATTGTTATACATCAGTTACTATGGATACCACCAGGACACCCTCACTGTGCCAGGGAGCCATAGTGACTGGAGAGGAAGATGTTCTTGATCTGTGCTCTCTTTCTCTCTGCTCCCAGTACAAAGTCCCCTACCTGCAATGGCTGGAGAGACGAATTGAGCTGGAATAGTTGTGGTGTGGGACACTTCACTCACAGCGGCAGGTGTTGTGGAGCCGCCACTTCGTGTGGCGTTTGAGAGACTGGCTCCAGAGGGAGAAGTGTCAGAGGCCCACACACCACCTTCGTCTGTAAACTGTAGGAACAGAGGTGAGAATATCGACTCCGTAGACGGTCGTGTGATGCTGTAGTGTGACGTGGCGTTAGAAGACTGCGTACCTTCAAAATCCACCACTTGTCCATTTTGCGCTTGACAGTGGAGGTATATACCGCGCACAGAAGGCGGCTGTCGGTAACCCGGCTGTCCTCTGGCCTACATTCACCGTCCACGTGCAAACCAGGTACGCCCATGCAGTTCCTCTGCATTTACGCATGCGCGGAATACCAGGAAAGGGGCGGGGCTACACTACCCGCGTGCCCCCAGAAAGATGGGTAGGAAGAAAAAAGCCGTCCAGTCCAATGCACCAGCAGCTAAGGTACCACCAATTGCATTTATTCAATTAATATATTCCGTCTTCACGCGCTCCTTACACAGGCAGAGCAAAAATCTGAAAAGAAACCTAGAAAAGAGCAAAACGAACAAAACAAACCTAGGAAGGAGCAGAAGTCTGAAGAAAAACCTTGGAAGGAGCAGAAGTCTGGGAAAGAGCCAAAAGAACAGAGATCTGAAGACAAAGCTAAGAAAAAAAAGAAATCCAAGTCATTTGTTACTCAGATTGTTGCCTCGTTGCCTCTCGTTCTGGTTATAACTTCACTGGCTGTGTTTATTGGTTGGTACGGAGAGTTTTGGAGCCTACAAAGTGACTCGGATCAGTTTCAGAAACGGGAGGGTCAAGTGGTTGAAGTGGGGGGCATGCCACTGGGGCAACCCCTGCAATTAAAGCATACTGATAGGCAAAAGGCAGTAGTTGAGGCATTTCTACATGCTTGGAAAGCCTACAAGAAGTATGCCTGGGGGAAGGACGAACTCCAGCCAATCTCAAAAGGTAGCAACGAATGGTTTAACCTTGGACTGACCCTGGTTGACGCCCTGGACACCATGTGGCTGATGGGACTGTCGGATGAGTTTGAGGAGGCAAGGAACTGGGTCGAGAAAGAGATGATCATTGGAGTTGATAAAGATGTCAACTTGTTTGAAACTACCATTCGTGTGTTGGGAGGACTGTTGAGTACTTACCACCTGACGCAGGACAAGCTGTTCTTTGAGAGAGCGGTGAGTATGAGGGTATGAAATATCAGGAATGGGGAATGAGGAATGGAACACGTGGGGTTGTACTCTCTCTTCCCCACAGAAAGAGCTAGGAGACCGACTGTTGCCTTGTTTCGAGAGTCCTTCAAAAATCCCATTCTCTGATGTAAACTTGAAGACTGGTCATGGCCATGCTCCAGAATGGGGTCCAGACAGCTCTGTGTCTGAGGTCAGTACCATTCAACTGGAGTTCAGGGACCTCTCCATGGCTACAGGAGACAGAACTTACCAGGTAGGAAGACAGGGGGACCTAGCTAGCGTAAAGGAACATCCCTCTCCATTTCACATGAGGACACATGCCTAACTGGGCTATACAAAATGTATTTCATTTAACTTTGTATGGCTATACACTAATAGGTGACTACAAGGTCTCTCCCTCTCCCTCCCTACTTCCTTCCTCCCTCTCCCTCCCTACCTCCTTCCTCCCTCTCCCTCCCTACCTCCTTCCTCCCTCTCCCTCCCTACCTCCTTCCTCCCTCTCCCTCCCTACCTCCTTCCTCCCTCTCCCTCCTTACCTCCTTCCTCCCTCTCCCTACCTCCTCCCTACCTCCCTCTCCCTCCCTGTCCCTCCCTCCCTCTCCCTACCGCCTTCCTCCCTCCCTCCCTCCCTCCCTCCCTCCCTGCAGCAAGCTGTTGATGAAGTGATGGACAAGCTGCAGTCCCTCCCCAAGAAAGACCACCTGGTCCCTCTCTTTATCAATGCCGAGACAGGGAAACTCCGCCCAGGAACACTCACTATGGGTGCCAGGGCCGACACTTACTATGAGTACTTGTTCAAACAGTGGCTGCAGAGCAGCAAGACAGAGCCAAAGTAACTTCTCAGGACACCCTGAAATGAGGACACCTTGATAAACAGGATTATATTTTCATGCTCAGGTTCCAGCAGTGGTTTTTGGACTCAATGTCTGGGGTTAAGCGGAGGTTGTTACGCCACTCACGGCCATCCCAACTCACATTTGTGGGGGAGGAGAAAGAGAATGGAGAGTTTTATCCAAAGATGGTGAGAGAGGACATGTCCATCCTTCTATCAACTAACCTTCTCCCTTCCCTCTTCCCTACCTCCCTCCCACCCTCCCTTCCCTCTTCCCTACCTCCCTCCCACCCTTCCTCCTCCCCTCCTCCTTCACCAGGATCACCTGGTATGCTACCTCCCAGGCACCCTAGCCCTAGCCGTACACAACGGATTCCCTACAAAATACACTCCCATTGCTAAGAACCTGATGTACACTTGCTACCAAATGTATAAGAAGATGCCTACAGGACTGAGTCCAGAGATTGTACACTTCAATATAGAGGAGGGATCTGAGGAAGATATTTATGTGAAGGTACGAGTGTTGTGTGTAATGGAGTCAGATTGATCTTCAATGAGGACACCTTGATAAACAGGACACCTTTCACATCCCAAATACCATGTTTGTTTACTATTCCATCAGGACACTTACATGTCAGATGTGTCTGAATGTGGTGCTTGTAATCTCTCCCCCTTCCCCCTCCCCTTCCCCCTCCCCCTCCTCCCCCCTCCCCTCCCCCTATCCCACTTAGCCCTTGGATCGACATAACCTCCTACGACCAGAGACAGTTGAGTCTCTCTTCTACCTCTACAGACTAACAAATGACACCAAGTACCAGAAGTGGGGCTGGAATATCCTGCAGGTCAGTCCCTTTTACCTCCTCATCTCCCTCCTCTTTCTGTGTGCTATTCAGTAATGGCTTCTCCCCAAAAATAAATATAGGTTAGACGTGGCGCGTAGATCCCTATGCGCCACGTCTAACCTGTTTAGATTTGCGTGCTGTAAATTCATTGGACAATAAGATTCAAACCGACGCGCGTCGCTATGTAGATCGTAGATACAGTTGTAGAGCCACGCGTAAGTCGCACGCTAAGCTGCGCGTGACTGCTGTAATTCATGTAAGCCAGAGGCCAACTATAGAGTCCTAGGAACTAGGACTCCACGGAAAATAAGGATCCTAGCGTTCTGTAATCTGATTGGATAATTCAAAGTTATGCAAATCTAACTTCAGCTATTACTTCCCTCCCTCCCTCCCTCCCCCTCCTCCCACCCTCCCTCCCTCCCTCCCTCCCTCCCTCCCTCCCTCCCTCCCTCCTCATGCAGTCATTCAATAAGTACACCAGACTAGAAGATGGAGGCTATTCCTCCATTAACAATGTAATGAACACCACTCACCCAGACTACCGAGACAAAATGGAGAGCTTCTTTCTTGGAGAAACACTGAAATACCTCTTCCTCTTGTTCTCCGATGATCACACTGTTATCTCCGTTGACCACTGGGTGTTCAACACAGAGGCCCACCCACTGCCAATATGGGATGGATACTACTGGGATAGGATATCAGATACACAAACCAAATAGCATCTTCTAATTCCGATTAAAAGTTAATTGTAATGTATATTGAAACTGTTACACCCTTAGCAAGATGGCGGTTCTTGTGAAGACAATCAATATTGGTGGAATCTCCAAACAACGGGCACTGGCTGCTGCTGCACCAATGTACAATGTTAGCCTCATGGAGCCAGGAGGGAGGGGGTTATTCCCTTTGGTGGTCATTGTCAAATTTAAGACTCTCATAAACTGTTTGTTTTGCTAATGGTGTGTGTGAGTGTGTGTGGGGGGGGGGAGCATGTGTGTATACAATACATACCCCCGAATGGGGGCAGCTGAATTTACACCACCTTACAATCATCCTCCAATATGGGATGTGACTCCTACTGGCATAGAACATCAGACACACAAAAAAACTTCTAGTTTAGCTTATTGCATTGAATTAGTCAACAGTCTCAGCTAGATGGGAGATAGAGATTGGATCGGTGATGTCTCTAAAGATAGTAATATTGAAATGTTTCACTGAAATAGATTAATTTACGGTAGGCCTATAGTAGTTAATTACTTTGATCTAAGGAGTAGCCACACGTTCTCCAGCACTTGCTACTTGATCAAAACAACGTGAGTTAATTAAGCATATGTACGTTTATACATACAGAAACCCAGGAAATCAAAGGCAATGTTAGTAGTGTATTTTCTGGTAAGAGTAGTGCCCTCAGGAGCGTATGTAAAATCGTACGTAGTATGAGTGTACAGCCACTTGGCGGTTATGATGCTCCTCGTAGTGTATAGCCTATCGTGGCTAGCCTAGCAGCTTCCGCGCGAGCATTTACATTACCGTCGCGCCGATTGTGCGCGGGAGGAGAACATTGAGACTTCCGATCCTAGTACGAAAGGAACGTCATAGCACTATGCAAGTGGTAAAAATACACGCATAATTGTTGGCGAGCGTAGCGAGCCTTCCTAGTGATGTGAACGGGCGATTTTCTCTCTCTACATCACAGACCTGCATCGTGTTCATACCGTAATGTTGTACGTGCTTCTAATTTTGCGTGCGCACTCTCCCGCTCGCCTAGCATTTCATTAGAAATCGAGGCCCTATCTGTTCTACAGAAAACCAAGTTTTATTAGTTGAACAACTATGTTAACTTACTAGGAGAGAAGCTAGCAAGACAGCACGAACAGAAAAAGCGCTGGAATATCAGCGCAAAATAGCAGCGTCGTTTGGCTCCATTTACCCGCGCATATCAAAACCCACCGCTAAGCCTAAACGTATGACGCGCTACTACGTAAGCATACTCCTCCCTGAACGCTAGGGATGCGCCAATTATGCTCAAATTTTCATGGATTATGCTATGCTTCACTGCTCAAGAAATGTGACAATTATGCTTAAGAATATGTCGATTATGCTCGACGATTTTCTGATTATGCACACGTTAGCGCAGGTTCTCACTCAGTTGCATGTTTCCGCGTGCGCTAGTTTGAGCTTGGGGAACTGTGACATAACCACTGATGCAGTAGTTGGACTAGTGTTACCAGTTGTATTCTCACTGAGGCAGTTGCTTTCTGTCTCCATCACATGCTTTTCTCTGCCCAAGCCAGCCATTCACGACCGTGTATAGACGAGAACCTAGAGATCCGCACACGCACGTCGCAACCACGCCCAAAATTCTCGTAATACTAAGTAAAATGCCGGCATTATGCTCGATGCTCTTAGATGCCGATTATGCTCAAAATTATGCTCGCCACAAGAGAGAGCTTTACAAGATATAGTAGAAACTACTGTGATTTTACCGTTTAACAAGCGGTGTCATGAGAATAATGGGATGAATTTTAAAAACAATAGGCAAATTCTGTGAGAAATTCAGAATAGAATTTTGGGTGTAGGCTAAAGTCTAGCGCCAATGTTCTCCCGCGCGTAATGGCCTGGAACCGAGGGCGAGGCTACTCTGCAACGGAGCAGTTTAAGAAGAAGAAATCCCACAAATTTTCACCCCTTTATTGTGCGTTAAGGTAGCTGACAGCTTGTGTTGTTTGTAGAAGCGAGTTTGGGTACGGACACTACCGTTACCTTGCTACGCATGCGCGTCGAGGTAATGTACATGGCAAAGTTGGCTTAGTTTTATTATTTAGCTAAATCTACATGTCATTATATTGTCCAATCACTTACATGCATTGAATCAATTTATGTGCCTTTGACAGCTTACAGAATATGGCTGAATCTTCATCTGAACTATCCTTGAAAGTTGCCGCGAAGGAACTTGAAACACTCACCAATGAAGAGACAAAATTGCTTGTCCTTCATCTTGGGGTAGAATACTATGTTCTAGAGGACATTGAAAAGCGGTCCACGCCTAAATTAGGCTTTCTTCAAGCTTGGCTGGACAAAGAGGAGGCAAGCTGGGAGAAGGTTGTGTCTGGGCTCCAAAAAATTGGAAAGACTGCCCTTGCTAAAAAGATTGCTAGACATTACTGTCCAAAGTCCTTCCCTCCCTCCACAACTGAAGCAACGCCCCCTTCTTCTACGGCATCACCTGTTGATTCTGTGCAACATCTCATACCATTTACTGATCCCACTGCCACACCCTCTTCTTTTACGGCATCACCTGTTGATTCTGTGCAACCTCCCATACCATTTACTGATCCCACTGCCACGCCCCCTTCTTCTACGGCATCACCTGTTGATTCTGTGCAACCTCCCATACCATTTACTGATCCCACTGCCACGCCCCCTTCTACGGCATCACCTGTTGATTCTGTGCAACCTCCCATGTCAGTTACTGATCCCACTGCCACGCCCCCTTCTTCTACAGCATCACCTGTTGATTCTGTGCCACCTTCCATGTCAGTCACTGATCCCACTGCCACGCCCCCTTCTTCTACGGCATCACCTGTTGATTCTGTGCAACCTCCCATGTCAGTTACTGATCCCACTGCCACGCCCCCTTCTTCTACAGCATCACCTGTTGATTCTGTGCCACCTTCCATGTCAGTCACTGATCCCACTGCTACGCCCCCTTCTTCTACGGCATCACCTGTTGATTCTGTGCCACCTCCCATGTCAGTCAGTGATCCCACTCAGCCACTGTCTCTCCCTGCCTGGAGTGTAGCTAAAGTTAAGGCTACTATACTGCAACTTGAAAAGAGGCTTTCAGACATCATAGTTGATGTCAAGCATGAAATAAGTGAAAAAGAGAATAAAGATCCGAGTTTATTGGAGAAATTTCGCAATAATATTCTGCTTCTCCCCGTTTCCAAGAAATCGTCTCATGCCAAATTCTTTCAAGACAGCAAGCATGAAATTGCTGAAGCGAAGAACACTCGTAAAATCCTTGTTATCCTCTGTCGCTACTTGAACTATCGCAACTGTGAGATCTTGGTCCACATCATTGAGAGGTTCTGTGATGCTCCACTGCAGAAGAGTATGCAGGAATACTGTAAGATGCTAGAGGAGTTTGAAATGGCAACGACAGTCAACGTATACATCAGTGCAAGGCCTCCTGACGAAGAGCTGGAAGTTCCTTTCTCTAAGATGGTTTTGAAGATCGATAAACCCGCCTCGCAATGCACACTATATGAAATTCGAAAGCTAAATGAAGCCATCACTGAGGGATCGTCCCTCTGCTCCCACAGTGTCTACGTCAGTAGCCTCACTATCAATTGTGAGATGGTGGTGGTGGTGAGGTTCCCTTTCAGTGCAGCAGGTTGGGTGATGGGGGCAATGACTCCCGACTTCATGCACACACACCATCTGACAGAGGTGGCCATGGATGGAGAATGCCTCACAGTTGTAAAGGAAGACAGAAAGGTGTTGGTATGTGCTATATATATAGGTTACCTTGATGTCCTATGGTGCTACAACATTTAGCTCCATTTTTTGTGATTGAGCTGCCCTAGGTGCATGGGATTTGAACCCACATGGCACTCTGCTTTCTAGGCTATGGCTTAGTTGGTAAGAGCATCACCTAGAAAGCAGAGTTTGAATCCCATGCACCTGAGACGGGCAACTTCTTGAAATGACTGTTCATGCAAGTTGTGTTGTGTTTTGCTTTTCATAAGAATTGTGTCACACGTGTGGAGGCACAGTCACATGTCCCATGTTGGCTAAAGGCACTGCACAAGGGAATAAAAAGCTGTTTTATGTATATATATGTAGTAAGGCCATACTAAGTAAATTCATTGTTTCACAGGCACTACTACACCACCTGCGCATGCGTGCGTGCGTTATTTATTATTTTTTAGATAAACTGTCTGAAACGGCCCAGACAAATTTGGAGCGATGTAGCACTCGAACGGCTGCTCCAAGAGAGCATCAGGGAACATAAAGCTGGCTCAATCTCGCCACGTTTAAACTGTTCCAGGACTTCTGCAAGGGTAGCAAGCTCGTCCAGTGGATGCAATCCCCAATCCTTTAGCACACTAAGATTGACGGAGTTTTGGACTGACAGTACTACCATGACTACATACACAATCGTGGAAATGTGGCTCAGGGCTAGGGCGCGTGGTCTTACCGGCCAACTTCCGGCGGTAGGGCACGCGCGCCGCCAGAGATTTCCTTTTATACCGTAAATTAATAAAAAATAAGTATATTGCATGCGGTGGTTAAATGGCATGCGGGATTGCCTGTGACACAAGGTATTTACTTAGTATGGCCTAACTGAAGAAGAAGGAGAAGAGAACATTGGAGCTTTGTCAATTATACGCACATCATTGTAGCAATGTGTTTTGCCTACTTGAGAGTATGTGTTATTGAGTATACCTACACTTGTAGGCCATGCTAATATGCTTAAAAAGGCTTATAACTACAGCATTCAGGAGTTCTGAACAGCTTCACATGTTATAGGCATGTCAGCACCATCCCTACATAGAGTCTACAGACTCACTGATTGTGTACTCACGATTCTATCACTGTGTAGAATGATCAGCTGTGGTATGCCAGTAGGGAAGGAGATGTGGTGAGAGTTGCCTCACTGCTTAACTCTGGAGCTGATATAGAGACCAAGGGTGGCATGGTATGTTTTAGTCCCACAATGTGTCAATGTCCACTATGTCAATGCATGATTGCATATGCAGTGGCAGATTTAGGGGGGGGGGGGGAGGGAGGGGTACAGGGGGCTCCAATGTACCCCCTTCATATCTAACATTACGTAACAACTGCAAGTATGAGCACTGTGTGTGAACAGCCAGCAAAGGTGCAGTATCATCTCTCGCTGTTCCAGACAAGTGTTGAAACATTGCCACTCACAATGTAATTTACTGCATGCACATAGATCTACCTATGTGCATACACAAACTATGTAGTTTGTGCCCCTCCTTTCTTATATTACTGCTAGTTGTTTTAACCAGAGTGAAATGAAATATATCAGTCATACCTCTCATATACCTGGGAAACTCAGCATCATATTGCTGGGATAAAATAACGTAATGTGTGTGTGTGTGTGTGCGTGTGCGTGTGCGTGTGCGGTGTGTGTGTGTGTGTGTGTGTGTGTGTGTGTGTGTGTGTGTGTGTGTGTGTGTGTGTGTGTGTGTGTGTGTGTGTGTGTGTGTGTGTGTGTGTGTGTGTGTGTGTGTGTGTGCGTGTGCGTGCGCGTGCGCGTGCGTGTGTGGTGTGTGTGTGTGGTGTGTGTGTGTGTGTGTGTGTGTGTGTGTGTGTGTGTGTGTGTGTGTGTGTGTGTGTGTGTGTGTGTGTGTGTGTGTGTGTGTGTGTGTGTGTGTGTGTGTGTGTGTGTGTGTGTGTGTGTGTGTGTGTGTGTGTGTGTGTGTGTGTGTGTGTGTGTGTGTGTGTGTGTGTGTGTGTGTGTGTGTGTGTGTGTGTGTGTGTGTGTGTGTGTGTGTGTGTGTGTGTGTGTGTGTGTGTGTGTGTGTGTGTGTGTGTGTGTGTGTGTGTGTGTGTGTGTGTGTGTGTGTGTGTGTGTGTGTGTGTGTGTGTGTGTGTGTGTGTGTGTGTGTGTGTGTGTGTGTGTGTGTGTGTGTGTGTGTGTGTGTGTGTGTGTGTGTGTGTGTGTGTGTGTGTGTGTGTGTGTGTGTGTGTGTGTGTGTGTGTGTGTGTGTGTGTGTGTGTGTGTGTGTGTGTGTGTGTGTGTGTGTGTGTGTGTGTGTGTGTGTGTGTGTGTGTGTGTGTGTGTGTGTGTGTGTGTGTGTGTGTGTGTGTGTGTGTGTGTGTGTGTGTGTGTGTGTGTGTGTGTGTGTGTGTGTGTGTGTGTGTGTGTGTGTGTGTGTGTGTGTGTGTGTGTGTGTGTGTGTGTGTGTGTGTGTGTGTGTGTGTGTGTGTGTGTGTGTGTGTGTGTGTGTGTGTGTGTGTGTGTGTGTGTGTGTGTGTGTGTGTGTGTGTGTGTGTGTGTGTGTGTGTGTGTGTGTGTGTGTGTGTGTGTGTGTGTGTGTGTGTGTGTGTGTGTGTGTGTGTGTGTGTGTGTGTGTGTGTGTGTGTGTGTGTGTGTGTGTGTGTGTGTGTGTGTGTGTGTGTGTGTGTGTGTGTGTGTGTGTGTGTGTGTGTGTGTGTGTGTGTGTGTGTGTGTGTGTGTGTGTGTGTGTGTGTGTGTGTGTGTGTGTGTGTGTGTGTGTGTGTGTGTGTGTGTGTGTGTGTGTGTGTGTGTGTGTGTGTGTGTGTGTGTGTGTGTGTGTGTGTGTGTGTGTGTGTGTGTGTGTGTGTGTGTGTGTGTGTGTGTGTGTGTGTGTGTGTGTGTGTGTGTGTGTGTGTGTGTGTGTGTGTGTGTGTGTGTGTGTGTGTGTGTGTGTGTGTGTGTGTGTGTGTGTGTGTGTGTGTGTGTGTGTGTGTGTGTGTGTGTGTGTGTGTGTGTGTGTGTGTGTGTGTGTGTGTGTGTGTGTGTGTGTGTGTGTGTGTGTGTGTGTGTGTGTGTGTGTGTGTGTGTGTGTGTGTGTGTGTGTGTGTGTGTGTGTGTGTGTGTGTGTGTGTGTGTGTGTGTGTGTGTGTGTGTGTGTGTGTGTGTGTGTGTGTGTAAACAAGTTTTCTTGCAAACCATGGTTACTATGAATACCAAACATGGAGATATCAAGGAACTCGGCACAGTTAACGTCTGGAGCGGAAAGAAGAGACCTGAATGGTGTTGTCGAAGAAAAGTGCCAATTAATTTTCATGAACTATATCATATGATTAGTTGACAAGCAATATTGCTACTTAAGCTGGAGCTGTATCGTTGAACAGAAGTGTATTTTGAGCAGCGGTTATGCCTGAAGGTGTGCTTTAATCGGAGATCGCAACTAATGTGCTGCTTTGGAGAGACTGCTTATCTTTGTATGTGCAGAACACAAAGAGAGTCAGGAGCTCTAACACATTTTGGGTATATAGCTATAACTGCACGAGGGTTACAAGTGCTTTTCATTTCCTTAGCATCTTTGAGTTCTTGTTCAGACGTGCTGAAGAAGGTCACCACGAGGAATTCAAAACGTTTGTGTTATGTCACTCTGGTTCAAACAAAAATAGATTTAATAGCCACAATACTCATGTAAACATGTACACATTTGTTTTGATTCTCATCAGTGGTCGGTCACTCCTCTGCAAGTAGCCAGTCAGAAAGACCACCTCAATATTGTACACCTACTCTTACAACGAGGAGCAATAGAGGAGACCAGGGATGAGGTGAGACAGTCATAATATCATTGAAGTAGACTATGTACCCTCTGATGTATATAAATTTAAAATGTATTTACTAACAAGTAAAAAAAAATTTAGGAAATTTGAAAGGAAATATAGGGATTGCATAAAAATGAACGGAGACAAGATTGGGACACAGACATGTTATGAAATATCAACGTAACATTATAGGTACGTCGATATATCATAACATGTCTGTGTCCCAATCTTGTCTCCTTTCCTTTTTATGCAATCCCTATATTTCCTTTCAAATTTCTTAATTTTTTTTTACTTGTCTCCCGTCTTTTTTTTCTGAAACTAGGTACATGCATTTTGCTATTTTGCAGTTTACTTGGTAGCAAACATATTAGCTAATAGAGCTTTGTAGCCTGAGGCTGTCTAACACTTATTGCAACATCAATTGTTTGTGTATTATATTGTACCAATTTTACTTTTTGTGGAGCTTTTGTTAATGAAATGTAGCAAAGTAGTGCCTGGGGCTACTATTTATAAGATTACAAGATTTTATCTCAACAGTAATTATACACCAATTTCCACATTTAGTACTACTTTTGTTAGGGAGATATAGCTAACTATTGCCTGAGGCTATTTTGTTGTTATATTACAAGATTTACATTGTTTACAGAGATTTTATCACAACATTGATCATTGGGGTAATACACTTTACCATCACACCAATTTTCACATTTAGTAGAGCTTCTGTTAGTAAGATACGGTAATGCTAGCCTGAGGCTATTTTTTTACAAGATTTACATGATTTACAGAGATTTTATCACAATGTTGATCTTTGGGGTATTACACTTCACCATCACACCAATTTCCACATTTACTGGAGCTTTTGCTAGTGAGATACAGTAATCCTTGCCTGAGGCTATTTGTTGTTGTATTACAAGATTTACATTGTTTACATAGATTTTATCACAACATTGATCATTGGGGTATTACACTTTACCATCACACCAATTTCCAAATTTAGTAGAGCTTCTGTTAGTAAGATACGGTAATACTTGCCTGAGGCTATTTTTTACATGATTTACATGGTTTACAGAGATTTTATCACAATGTTGATCTTTGGGGTATTAAGCTTTACCATCACACCAATTTCCACATTTAGTAGAGCTTTTGTTAGTGAGATACAGTAATCCTTGCCTGAGGCTATTTGTTGTTATATTACAAGATTTACATCGTTTACAGAGATTTTATCACAACGTTGATCATTGGTGTATTGAACTATACTATCATACAAAATTTCACATTTAGCAGACCTTTCATTAGTCAGATATAGGATTGTGTGCCTCCATTAATAATACATGGCCTGAGGCTATTTTTGTTTATTTTACAAGAAGTACATTGTTTACAAAATTTTTAACATGACGATGCACTACCCCCAGTGGAACTACATAACTATACCAAGTTTCATGTTTAGATGTGTTACCGTTAGTGAGTTACGCTTCTTCAAGCGGAAGAAGAAGAAGAAGAAGCGGAAGAAGAAGCGGAAGATGGAGAATTTACAAAATACACTTTTGTTAATTTAACCCCTTTATCATCAATCAAATTATACCATTTTATAATCACAGTTAGTTTCTGGGTATAGTTACACACTCATGTTAACAGAAGTCCATTACGTAGCAAACCGAAAGTGAAAGTGATGAAAAACCTTATATATGGTTTTCAATGGGGATAGACCATAGCAATCCCTATATACACAGTACTACCGTACTGTGTGATAATTATAGGGATTGCATAAAAATGAACAGACAAGATTGGGACACAGACATGCATCAATATACCATTGTTGGTACATTGATGTATACAGCATGTCTCTGTTCTAATCTTGTCTGTTTGCAATCCATCTGCACATGCTCCTCACACAGGCAGAGCAAAAGAAACCTAGGAAAAAAAAGAAATCTGTCGTCTCACTGCCTCTCGTTCTGGCAGTCAGTGCAGCCATTCTGGCTGTGTTTATTGTTTGGTATGGAGAGTTTTGGAGCCAACAAAGTAACTCGGGTCAGTTTCGGAAACGAGTGGAACGACCAGATGAAGTGGGGGGCATGCCACTGGGGCAGCCCCTGAAAGTGAAGCAGAATATTAAGCAAATGGCAGTAGTTGAGGCATTCAAACATGCTTGGAAAGCCTACAAGAAGTATGCCTGGGGGAAGGACGAACTCCGGCCAATATCCAATAGTAGTATTGAACAGTATAACCTTGGACTAACTCTGGTCGACGCCCTGGACACCATGTGGCTGATGGGACTATCAAATGAGTTTGAGGAGGCAAGGAACTGGGTCGAGAAAGAGATGATCATTGGAGTTGATAAAGATGTGAACTTGTTTTTTACTACAATTAGTATTTTGGGAGGACTGTTGAGTACCTACCACCTGACACAGGATAATGTGTTCTTAGAGAGAGCGGTGAGTATGAGGGTATGAAATATTGGGAATGAGAAAAGAAATACATGGGGTTGTACTCTCTCTTCCCCCTCAGAAAGAGCTAGGAGATCGACTGTTGCCGTGTTTCGAGAGTCCTTCCAAAATCCCATTCTCTGACATAAACCTGAAGACTGGTCGTTTCCATGCTCCAGAATGGGGTCCAGACAGCTCTGTGTCTGAGGTCAGTACCATTCAGCTGGAGTTCAGGGACCTCTCCATGCTCACAGGAGACAAAAAATATCAGGTAGGAAGACAATATCAATCTTAATTTTCATACCAATCTTACACCACCCACACATATATACCTAACTGGCTATCCAAATGTTTTTGGTGTACCACAATATGTCATACTATGTTGGCACTGAGGTTGGAGTATTGGAGACTACAAGATAAATTAAGACTGTTCCCTCTCTCTCCCTCCCTCCTCCCTCCCTCCTCCCTCCCTCCCTTCCTCCCTCCCTCCCTCCTCCCTCCCTCCTCCCTCCTCCCTCCCTCCCTACAGCAAGCAGTTGATGAAGTGATGGACAAGCTGCAGTCCCTCCCCAAGGTAGACCACCTGGTCCCTCTCTATATCCATGCAGAGACAGGGACACTCCGCCCAGGAACACTCACTATGGGGGCCAGGGCAGACTCTTACTATGAGTACCTGTTCAAACAGTGGCTGCAGAGTAGCAAGACAGAGCCAAAGTAACTTCAGGAGCCCCTGAAATAAGGACACCTTGATAACAGGATAATATATTTTCATGCTCAGGTTCCTGCAGTGGTTCCAGAAGTCAATGTTTGGGGTCCGGAAGAGGTTGTTACGCCACTCACAGCCATCTGGATTCACATTTGTGGGGGAAGAGGATGTGTTGAGATATTTTCATTCAAAGATGGTGAGAGAAAAATTGAGCAGATTGACATCTGTCCTTCTAACTACAAACTCCTCCCTTCCCTCTTCTCTTCCTCTCCTTCACAGGATCATCTGGTGTGCAACCTCCCAGGGACCCTTGCTCTAGCAATACACAATGGACTCCCAGAGGCACATGTATATAGCCCCATTGCTACAAACCTGATGAGAACTTGCTATGAAATGTATGAGAGGACGGCTACGGGACTGAGTCCTGAGATAATATACTTGAATATGGCAGTGGGATCTGAGTCAGATTTTTTAATCATGGTATGAGTGAATTGGAAGTCAGATTGATCCTCTAATATTGACACCCTAATAAACAGGACATCTTTTGTCATCCTAAATATTTTCCAACCCCTGACATCAAACCAGCTCACTAATCAGGACACTTATGTCCCAAGTGTGTCAGGATATGAGAGGTTCTGCTTGAGATCTTGGTATTATTTTCCCCCTCTCCTCCTAGCCAAATGACCGACACAACCTCCTACGACCAGAGACAGTTGAGTCTCTCTTCTACCTCTACAGACTAACAAATGACACCAAGTACCAGAAGTGGGGCTGGAATATCCTGCAGGTTAGTCCCATTCTCCCATGGTTCTTACTCATACCTCTCGTCCTCCATCCTTTCTGCATTCATTAATGATCCTCCTATATAGCCATCTTCTTTTGATCCCTCCCTCCCTCCCTCCCTCCCCCCTCTCTATATATGCAGGCATTCAATAAACACACCAGACTGAAAGGTGGTGGTTATTCCTCCATAAAAAATGTGATGAACACCACTCACCCAGAACACCTAGACAAAATGGAAAGGTTCTTTCTCGGAGAAACACTGAAATACCTCTTCCTCTTGTTCTCTGACGATCCCACTGTTATCTCCATTGATCACTGGGTGTTCAACACGGAGGGCCACCCACTGCCAATATGGGATGGCTACTACTGGGAAAGGATATCAGACACACAGAACAAATAAAAACAGCTACTTTTAGTGTATAGCTACTTTTATATGCTGTAATGTGATTTGATAGCATGTAGGACCTATATATAGCCTTCTCTTTTGATGGGAGAAGCCAAGATATGACATATGCTGCCACTCCACTGCAGTCAGCTAGACATGTGCATGTGGTCAGAAGCTACGTTCCTGCATGGTAACCCTTCCTGATCATGGTGGGATGGGTAATGTATGTGTTCAGTACATGTTAACAGACACACAAACTAAGACTCTTCTCCTGGATTCTCCTAGGTTCTTACTCAATAGCTTAGTGCTTACCGCCCTCCTTCCCTTCCTTCCTCCCCTCCCTTCCTCCCCTCCCCTCCCTTCCTTCCCCCCCCCTCCCTCCCTCCCTCCCTCCCCTCCTCTACCCTCCAAGCATTCAATAAATACACCAGATTAAAAGATGGGGGCTATTCCTCAATCAACAAATTTTATTGTATAAAAATTAAAAAACTTATTGCAATGTATGTTGAATTAGTCGACAGTCACACTTTTAGCTAGATGACGGGGACAGTCCACCTGGAGGGGGGGGGGTACAAGTGATGGGTGGAGGGAGGGAGGGAGGAGGGAGGGAAGGGGGAGAGGAAGGGGGAGGGAGGGAGAGAGGGAGGGAGGGAGGAAGGGAGGGAAGGGGGAGGGAGGGAAGGAGGGGGAAGGGGGAGGGAGGGGAGGGAGGAAGGGAGGGAGGGAGAGAGAACTTACATCATATCCTCTGAGAGTGGCGATATGGAATGAGAGCAACTGGAGTGGAATGACGGCCAGAATCCCTTGGAGACAATCAACAGTTGATGGGATCTCCAAGCAACGGAACGAATTCTTCTGAATAAACTCATCACCCTTCTCACCAATAACAATGGGGCGCCCCTGTAATCAAGTAATAATAAAGACCTCTGCATGCAGGATTAGGCACCCAACTCACTCCTCTTGCAGTAACTTGTGACAAAGCTGTCTGGCATTTCTGGAAAAAAGGTCGAAATTTTCAAAAGCATTACTGGCTACTGGTGCTCCTTACAGTGTATGTGTTGTCCCTGGTGATTATCATGATACAAGGCATGTCTTTGTCAATCATGGCCAGAGGTCCATGTTTGAGCTCTCCACTCAGAATCCCTTCAGAGTGCATGTATGTCAGCTCCTTGATTTTCTGAAGAGGGAGGGAAAATAATCGATGGAGTATTTAATAGGGACACATCTTCAGGTCCCAACTCCATTGAAGCCTGTACATACCACCCTCTGAAATGAGGACACCTCTCTAATAGGGACACATCTTCAGGTCCCGACTCCATTGAAGCCTGTACATACCACCCTCTGAAATGAGGACACCTCTCTAATAGGGACACATCTTCAGGTCCCGACTCCATTAAAGCCTGTACATACCACCCTCTGAAATAGGGACACCTCTCTAATAGGGACACATCTTCAGGCCCCGACTCATACCAGTGCTCCTTCAAGACATGTTGCAAAGTTGTAGCCCCTTCCCATGACAATGAGAGACTTCTGTTGGTGGATGTCCTTAGCCATTGCATGGATCTCATTGTCAAGGCTGAGTGTCTCCTTGATCAGTTCTTGAGAGAGAGAGAGAGAGAGAGAGAGAGAGAGAGAGAGAGAGAGAGAGAGAGAGAGAGAGAGAGAGAGAGAGAGAGAGAGAGAGAGAGAGAGAGAGAGCCCTGACGATGATGGAGACACTAAAGATAGAAGTACCAGGCAGTTTTTCCAAAGCCTCTATGATCTGTTGTCTCCTTGGTTGCATGCTTACTCGATCCTCTGACATCACAAGAGCAAACATCACCATGGCAATAAACTGACTGCTGTATGCCTACATGACAAAGCCATTTCAATCAACTCACCAATAAGGGCTCGTGGGTGCTTAAACTGACCTTTGTACTTGCCACACCTATTTCTGGTCCGGCGTTGATGTGTACCCCACAGTGTGTCCCTCGACTAATGGAACTACCGACTGTGTTGGTGATCCCCACGGCAAGAGCTCCTCGACGTTTGCAATAGTGGAGAGCATTGAGAGTGTCAGCAGTCTCCCCTGGAGAGTGTGAGGGAGGGAGGGAGGGAGGGATGGTGTGAGGGAGGGAATGAGGGAGGGAGTGGGGGATGGTGTGAGGGAGGGAGGGAGGGAGGGAGTGGGGGATGGTGTGAGGGAGGGAGTGGGAGATGGTGTGAGGGAGTGAGTGGGGAATGGTGTGAGGGAGGGGAGTGGGGATGGTGTGAGGGAGGGAGGGAGGGAAGGAGTGAGTGAGTGTGTGTGTGTGTGTGTGTGTGTGTGTGTGTGTCCACTGGAACCCTCTAATTAGGACACGTACTGACCCACTATGTAGGATCAGGACACACTGTAAATCAGGACAAGTTCTGTTCGTTATTGGTGTGAGAATTATGGGATATTCTAACCTGATTGGCTGACAAAAAAGGCGACATCATCCCTGAAGATGGGAGTGCTTCGATCAAGAAAGTCTGAGGCCAGTTCTACCATGACAGGGAGTTCGGTTAGCTCCTCTATCAGCTGCCTTGTCTGGGGGAGGGAGGGAGGTAGAGGGGGAGAAGGGGGAGAGGGAGAGAGGGGAAGGGGGAGAAGGGGGAGAGGGGGAGAGGGGAAGGGGGAGAAGGGGAAGAGGGGAAGGGGGAGGAAAGGTGTGTGTGTGTGTGGGGGGGGGGGTAGCTTACAGCAAGGGCCGAGTGATAGCTGGTCCCACAGGCAATAAATATCAATCTTCGACATCTTCTGATGACAGGGATGTGATCTAAAAGGCCTCCAAGTACCACTACATGGAGCATCGAGGAAGAGACAGACAGACAGACAGACAGACAGACACACACATACACACACACACACACACACACACACACACACACACACACACACACACACACACACACACACACACACACACATCATGTAGATCCAGACATAGATAATGTAAACTGACCTTTCTTCTCTTCAAACGACACTCTCCCTCTCATGGTATTAACCACACTCTCTGGCTGTTCAAATATTTCTTTTTGCATGAAACAGTCAAAATTTCCTATAAATAGAGAAAATAACACAATGATCAAATCAATACCTACAGAATAGTACCAAGCATTGCGACCACTCCAGTCCTTAGTGGCGATAACGGGATAGAAGGGGTTAATTATTTAGCTGCAGTGGCCTAAGAATGTAGGAAACGATATGTTTGTAGTTTTCTGTTTTTAATTATCTCATTCAAGAAGACTTAAGATTTATCAGATGATGTTCATTTAATACACGATCGGCTACGGAGGAAAGCTCAACTCTTGGATGCTCAGTTCCTGCATTCCTAGGATACTGTCGACAGAGAAGACCAATTGGCATTCCTGTTGCACACTACAGGGGGGATTCCTGTTGCACACTACAGGGGGTATTCCTGTTGCACACTACAGGGGGTATTCCTGTTGCACACTACAGGGGGTATTCCTGTTGCACACTACAGGGGGAATTCCTGTTGCACACTACAGGGGGTATTCCTGTTGCACACTACAGGGGGTATTCCAATTGGACATTTCAGGGGTTCATACAGGATTTAAGGCTGGGGGGAATGAGGGGGGCAGGAGGTAGTGAGAGGGGGCAGGGGGAGTGAGGGGGGCAGGGGAAGTGAGGGGGGCAGGGGAAGTGAGGGGGGCAGGGGGAATGACAACGTGGTCTATAGCAAGTCCGGGATGAGGCCAGGGGGATATCCCTCTATGACGTATGACATAAAACAAGTACTTGCCTTTCATAATTTCTTGTATCTTCATCTTGAGGGTGTGGACTTCTCGCTGTGTTGCCGTGGCTACACTCTTTTTGCTCCTCTTGACGTGATGAATCGTCAACACTAACAACAAACAAACAAACAAACAAATTAGCACAAACGATATAGCAAAATGTTCTTACTGCCGTCTTGGTTGACGGCTGCCACGTCATCATCTTCGAGATAAACCACCCTGTTAGTGTGTTCTATAATAGCACTGAGTAGAAGGGATAGTAATATTGAAATATTTCACTAAATTAGAGTGGGATAAATGGACACCTACTGAGTAGGAGGGATAGTAATATTTCACTAAATTAGAATGGGATAAATGACCACACCTTGCATCAGAGGCAAAGAAATACTCCACTTCCTTCAGTCCTTCTTCTTCGTCCTGTACATTGAAGTGAGTGATGCTACTGCTTCGATGGAAGTCGGGAGATTGGGAACGAGGAGTGTCAGGTTCGCCGTAGGTAGGGTACCCAGGATCTGATGGAGGGAGGGAGGGAGGGAGGGAGGGAGGGAGGGAGGGAGGTATTCACTCATGCTCACAAAAGGCATTCACTCGTGCTCACCATCACAACTCTCCCTTTCTCCCTCCCTACATCACATCCACTTACTACTTAGAGAGCTCATATACACCGGTAGATTGTCGGTGATCACGTGACGGTCGCTACGGATACCAACCAACAAGGGACTTCCCCTTCGTGTGGCCACCACCTCTCCCGGATAGTAGCTGCTCTTACACACCAGAGCAAAGGCTCCTTCCTGCAGGAGAGAGGAACACAAGTACATCTCTTCTGTGTGTGTGTGTGTGTGTGTGTGTGAGAGAGAGAGAGAGAGAGAGAGGTGTGTGACTTCCTAACCAGCTGCATCACAATCTGTTCCATGAGTTCCTGGAATGTTGGTTTCTCCCCTGCCTGAGTCTGGAGACAGAATTATAATTTAACAGATTACACATCACTGTGAGGTATATTTTATTTGGATTGCATCATTATGATGTCACACATCACCAACATGGCATCACTTTCAAAGTACCACCTTCACACACAAACTACATTCCTCTCCAGTGACCACATACCATTCCAGTGACCACATACCATACCTGTGTGTCGTAGAGATACTGCATCAGTTTGGGAATGACTTCTGTGTCGGTCTCGGACTCAAATGTAAACCCTCGGTCCATCTGAGGGGGAGAGAGGGAATTTTGATGGTTGTCACTAAAGCAGCTGTCAAAGGTGGCACTATTTAAAGAGGTTTGGATTACAGTTGGGAGAGGACACACACACACACACACACACACACACACACACACACACACACACACACACACACACACACACACACACACACACACACACACACACACACACACACACACACACACACACACACACACACACACACACACACACACACACACACACACACACACACACACACACACACACACACACACACACACACACACACTCTAGCTCACCAAGAACTTCTTAATGTCCTTGTAATTTGTCGTAATCCCATTATGGACGGCCACAAAAGCTGTAAGTACACGAGAAACAAACTCTCAAGTTACATTCCTCTGCTGTTGGCACATGGAATAGGGCCATTAGTATGGAACTTGGCCAGCAAGAGCTGCCCTGAACAAGGAAAAAAATTTCAGGGGGGGACTCAGAACTTCCTAAAATTGAGGGGGGTACCTTGGAAATACATAGCCCATCTCAGGGGGGCAAAGCCACTTTCAGGGGGGGCCAATTGCCCCCCCCCCCCTGCGACTCCCTAAAACAAAACCTGCTGAAGGACTGACCATTGTCAGGTCCAGATCTCTGAGGATGGCTGTTGACTTCATTAGGGACTCCGTGGGTGGCCCATCGAGTGTGGGCTATACCGATGTGTACAGGGAGTTCCACGTCGTAATCTACATCTTCCGAAGCTGGAAAGGAATTACATCATAATGATGTAATAAGTACTCACTGCACACTGTAACATATTTCAAGTTTGTGATGTGAACCAAGAAGTTGTTTCACTTACAAAAGACAGCCTCACTTAGGGCATTTACTTTGCCCTTTTGCCTGACTATCCTAGAGTGAGAGGAGAGAGGGAGGGAGAGAGGGAGGGAGGGAGGGAGGGAGGGAGGGAGGGAGGGAAGGAGTGAGGGGGGAAGGGGGGAGGGAGGGAAGTGTGTGTAGAGCAGTTTTAAAAATTCAAACCTTGTTTCAGCAATGCTCTCTCCCTGGATAGTAATCTTATTGTCTCCATCAAATGCAATTCCAGCAGAGTCATATCCTCTATATTCCAGCCTCTTCAGACCCTTCACCAGAGCCTCGAGGATGTAGAGTCTTGTGCGGGGACACAGGTAGTTCAGATACCCAAAGATCCCTTGAGGAAAAGGAGAGATAGTTAGGCAGAACGGGGGTGAGGCTCGCGTATTTCTCACCACACATGATGTAGCCTGGGCTTTGAACGCTCTCAGATCAGGTCGGATCCACAAATCACCGTCTGGTGTATATATAGTTGCAATAGACTTGCTTCACGTTCGCTGTCTATATATACATGTACACGAGCATGTACACGATACTCTAGTCCACCTGCGGTTCAAAGTTTATTTGCACAGTACGCATGCGCAGAGAAACATACCACAAATTTACACACAATATGTACAAGTAATAGTTTCACAGTCAAAAGCAGAGTCATTTAACCCTTAACTGACACACAACACACTAATTCTAGTCTTCTTCGTCTGAGGAAAGAGTGTAGGCCGTATCCGTGGGAGAATACTGTGGGCTGGTGGGGGTGTACTGTGGGGAGCTCGGTGTGTATGCTGGTGACGATGGGCTATATTTAGAAGATGCTGGGGTTGATGGCGAGTATCCAGGGCTGGAAGGTGTGTATTTTGGACTGGATGGTGAATATTTTGGAGAACTTGGTGAATATTTCGGGGAGCTGGGGGAATATTTCGGGGAGGAGGGGGAATATTGGGGGGAGCTGGGGGAATATTGGGGGGAGGAGGGGGAGTAGGTGGGAGATGAGGGGCTGTATTTGGGTGAGGAGGGGGAGTAGGAGGGGGAACTGGGGGAGTAGGTGGGGCTGGAAGGAGAATAGCTGGGGGAACTGGGTGAGTACTTGGGGGAACTGGGTGAGTACTTGGGGGAACTTGGAGAATATTTGGGGGAACTCGGAGAGTATTTTGGCGAACTTGGAGAATAGCTTGGTGAAGATGGACTGTAACTTGGGCTGGATGGAGAATAACTTGGGCTGGATGGAGAATAACTCGGGCTGGATGGAGAGTAACTCGGACTGGAAGGGGAATAACTTGGACTGGATGGGGAATAGCTGGGGCTGGATGGAGAATAACTCGGGCTGGATGGAGAATAACTCGGGCTTGAAGGAGAATAACTCGGGCTGGATGGAGAATAACTTGGACTTGAAGGGGAATAACTCGGGCTGGATGGAGAATAACTCGGGCTCGATGGAGAATAACTCGGGCTGGATGGAGAATAACTTGGGCTGGATGGAGAGTAGCTCGGGCTGGATGGAGAATAACTCGGGCTGGATGGAGAATAACTCGGGCTGGATGGAGAGTAGCTCGGGCTGGATGGAGAATAACTCGGGCTGGTAGGGGAATAAGATGGCGACGTGGGGGAATAGCTGGGACTGGTGGGAGAATACCCGGGACTGGTAGGGGAATAACTGGGACTGGTGGGGGAATACCCGGGACTTGTAGGAGAATAAGATGGTGAGGTAGGAGAATAACTCGGGCTAGCCGGGCTGTACGAAGGGCTTGTTGGGGAATAGGTAGGTGATGCTGGTGAATACCCTGGGCTGGTAGGGGAGTACGAGGGTGATGCTGGCGAGTAAGTCGGACTAGCCGGGCTGTACGAAGGACTGGTTGGGGAATATGTTGGAGAAGCCGGGGAATACCCAGGTGAAGAGGGGGAATATTTTGGCGATGCTGGAGAGGTTGGTCCTGGAGTCCAGGCTGGACTGTACCCCGGACTAAATCCACTGGCATCAGTCGGGGCAGGAGAAAATGCGGCCCCTGAACTTGGAGTCATTCCTGTTTGCCCCCAGTCTGCGTACGGGGTCTGCCCCGAGCTCCAGGGGGTCATTGCAGGGGTCTGTCCACTGACAGTCCCAGAGTCCATTCCATACAACTCCAGAGGCATCATCATCGACATGGTTGTCGGTATCTCCATCGCCTGCTTGCATTTCTCAGCATCAAGCATGAGACTAAAAGCCCCCGTGCCCCCCTTGGGGAGCTGACCCAGCATAATATTTTCACTGACCCCCTGCATACGATCCGCCTCGCAATGAGCAGATGCCTCCATCAGCACATCCACCTGCACAACATTGAGAGAAAGATCATAAACTCCAAAATGCTGACGTCCATTATCTTACCGTCTCTTCAAACGAGCAGCGCATGAGTGGCCCTATCTCTTGTCGGTTGATCCCATGTCTCGTCACAGCCATGAGGTGACCTCTAGCAGTCATGACATCACAGAGAAGTGCCAGGTGGCGGTAGTTGACGTAGGACCCATCAAATGAGATGACATGGTGTAACTCCTTCTCCACGGCTTTCCTTACAGCCTCTATCCCCAGGACCTGGAGATTAAAGGAAAGTATTTTCGACATCCAGCACATCTGCCGCAATCACTGTCTTGTGTGTGATGACGAACCTCTTCAATCAGACACTCTGGAAGTGAGGCCACCTCACTAATCGGGCCACCTCACTAACCGGGCCACCTCACTAATCAGGACACCTCCCTGATCGGGACACCTTACTAATCAGGACACCTCACTAATCAGGACACATCACTAATCGGGCCACCTCACTAATCAGGACACCTCACTAATCCGGCCACCTCACTAATCAGGACACCTCACTAATCGGGCCACCTAACTAATCAGGACACTTTTATCACGAGGGTCCCCCAATTCCACTGCAACCCCACACTACATATGTACACACAACTCACAGAGAAGATTTCAACGATGTGGTTGGAGGTAGTCCGTGTTGGGTCCACTGAAGGCTCACTAAGGACTTTCATTAAGTTGACTCCATCAGTCTCCAGGATCCACTCCTGGATGGCCTTGTACTGGCCCTCTTCATTGATGATGATCTTCTTCTTGGAGTCTTGGGTGGGGTAGTGCATGTACACCTGTGGGGTCATGTGACTGGATCACATGAGGTCACATGATCACTGTCACTTACCTTGGCAATCTGTTCAATCCCCTGCAAGGCCATATCAGACAAGAGGTTGGTCTCCAGGCAGCGAAGGAACATATCATCCTCCATCTTGTTCTCCAACTCTTCATCCTATAATGATGTAATGCAAGAACCTCCCCATATATTCTGATACTATAAAGTGATGTAATGCAAAATAACACCAGTGTACTATATCCAATGACATCATCATTACATCATTCATACCTCTCCTGTTTGGAACTTGGAGTCATCACCCGACATCAGTCTGATTCTCAGTACAAGTTTCTCAGCATTGTCGTCATTGAAGATACAGTTCAGGTCGTCACCAAAGTGATGATTGATCTTCTCTGCAATCTGCTCCATAGTGAGCTTCTTGTCTGTCATCCTCTTTCTGTCCAACTCCAGCCTGTGAGGCAATTAGTAAAACAATATTTGGTCATTAGAGGGTTTGTTTCCAGATTTTAAAAGTGAACACACCTCAGTAGCCATGGAGATATCCGTGCGGGGTCAAAATCGGGCATCTCATAGTAGACACTCACAAACTCCTGATCTTCTCTGATTACGGTGTTCATTGGTTCTGGGTCGTAGTAAATGGCTGTGTTGGCCGTCACCTTGCGCAGTGTGATGTACTCAATCCTACACAGGACATCCTGAATGGGAAAATCACGAGGGAACCCCTCTAATTAGGACACTGACAGGACGGCTTTTGCAGCCTCTACTGCCACATTTTCAACCCCTGAAATCAGGACACTTCACTGATCAGGACACCTTCTTCTTCCCCAGGGGTGTCTGAATTAGAGAGGTTCCACTGTACATGTATATTTTAAAGCTTATATCAACAATAACACATATTCCACAATTGCTTGGGCGAGTTGTGTTGTGTTGCCTTGCCTTGTCTTTCTAAACATCTCGTGGATGATTAAAGTCATGCACATACATGTAGCTTACCTTGCACTTTTCAGCATCTCTTGCTGCTTGCCCACGTAGGAAGATAGTGAGTGATGGGGTCTTGGGCCTCTTGGAGACGTTGATGATTTCTTTCAATCGTGGGACACCGAGAGTGACGTTCTTGGCCGAGACTCCGGCGTAGTGGAAGGTGTTGAGGGTCATCTGTGTGGCAGGCTCACCAAGGGACTGTGCAGCTAGGGCACCTACATTCTCTCCTGGTTGTACCTGTGGGAGAGGAAGCGGTGAAGTTAGAGTTTTCAGAGGGTGGTATGTACAGGCTTCAATGGAGTTGGGACCTGAAGATGTGTCCCTATTAGAGAGGTGTCCTCATTTCAGAGGGTGGTATGTACAGACTTCAATAGAATTGGGACCTGAAGATGTGTCCCTATTAGAGAGGTGTCCTCATTTCAGAGGGCGTTACCTGAGCCTGTTGGAATCGTGTCTCAATCTCTCCAATGATCCACTCAAATGCCTCTGTAGACAGTTTGTGTTCCTCCGCAATCCTCCTTGCACACAGAGTCGAGCGGAGCAAAATGTTAAACAAGAGAGTAGCGTTCTTCTGGGCCTCGAGAGAGAGATGGTCTTTGCCTTTCACAATCACCAGCTTACTACTTAGTTCTTGAACATCTAAGGAGAGGAGAGAGATGCAAGCAGGGAGAGGGAAAGTGAGGGAGGGGGAGGGAGAGTGAGGGAGGGAGAGGGAGAGTGAGGGAGGGGGAGGAAGAGTGATAAAATGGATGATGATAAAATGACCAACCTTTCACAATCTTGACTGGGTCCAGATCTGTGTGACCTCGAGTGTCAAGATGAAACAATTTTTGGGCATTCCAAATAAGCCGACTCAGATTAACCGGCAGAGCCACCTACAATGTACATGTCATGTGACAAAAGCAGTGGTCACATGACTCAACAATCCTTGTCACATGACTCAGTGACTGCCCCACAGACCTTGGTGTTCCCAGTGGGAAAGGTGGAGCGCAGATTGTCCCTATCTTCCTTGAGCTGGGCCCATTCCTGTTCCATCACCTCGTGATCAGCAGTGCTCTTCATAACCTTCCAAGCAACATCCTCCTTGAAACATCTAGTCAGCATTCTGTGATGATTTACAGCAGTAACAACTAAACATACCTTGTGTACATACACAAATCTGAGTACAAGACTACACAATCAAGTTACAAGACTACATGTGGAACATATATACATGTACCTCTGGTCCGAACAGTCAAAGTAGAAGCGTCTCTTGAAGGCTGAGTCTGATGGTTTGATCCCAGGGAGCTGCTGGAACTCCATGAAGGCACCGTCCATCCCGTCTTCTCCATAGCTGAGTTGGACGAGGTGCCTGTTGGAATTCCTCACAGTCCCATCGTAGGACACCACAATACCCTCCATGGCTTTCATCAGACGACGCTGGATGTAACCTGGGAGAACATTACAGGATGTGATAGTGTGAAATTGTAAAAAACGACCACTACACTCTATCACATACAGGATCTACATGTACTTGTCAGATAAAAGGTTTATTGCATACACATGTACATACATGTATCTACTACTCCTCGTTTGAATTACCAGTTTCGGATGTTTTCACGGCAGTGTCAATCAGCCCCTCTCTTCCTCCCATGGCGTGAAAGTAGAACTCGTTTGGAGTCAAGCCGGCCAGGTATGAGTTCTCCACAAACCCCTTGCTCTCCGGACCATAGTCATCTTTGATGAAGTGAGGGAGGGTGCGATGGCGGAAACCAAACGGGATTCGTTTCCCTTCCACGTTTTGCTGCCCCACACAGGCAATGACCTGCGAGATGTTGATCTTTGACCCCTTCGAACCAGCCGTCACCATGACTTTGAAGTTGTTGAATTCCGACAAACTCTTCTGGGCCGAGCTGCCAGTCTTGTCACGAGCCTCGTTCAAGATCCTGTTAACTTGATTCTCAAATGTCTGTCTGAGTGTGTTTCCTGGGGTAGGCTCCAGCTCGTTATTATGAGCCTTCTTTATCACCTCGATGACATCACTCTGTGGTCATGTGACACATTAATCAAGTCATGTGACATACAAGTATATACTGTATAAGTGTATACATGAACTTAGCTGGCTCATTTAAACAAAGAATTGAATCACTCATTCTCATACTTCAAATTTCTGCATGTGTAAGTAATCACTGCCAGCTTGCTCCAGGTAGCTATAGGATTAGGTACTTTCACTCACCTTTGCTTGTCGGATGGCTCTCTGGATGTCATTGTAGGTGACGCTGTCTGCAATAGTGTCCCCAATCCCAATGCTGTGCCCCTCAATTAACAGGTAATTGTTGACCAGCATCTGTACGTTGCCATAGAACTCCCTGGCGATCTCGTGACCCCACTCCATGGTGATGATGTGCATGAGGGAGCCGGCCTTGTTCCCCAGAGTGTCCTTCGAGAGAATTCCAGAGAGGAGAGCCCCATTCTCGATAAGAACCTGCACACAAAACAAGAAATTTTAACTAAAGCAGGGTTGCATTAGGAGTTGGGGGGAGAGGGGGGGTGGGGAAATGATTGCAGAAAACATGTAAAGCCTAATAAATTTGGGGTGGCAAGAGGCTAAAATGGGGAAAAAATGCCCCCCTGTTCCCCCCCCCCCCCTTAAATGCAACCCTGCAAAGATCCCCTACCAACTGAGCTAGAGAGAGAGGTCTGCTGTCTGTACCTTGGTATCGCCAGGGGAGATCCATTTGTATGGACTGTCATCCTCGTCGTCGGGATGAGTGGAGTGGGTACGGATACAATTGGTGTGCTCGGGGATGACGAGAGAGAATATCTGCTTCCCAGTCCAGAGAGGTTTTGGCTTCAAGATGGCCGGCTGAGGGATCTTCCCATCCCACGATGGGATCCACATCAGCAGTTTCATCACTTCTTCCTGCGGAGCACACGGGGAAATGGATGGGAGAGAGACAAGATTGACCTGGTTCTGAAGGTGACAGAGCAACAAACCTTCTCAATGAACACGTCCCTCTTTGTCATCTTGCTGCAGGCTGTGAGGGAGTCCTGTACGATGCCCATGACAGGCCTGTTGCTCTGGGGGGTCATGATATTGCGAGGGACCATCAGTAGCTCTTGAATTTCAGCCTTTGTTTCGAGGCTCTGGGGAACGTGGAGGTTCATCTCATCTCCATCGAAATCAGCATTGTAGGGTGTGGTCACACTGTGTAAGAGATCACATGACATACGTGTGATGTACATATGGCAAAGTCACATGACTAACATATGACATTATGTAACAGATCATGTGACAGTCACCTGAGGTTGAGTCTGAAGGTCGACCAAGGCAATATCTTTACTCTGTGTCCCATCATGGACATCTTGTGCAGGGTTGGCTGGCGATTAAAAATGACCAAATCGTCGTCCCTGAGGTGGCGCTCCACCTAAAGAGAATCACAGAATAACAGCTCTAGTCTGTCACTACATACATGTACATGTACGATGAGTGTATACCCACCTTGTATCCAAACTGTAAGTGGAGGTCACTTGGCTTGGGATGGTAGCGGAGGTCGATTCTTTCTCCGTTGTCTCTAATGATGTACTTTGCACCTGGGTACTGATTGTTACCACGGGCAACCAGTTCTTGCATCCTAAACAATATGGAATAAATGCAATTACCAACCATTCCCCCCTCCCCTTCCTCCCTCCCTTCCTCCCTCTCACACTCACTCACCTGTCAATATTGAATGGAGTGACAATCTCAGGGAAGGTGAGATTTTGAGCAACAGTTCGAGGTACCCCAACTTGATCAATACTCAAGTTGGGATCAGGTGTGATCACAGCACGGGCCGAAAAATCGACTCTCTTCCCCATCAGATTACCCCTCACACGGCCTTCCTTGCTCTTTAGTCGTTGCTTCACTGACTTCAGGGGCCTACCCCCACGCTGGATGGCCTACAATTTAGTATCAAATATATATCATGTAAGCATCACCAAAGGCAAATGATAGTTACGTGACCATTACCAAAATCACATGATAGGCACATGACCATTACCAAAGTCACGACAGGCACACGACCATTACCAAAGTTACACAATAGTCACATGACCTACCCTGGGCAGTCCTGGTATTTCATTATCCACTAATGTGGCCACATGAAACTGGAGCATCTTAATATCCTCCAAGATGATGTGGGAGGCAGCACCATTTTGCTCATTTCGGATAAGCTGTTGATTGCACTTCACAATGTCCCCCAGTTTGTGAGTCAAGTCATCCTATTAAAGTTCGAGTCATTGAAACATAGAAGCAAGTTAAAGGCCGATTAGTATATACCTGGTTACGTGCCGAGCCATGCATAACCACGGCGGGACGCACGGCCAATGGAGGGACAGGGAGAACAGTCACAATGGCCCAGTCAGGACGTGCAAACCTAACAGCAGTAATAATAGATAATGTAACAAACATGATTCTGATGTATCACTGTCCCCATTCCATGTCACCTGGGATCCATTCCAATTATGCATGTGTCTTCGTCACTGATGTTTTTGAAGATCTCCAGAACTCTTTCAGCACTCAGAAAAATCTTCTTTTCCTGGTTGTCGTCGTTAACTTTAACCCATTCTGCTGTGAGTTCCAGGCAGTTCCTTCGATACTTGGGCTGGAATCGTCCACACCCACTGGGGGTCTACGACAGAAAAACAAGAAAATCCCCTTAACTCATACTATGTAAACAACACTGATATGCCTCCAGCTACTCACCGCTTTGGGTTCACCAATTTCAGCAGTAGGGTCAAACTTTTTGTCCATGCTGTCACCTCCTTCGCAGACAGACTTGAGCTTACAGAGATCGTAGATATACTGGAGGCGTTGTCGTGGGCGACCTTTGGACTTATTTAAAATGTCCCTCACTTTCTCATCATTCTGTACAGAAAAGTGGATTGTTCTAAAATTAGAACACTATTATGTCATGTTACTATTTTTACACACACAGGAAACAATGACATCATTGTTGTTATTTTGGTCTACATGCCAAATATAGGCATACCGGGTCAATTAAGAGCCTGGAGCAGTAGTAGCAGACACATCTCAGTATCTTCACAATCTTGGCTAGGTACCCCACGTGGAAGACAGGTCTGGCCAGTTCGATGTGACCAAAATGTCCAGGACAAGTTGACATGTTTCCAGCACATGTTCTACATTTCGATGCCCTGTCAACAACCCCCTGTCGGGGATCCATCAGCCCCCCCAGTTTTGGCCGCCCCCCTTCCATTGTGTAGGGATACCTAATGCCATCTGGAACAGTGACTGACATCCGTTTCTACAAAGAAAGAGTGTGATTAGTACCGCGTTTTTCGGTAAGTGTGAAAAGACCAGAGAAGTGAGGACACTCCCCGCTTACTATCTCCTCTGGACTGAGAATTCCGAACTGGACCCGCTTCACAGGCTTGAGTGGGGCCGAAGAATTCTCGAGCGCCGCCATTTTGTTTGGCAGTTAGGGAGGCTATCGAAACCACCGACAAACAGCCCGGCGCTCCTTTTCGTGACAAGTGTGCCCAACGCGTTAGCCACTCCTTCCGTCCACCTGTACGTGTGAGTTTTAGTGACGGCAGCTCGAGATTACCTTCTCTTTTTCGGTATTTCCCAAGCCACCCAGAGGCTCCTCTGGAAACTGAGAGGCTCGCTCGTGCTTTTATAGTCGCTGGTTATGAGCTGACGTAATGCGTGGGATTTGCTCAATCAGCGAATGTTTATTGAGTGAGATCATGACCTCGTGATATCTGCTCATGCGCATTAGGATGCTTCGAATTTAAATCAGCGCATGCGCTAAACGTGTAACCTGTGCTTCAACAATACACACACAATACAGCATGAGCAACTTTATTTGATATTTCTCATAATACGGCGACAGTGTTGGGAGCTGAGCTCAGCAAGAGCAGCTTCCAGTGATTGTGTCATGTGTTTCAGGTTGGTTGGATCAGTCTGTAACTCATGCACTGCAGGAACCCCTGGAGAGAGAGAGAGAAAATAGGGCAGTTCTTGAGTCGGTAGTATGAATTTCTAACCATCATCTGTAGTATGAAGTCTCATAGTGACTGTTGGCTCTGCTTGCTGCTGGAGAGAGCGGCTAGCAAGCTGTACGTCCAGCCTCCACTCTAGGTTGTGATAGTGAGGTAGGTCCAGGTTCATGTGGGACAAGATGGCACGTACTTCACGGCAGTGCTCTTGGTACAACTGGAGGGAGAGGGGGGGGGAGGGGAGAGGGAAAGAGGAGGTGGAGGGAAGGGAGGACAGGGGAAAGAGTGCTTTCTTACACTGAGCAAGTGCTGATTAAGTTCCTCTGAGAAGCCCAACACCATTACTGAGTCCAGGAAATCAATCTCATTCACCTGTACACAGAGACCAGAAATGAAACCAATATTGAAGGGTGTGAGTGTTGGATGGAGATATGCCAGGCACAGGGGCAGGTCGATACTCACCATCAGTTTTGAGCACTCTGTGATGAGGTACATGAGTCCCTCCACTCCATGCCGTACTGTAACTGGATCAACCCCAAGCTTTTCTGTGGAGATGAATGTTGATGCCAGGTAGAATATATGAAGCTTGAATATACTCACGGCCAGCTGATTGGTAGAGCTTCGGGTTGGCCCCCTTCCTAATGAATTCCAGCGATATCTTACAGAATTCCTTCACAACTGATCACAGTTGCAAAACAAGAGGTGAATTACTGGAAACAGTGAGCCTTAATGTTAGACGGCGTACCTTCCACGTCCACTTGTGCTAGAAAGCTCAAGTGGACCTTGTGCTCTTCAGATAACACTAGCAGCATGCTGGCACTTGAACTGGAAAGTAGCTGTTTCTTCAGGGAAGGCGTGGCTACCTATATCACGTGCAACTCTTTTAATAAATGCGCACCACTCACACTACTCGCAATGGAAAGGCGAGAGAGACGTCGTAAGGCATCGTCTAAAGCTTCCACCGTCGTGGAAACTAAGACAGAGGCGGGCAGGAAACCAGCAAAGCTTGTGCTCAAAGCGTCATCTGCCCTTAGCCCTCGAGGTGAGACCGATATAAACGTTCTACACGCGTGATGTTTCACCTTTGAACCCAACAGTTGAGAAGAAACCACGAGTGTCTACCATATTGGATAACTGTTTGGCCTCAGAGACTCCCGAGGAGGTTTTAGAGCAGCTGCTATCGTTTACTGATGCAGACGTCAACGGTCTGTCTTTGTTGGCCGAGCGGAGTCTGGGTGTGCTTAGGGAACTGTGGAGACGATGGAGAGAGAGGGGGGATGTGTGTGGGGTGATTGTGAGGGTGTTTGTGGAGCTGGTGACTAGTGGAAGTGGGGAGTGGGAGGAGGTGAGAGGTGGAGTAAGGGAGTTTGTTCTCCAGCTTCCGGATCACGGTAAACCTTTCACACCATCACCAAACACACGTGCTAATATTTTTATTTTCACAGAAAACTACAATGTTAAAGTTCTTGGGTTGGCAGCAATTAGGAAACTAGCACAATGTGATCCCAGTCTCACAGAAGAGGCACTCGTACTGGCACAGAAGGTCATTTCTGTCTACCTCTCCTCTCTCATATTGTAATCCACCTCTGTTACATATCTTGTAGGAAATTCATCACGTACATCATGCTGTACGAGTAGAATGTCTGAATCTGATTGGTCAACTAAGTCATGTGACCTCAGACTCTGACACCCCATTGGTCACGTTAGAGGAGTACTGCTCCGACCCAGACCCACGTGTCCGAGCTGTCTCCTTCCACAGTCTGGTGAGACAGATTTTTCTAGAAAGAATTTTCAGGGGGAAAAATTTAAAATTGAGGGGGGCTAGCCTTGTATCGAGACTGTCCTGTGTTGAGTTGATCATAGCCCATCTCAGGGGGAGGGGGGCAAAGCCACTTTCAGTGGGGGGCAAATTGCCCCCCTTGCCCCCCCCCCCCAAAAAAAGCCTGGCTCAGAGCACCAACACTGGGTGTGTCTATATGTAGATCATTATATCCCTCATTACATACTCATTGCAGCTGTTAAAGTTAAAAGGTGGGACATCGCTAAAGAAGACTGTCTATAAAAAGGTGCGTTGTGTATCAGATTAAACTTTGCTAATGATAGGGTCTCCCTCACAGGCGTGTGATGCTCTGGTAGACGATGATGAAGCTGTTCGGACAGTGGCTGTTCAACTGGTGTGTTCTCTGGTGGAGAAGACACCAGATGACACGGTGCCTGTCCCTCAGAAGGCATCCTACGAGGTGCGAATGTGTGACGATGCCTTCACGAGGGTCTGCGATTTACTCAATGATGTATCGATGCCTGTGAGAGCTTTGGCAGCTGAAATGCTGGGTGGGTTCCACTCAGTGAGTCCCAAGCTCTTGGATCAGACTCTGGACAAAAAGCTCATGTCACATCTTAAGGTGAATAAAGGAGATTTTGATTAAATGAAGTTTGCGGGGTTTAAATTTTTGCCCCCCTGTGCCCCCCAGGGAGTGAAAAGTGACCATGAGCGGCAGAAGGAGCAACATGCAGCTGGAGGAGGTGGAGGATCGTCAGGGTTCGATTCTGGGAGAACATGGGGGTCTGGCATCCCTAAGGTGTGTGTAGCTATAATGATTGGAGTCTCATTCCCACGTTCCCATACACCTATTCCAGCTGGATTTAGATCTGGAAGAGAGAAGTCTAATGAGTGCTGGTGCTTGCGGAGCATTCATACACGGACTAGAGGATGAGTATCTAGAGGTTCGTGCTGCTGCAGTCGGCTCCATGTGCCAGTTGGGCATGAGGTGCTCTTCCTTTGGAGAACAATGTATTGATTTCCTCGTCGACATGTTCAATGACGAGATTCAGTCAGTTCGGTTAGTGCTGTGCTGTTGTTGATGAGTAGTCAGCAGGTGTAGTTTCAACCACTCACAGTCTTAGTGCCATCAACAGTCTACGACAGGTTAGTGCTACAATACAGTTGAGGGAGGACCAAATGGAGACTGTGTTGGGGGTGTTAGAGGTGAGATGGCCACATTCCAAGATCTCATACACACATTCCAAAACCACTACTGTTGACTACCCCAGGAGTCATCGGCAGAAATCCGTGAAGCGATGCACGCTCTCCTCTCCGCCTGTCAAATCACAACCATCCCTGCCTTGAGGACTACCATCAATGCCCTCTTGGACAACTTGAAGAAATATCCATTTGACAGGGAGTCAATATGTAGGTAGGTACATAGTTGCAGAGAGAGAACAGCTGCATTGTGTAGGGCCTAAGGTCTTTTGTCTCTCTCCCCCTAGGTGTCTGCAGCAGCTGGGTAGCCACCACAGTCACCTTGTGTCCTGCCTTGTGCCAGAACTGCTCAATTCTCACCCCTTCCTCATGGGGAAAGAACCAGATGTCGACGATCCTGCCTGTATCCTTTCTCTCATGTACTCTACCTGGGACATGCTTTCCTACCTCTCCCTCCTTTCCTCTCACCCACAGTAGCTGTGTGTTGTACACCTTGACCCCACCACCTCTCCATATCAGATGTATGTATTCTTATTCTAGTGTTCAATGCAGCTGCTCTGTGTCCCACCATTCCTCCTCTACTTCACTCTCACGTCTTCCGACATTATACCTACCTCAGGGATGCCCTTCCACAATTCATCCCACATATCAGTGTGAGTGGGCGGGGCCTGTTTCCATGGAAATGGAACCCTCATTGTGGTTGTATCCGTATCTTCTTTAATCATTTTACAGGTGGGCATGCCTTCCAACTCGGTCCAAATACTTGGTCTGCCCAAGAAGCATACTGGTCGGTGGTTTGCTCACTACAAAATGCCCTCCCACACTCTTCCCTCCCTCCCTCCTAGGCCACACTGTTGCTCATAGCTTCCTGCAGCAGGTGCTCTGTCGAGCCCAGGCCACCCTCCCACCTGCCTCCTCTTCCTCGGCCTCTCACAGGTGTGAGGTATTAGGAACGTGCATCTCTGATTTACTGGGGGTCGGAGGATTGGACGGCCAGTTGTCCGATCGTGCTCTCTGTGCAGCTGCCTTTTTACAGTGTCAACTTCTGAGTGAAGAGGTTGGCCTATTTGTCAATTAAGTGTCATGTGACTGTCACATGACTGTTATGTAACTTATACAGGTCAGCCAGGCTCTGTCACAGGACCTTCTACTGTTGCCTAGCGATGGGAGGCTAGGCCCCACCCACACACAGGGTGCAATTAATGAACTGATGACTCTGTCTTATCGTCTCCATACACTGTGCCAAGGTTTGGGGGTGGAGCTAGTAGGTGGGGTCAGGATTGCACGAGCGACAGCACATGCGATGCAACTGCTACTAGCAGTCCAGCTGGACATGGACACAGAACTAAGGTCTGTGTGACAGGCAGGAACTGTGAGACGTGTGCAAATCCTCTCTCTCTCTCCCTCCCTCTTTGGTATTCAGTAAGGAATTCATGTCCATGAAGCTAAAATTTCACGAGCGTCTGATGTCACTCACAAGGTATGTCCTCACAACACACACACACTGTACACTCACCACAGGTGACATGTTCCTGGGCATTTTTGTCAGGTTTTTCACAGATAGTGGACTAGATCTCCCGCTGGTTGTGAAGTCTTTGGTTGATGTCGACTTTGCCACCATAGCAACTGATTCTTTGACACAATGCCTACAGCCATTAGTAACAGTGAGTTCTCTGACAGCTGCTAGGTGTCCTCTGACCTCGCCCCCTATTTCCATCTTCTCCAGACTTCTCTCTTTGCCTTACTTGCACCTCGCGATCTTGTCTCTGTGAAAATGGCCAGAGCCGTCATTCACAAGCCACAGCCATTTACCCAAGATGATCACATGAGGTAGGTGTCGACCATGGCTCTTTCAGACACCTCAGTTATTATTGCGGTGTATGTGTCCTTATTAGTGAAGTGTCCTGAAATTCAGGGATTGAAATGGAAAAAGGTGTGCACAGAGCAAACCAAGCGAACAGCGGGGAGCTGTTTCGGGCTGGTTGGCTCTCATCAGCGCCGTGTATGCTTAGTTGCTCTGCGACAGCCTAGACTTACATACCCTAGGCAGGCCTGAGTAGTTGTGGTTTCAGAACAATATTCATCCACCACAAACCACATTAGCCTACAGCAAAAACCTGCCGCCTAATTCAAAGCCAACAGTAATCCTTGTCCCAGTAAGGGTAGCCGCTCCAATGTGTATCAATGCTACATTGTAATCCAGTTAGAGAGAAGTTTTGACAGGATCTCCTAGTATCTCCTTGTACCTCCAGGTTTGTGTACAGCCTGGCTCTGGCCATTCCAGTCCAGGCTGTACTCTACAACGTCACAAGGGAAGCTGATGTTGCCATACAGCTCAAATTCCCCGATGGTAGACGACTCCTCTTCTCTCCCAAGTCGAGTGATTTTCGATGTGTGGGTGTTAATGAGATACGGCTGGACACTTTGGTAGTCACATCTCACGGCCTCTGGACAGGTATAGTACCAGTGAAACCCCTCTAATCAGGCACCCTGAAATGAGGACACCTCAATAAACAGGACACTTTTTGCTGTCCCAAATGCCATGTTTGTGTACAATTCAACACAAGTGTCATGATGTGTGTGTCTGTGGGGAAATATAATCTGTGGTTACTTTCTTGCCCAGATCCAGGTCAGGTTGAGCTGTGTGTGTGTGTCAGGCTGACCACTGATGTTCCAGAGGATACTCCTCTCACTCAAATCACACACAAGAATGCAGCACATTCTACATTCCCCCATTCTAACAGAGTTCATTCCCATTCTGAGGACAGTATAGAACCAGGACACTGCATCCTGGCAATCAGTGATGTCATTAAAATAAATATTTTCCCCCAAGAGACGGCCACACGTTCCTTCAACGTTTTTGGTGGTCCCTAATTTCAGTTATCAGTTTCATCACATCACATGTATCATCATTCTCTGTCATGGGATTTAATGTACATGTATGGCTGTTGAAATATGTGCCACATGTGAGGGTGGTTTGGAATGGTGACAGGGTCAGTACCAGGTGTGGTACCAGGCTGTGACCTGTCTCTTGATGTTGTCAATAATGAGGTAGCAAAACGATTGGGGGTGCTCTTCTTCTCGCCATGGAAACACAACAGCTGCATCGACCTTACATCATAATGAAGTCAGGTTTATATACACAAATACAGCAAGTAGATTGACAGCTGCTTACTTTGGCTTTGACTTTCAACACAACTGATGCTATTGACAGTACACCAGTAGACGGCTTCTTCACCACACTAACAAAGGAAGACAACTACCACTGCTCATTCAAGGAGTAAAAGACACTTACGTTAGTAACTTTTTATACAGTAGCTTTGACATCACCAGGTATGGCTTGACTCCGTCTTCATACTGGAGAGTAGGGCGGAAGTATATAGTACAGGTTTACTAAACCAGAATGACTGGTTGTCCAAACCTGATTGACAGGTCCACCGAGTGTTATATGCAAGAACACTCTAAACAAGAACTCGGAGCGATCTTTAGGACTGAATACATCATACTTCTCACTGTCCTCCATAATCAGTGCCTGGAGAAGAATGTAAGGACCAGAAGTGATAGTTGAGGAGAAAGTGATGAAGTGAAGAGTGATTGAGGATGAGAAGTGGAGGGTGAGGATGTGAAGTGTGGAAGAGTGAGGATGAGGAAGTGATGAAGTGAAGAGTTAGGATGAGGAAGTGGAGAGTGAGGTTGAGGAAGTGATGAAATGAAGAGTTAGGATGAGGAAGTGATGAAGTAAGGATGAGGAAGTGATTAAGGACTCAGAGACAAAATGAGGTACAACTCGAGGATTTTTCACTTACTTTTCTCAATTCATCTGACACCAAGAAACTGTCACACATTTCGTCAAAACACTTCACAATGCTGCCATTCTCTCTAACAATACCTACAGATCGGATATGAGGACACCCATCTAATTAGGACTTTTAAATGAGAATACCCCTCTAATTAGGACCCTGAAATGAGTGGGTACATTTGTAGCCATTTTCAATCCCTGAGACACCTCACTATTCAGGACATTATTAATGAATAATGGAGCAAGGTGAACTGACCATTGTCCTGGAGACGATTGAAGAAGTCCATTGAAAGAACTGTAGAGGCAACTTCTTCCACCTCCACTCCTGTTACTGAAGCAGCTGTGGATAATAGAGACCGGTTGGTAAATACTGTGTATTTTATTCTGTTATAATATACCTAGAGATAGAGGTGATGGCTGTCCACTAGATGTTGGCATCTATAGTGAATAATACACTAATGATGTGAGTCCTGGTAGTATGGGGGAGCCCCTCTAATTAGACATCACTTACTGTTAGGATGGAGTTTACTACAGCACTCTGGAAGAAATCCTGTGGCGGTTAGAGCATTAAAGATTTTGCTTGCTAAGGGTGTCATAGATTTGTACCAGGGTAAATGCATCCTTCTGGTAGGCTTGGAAATGCTTGTTGTAGTGAAATGTTGCAAAGTTCATTCCTCCTTCCAGTCCCCTGCATACGTGAGGGGGTAGTATGTTTTTTTCTTGCTCAGTTGCAGCAGACATAATGCTTGTGTAGAGAACGGAGCTGATACCATTTCTGGAATAATTCGGTTGTCTCCTTAGCCTCAGCTTGTAGTTCTGTCTGTACATCTCTAGGTAACCCAAGAAACTCAAACCTCTCCTCCATTATTTGCGGGTGCGCGCGCGCGCCGCCTATTAATATATAAGCGCTCATATGTGGCGCGTGTAACTTTATTGTCGTGAACAACTTGGCGAGGGAATTGTTTTTGAGCCCAACTTTGTGGCCTACTTGGTAAGCGTATTGGTGAATGTCTTACAAAGTGTAGCAGTAACTCTAAAGCCAGCCCTTCTTTATGTACTTCGACACCTACTCCAGACTCGAGCAAGCCAGGGGGAAAAGCTAGTAAAAGATGGCGGGAGGTAAACAACGGATGAGAATTGCCAGCAAGAAACATAGCCAGAACGTGAACGCGAGAGGAAACGTGCCTAAATCCCTTGCGGTAAGAGAATTCTTACACACTGTAAGGTAACGCACACGTACGCAGCGTCTTGCTTGTCTTGTTTCAGAAAGCTGATGAAGATAAGAGCCCCGTTGGACCCTACCTGTTAGCCTTTTTCGTCTTTGTTGTTTGCGGATCAGGTATGTACGTACATTGGTGTTTGTGTGCGTGTGTTTATTGCCGGGTCTTGGGGGGTTAATTAACACCAACTGTAAATACCTGTGGTCGTGTGGTAGGCCTTCCTGTGGGCAGAGCTTCCTAGCAATGTGGCTTAATCTGATTGGTCAAAACTCTCCTCTCTGCAGCCTTATTCCAGATCATACAGAGCATCAGATTTTCGTGACTTGGACAAGATGGAAGATGATTTGCTTCAACCCCTCTTCTATATCTCACCACTTCACACTTCACATGAAATGTCTCATTTTCTTTGTGTACATGTTGTTATGATACAGGCCACACCCCCAATATATCAACAGTGTGAACATTGATCATGTGACTTGTACTTATATTACAAATTTGGATATTTACACAGTACTGAGGCTTCCTTCTCTAAATAAAGCCCACTAATCAGATTTTCTTTTGGGTTCCTTGTCCCTAAAATGGAGGAAGATGAAAGTGAAGAAAGAGAGGCCAATCATCATAGAGAAGGCGCTCATGTAGTATGGGTACGCTGCTGGGATGAATCTCTCGTACTGCGTATGCTGGAACGGACGAACAGACATTTGTGTAGTACTGAACAGGTGTGTATATCCAATTCTATTGTAGTCAACTTTGAACTGGAAGACTCCGTACACGTCGGGAAGCATGAAATCAGCATAGTATGCTTTATTGTCCTTAGTCTTATTTAGGAAAGTACGGACAAAGGGGTCAATACGAAAAAATTCAAGTTGCACATCCTTCAGCATAAATGGCCTCCACTGTCCGTGAACTAACTCCTCAATTTCGATTTCGTAGTGCACGTCATCTTTGACTGTGTACGCAGGTGGCGGTTGGGTCTCACCAATTTTGTGGTGCTTCACAGAGGCAACCCGAATTACACCCTTCTCCTTGAAAACCCACTTTGAGAGAGATGTGGAGAGAGCACGGTTACTGCTTTCTTTAAATTCCTTACTACCAGGGATGGATTTCAAAACGGGGGAAGAAAAAAATTTGTTGCTAAAAAAGTCTATCGATCCACAGAAAATAACGCGAGCGTTGTTACGAGCTTGAAGACCAGTAATGAGCAGGGTGCTCTTTCCAACAGCATGTGGGTACTCTTTAATTGGGTCTCCAGGGAAGTACGAATAGGAAGTGGTTGTCCCTGTCATTATCTCTAAAATGAGGGGGTTGTCGGGGTCAGCAGTCATCCCGACTCCCTGAAAGAGGGACAGTGACTTTGGTGTGGTCCCTACTACCATCTCAGCATCGAGTAAGGTGGACGGGTCGGCAACAAGTAGTGTGTGGTCACCCCTGTCTTTGATATCGTAGTTCAGATGGTCAATGACAGCAGTGCCCCTCTCATCTAATTCAATCCCAACTTCCATTCCCAGGTCTCTTAAAATGTCCCCCACTTCTGAGCTAACAGCCACGAGCACGTTGCCCCCTCCGCTGTCAATAAAGTCCGTAATTGCAGGAACGTCGACTGTTCCCCCGAATTCCTCAACAGAAGGTGCGAAAATGATGAGATGATCGTATAAATACTCGCCATACTTCGAGAGTGCCAAGTTCGGGTCGTCAGCTAGCTTGAAGGTAAGTTGATAGCCTCTGGACTTGAGATCGTCGAAGAAGATGGAGTGAGTGTCTCGCATGTAAAGGTTCTCCAGAAGTACTAGAGTTCTCTTGGGAGTAGAGGACTTGCAATTGGCGAGCACCGCTAGAGAAAACAGCAGTACCAATGCCCTGGATAGCGCCATCTTGCTCTATGCACGTGTTTTGGGCGCATGCGCAGATACATTTCCTTAGCAACACGAATTTGCAAAAACTGTCCAAAAATTGAAAATTTGGCTAGAGAGGGATATTGCTATGTTTTTTCCACGGCAGGTCTTGTTTCTTTGTGGCTAATAGTTCCAGGTCTTCACATATTCTAAGCCTTGTTTCATGAGGTAGAATGATGTCATCTATAAATCCTGGAGAATTAGTATAATTAGTAGGAGCCCTCACAATATTCAGATAAGGTAAAAGAGAGGGAGAGGGTGGCACACTTCTCTACCTACCTCTGGCAGCTGCCTGGAATGGAGTACACAGTGTTCCTTCATATTCCTCCTGCAAGGCTGGGTGCTCTGTAAATAGAGAAAGATGTTTGCATAAGACACCTGTTAACTAGAGCTGTACACCATATAACCTTCTGGGCTTTTGTCTCTGTGTAAAATAGCAACAGCTCCCTGTAGTGATTAGAGGGTTAATTCAACATGTGTAGAAAATGGATGCCACTGACCTTTGCACCCATAACGGCAATCTCGGCAGTAGGCCAAGCATAGTTGATATCACCTCTTAAGTGCTTAGAGCTCATTACATCATATGCACCTCCATATGCCTAAAATCACATGACCTCACATGATGCATTACATCATAGAAAGAGTACCTTGCGTGTGATGACTGTTATCTTAGGGACCGTAGCTTCAGCATAGGCAAACAACAATTTAGCACCATTCCTTATGATTCCATTGTACTCCTCATGAGTACCTGTACAAGCCACATGACAATCACATGTGTATCACATGATGGTAGTACCAAGGTCACATGACTATCATGTGACTACCTGGAAGGAATCCCGGCACGTCTTCAAAAGTGACAAGAGGGATGTTAAAAGCATCGCAGAATCGGACAAACCTTGCTCCTTTGATAGACGAGAGGATATCCAAACACCCTGAGGGAGAAAGAGTTCATCTCTACTCAGCAACTGATGACAGAATCACTCTCTCTCAATTCCCTACTCAGGTAGACAACTGGTTGTGTATGTGTAATATGGGAACATAGCCTGGCCCCCAGGCTGGGTCTTTCTATGTGTAATACAGAATGTCTATAGAGTTACCTGCTTTCTGGTTTGGCTGGTTACCAATAATCCCCACAGATCTGCCATTAAATCTAGCAAACCCCACCACAATGTTGCGAGCATATTCCGGCATGATTTCAAAAAAGTTTCTCTCATCGACCACCTGTTGAGAAACAGTTTTGCATTCTGATTAGTGAGGTGTCCCGATTTCAGTGGTTGCCTGCAAAGTAAGTGGCCCATCTATCGAGATGCCCTCATTTCCAGGGATCATGTTTCAGAACACTGTAAACTGCTGGACTAGCAGGTCTAACCTGCCTCACAATATCCAGCATGTCGTATGGCTGGTCAGAAGAATGTGGAATGATGTAGTCCAGTCCGGGAGCCAAACGGTCTCTAGTGCAAAAAAGTACATTACCACGCGTGTATTATCCGATAAATTGGTTCCAATACTAACTTGGGATCATCACAGTAACGAATTGGGGGCGAGTCTTTGTTGCTCAGTGGGAGGAAATCAAAAAGCTCTCTTATTTCGTAGAGGGCATGCATATCATTCTCAAATGCTCTATGTGCAACGCCTGTGGAGTGAAGATGGAGAAATGGCAGCTGGGATGGTCAGTTGGGCACCACAGGTACATGTAGCTACAATGTATGTACATTCAGACCTGATTTCTTGGTGTGGACTGTGGCACCTCCTAGTTCTAGCTCCGTCACTTTCTCCATAGTCACCTCCTGTAGAGGGAGAGAGGGAGGGAGGGAGGGAGGGATGGAGAGATGGAAGGAGGGAGGGAAGAAGAGGGAAGAATGGAGGGAGGGAGGAAGACTATGGTTGATGTCATCAGAGATATATTCAGTGGCCGATTTACCTCCACAACTTTTGGTCCAGTCACAAACATGTAAGAAGTATTCTAGAAGAGCAGCAGACATAGGATCAGTAATGACCTACACAATGATATACATACGTGACGACGCACCTTGACCATGAAGGTGAAGTCCGTCATTGCGGGTGAATACACAGCACCACCTTGAGGTCAGAGGTCAGACGAGTCACTCGTACGGGTAGCACAACCACATACGTATGTGTATATCGGCTGACCTGCACATGGACCCATTATTAGAGACAGCTGAGGAATGACACCTGAGAACATCACGTTTCTCTGGAGGAGAAAGATGACCATTGACACCACACACACAACACATGCTGAGTGAACTTTACAAGGAAGATATCGGCATATCCTGCAAGAGAATCAACACCTTCCTGGATCCTAGCTCCTCCCGAGTCATTTAGACCTATCACTGGAGTACCAACCTCTGCAGCTTTGTCCATTATCTAAATTATGAAAGGGAGAGAGGAGGGAGGGAGAGAGGAGGGAGGGAGAGGGGGAGTGATAGAAAGAGGGGTGGAAAGAGGGGGAAAGAGAGAGGATGCAACCTTACAGTAACTTGGTCATTCAAAATTAACCCACCGCTTTTTTGCATGTTACATACTGAGCTGACCTTACATATCTTCTTGGCGTGCATACTGGACAGACTGCCTCCAAACACGGTGAAATCCTGAGTGAAAAATGCACAATATTGCTCAGGGCAGCTGGCATGAGACTATACACCTACCTGACTGAACACAAATGTCGGTCTTCCATTGATCGTCCCATGGCCTGTTACGACCCCATCTCCTGGAATCTATGACAAGAGAGCAAGTACAAAACCACAACTGTTCAGTCGTTAACAGAGCTATGAATAAACTTAGAGAATCCCACTCATCTTTGGTTACCTTATTTTTGGGGCTATCCATTCCAAAGTCGGTACACGTATGCTCCACAAATGCGTCATATTCCCTGAATGACCCCGGGTCTAGCAAGAGGTCAATTCGCTCTCGTGCGGTCAGACGACCCTGTAATGCAGTGCGAGTCAATGCGTGTATGTTCTAGCTAGTTAGTAGCTAGCTGCAGTACACAAAGGCAGTTGGTTACTACCTCCCTCACCTTCTCGTGCTGTTTCGCGAGTCTCTTTTCTCCACCTCCCAGCATTGCCCGTCGTCTCTTCTCTTCCACGATGGGCAGCTGCGAGCCTTTAGGAGAATAGAGTCGCCATGTTTGCACGGTGACTACTGACGGACGGGCGGGCCGTCTGGCAAGCAGACGAGCCACAAGGCTCACACCGCTCATCTCTTCCTGCAGACCAGGTTGAAAGGTCACGTAGGTCGAACCATGACGTCATCACTCTTTAACCCCATTGCGACCAAGCTTCTAAAATCTGTTACACAGGCTCCACTAACCATTCTACAGGTAACAGGCCTATGCCTCTCCCTAAGAGTTGCAGTGTGGCGGCCAGAGCCACTGAGGCGTATGCCGAAGCATGGAGTGTGGTGCTATACGAGTGTTGGGGCGTCAAGCCGCCGCGTGACGAGCCCCTACCGCCTCTGACACAACTCCTACCGTTCATTCGACAACTTCTGACGTGCTGCGCATGTGCAGGGCTACTGGAGGACGCCATGGTATCGGTTTCGTGCGGACACTGCTATTGCGCCAAGTGTCAGACGGGAACTCCGTTGCTGAAAATCCAATGCAGACAATGCAAAGAACGGACTGGACTAGCAGCAGAGAATCAAATCCGCATCGTAGTGAAATGCTACCGACACATGTGTCATGTTCTTGCAAACTACTTAGCGACTATTCCGTCAGCTCCATTGAAAAGTGGAGAATTTTCCCTGGCTAAAGGTCGAGAGACACCTGAAGGTTTCAATCCTCTGACGGAGATCTTAGCAGAAGTATTGGACGATGTGAAAGTTTCACGAAATGTGTTACTTGTTCTACCCCCGCCAAAATATTTGAACCCCAAGCCCCCACCAGACCCTCCAACCCCTAAAAAAGACCACACTTGCTCCGGGGGCAGTCATAAGCCAACCCAAAATATATCTGAAGCTGCAAGTGCAGAAGAGAGTGATAATGTTTCTCAGGATGACGAAGAGTCGTCTGCTGGGTTCGCTAACGCAAAACCTTCACATACCACGCCACCTACCAGCCACACTAAGTCCAGAACAGAGAAAAAGATGGGGTTAAAATCTACCAGTGAAAAAAAACAAAAAAGCAGAGCATTGGTACACACACCACCTTCACAAAAACTCAAGAACTGCATACTATCTGCTATGTTTCACTGCGACGTGGAATTTGTGTCCGCTCGTCCCAAGTCTGCACCACGTGGAGAAATGAAGCTGTTTTCCTATCAGAAGCTGTTACGATTGAAACAAGCGTCACTCTCCGTTCCTGAGTCTGCCTCTGACATAGAGGTCAAAGAAGAATGCTTTGATAAGAGTTTTGTCATCTCCACCTCTGATTGTATCTACAAAATAAGAGAAGATGTCCCTTCTTCTCAGCTACCAAAATCAAACTATCCCAAACTCCCTTCTACATATAAGTCCTCCCAATTTAAAGCGACGGCCCCTAAGGAGGCAATCTGTACTGCAGTGAGGAGTGGGCTTACTCCAAGAGCCAAGTTTAAACTGCTACGATCAAAGTACAAGTCACCATACTTGCATACTTCACACAATGTCAAGCAGCAGAAGAAATCAAGGCCGACCCCCCGCATAACGTCGGAACATAAATCACCTAAAATTGCACTGACCCCCTGTGGCCCAGCAGCACTGCCAGAGGGGACCCCGGTAAAAAAGAAAAAGCGGTCCCCGATGACCCCCGGTCACTGGCGGTGTCGATGTGGAACCAACAACCCTCAGACATTTGATCGGATCTGTGCCCGTGGAAAGTGCCCGTGTTTTGTCAAAAATATCCCCTGTATCAACTGCCTCTGTCGTCACTGCAAAAATCCCTACAATAAGTCACCTGATTTGTAAATCGTTTTGTAAAATGCAAGTTCATTGAATGTTTCAGCAATTACATTTACATACATGTATAGGAACTGCTACATAGATTAGCCACACTACATTGGGACTTGATTAGATGTGTCATTTGAGTCAAGAGACTTGTCCTACTGACTCAGGAGATGAGCAAAGAGGCTCTTCTGCTGCCTCTCTTCTCTGTTGAGGTGACAGAAATCGATGATGGCTGACAGCAGTTGGCCAACAGTCCACTGCTTTGTGTGAAGATGGGATGTGACCTCCGCCAACTGTAAAGTGAAAATAAGTACTTAAACAGTGCAGGTTTCTTTGAAGTATGGGGTCAAAGTGTACCTGTTCCATTCTCTTGTCACTGAAGGGGAAATAGATGACTTCCGGTCGTCCTGCAGACGAAGCAGCTGCCCATTGTAGCATGGACTTCAGCTGAGGATCTCCTCCGTAGGCACCGCACCCCCAGTTGCCAGTGGCAACCTGTCTCAATAGTCCTGCATACATCATGCCAAAGTACAGTACAGTCACATGGTAGTCACATGATACACACGTGATAGTCACATAATACACACATGTAAAGTACTCCCTACAATTTCTGCTTCCCACTGTTGTTTCCAACTGACCTTTGAGCCTTGTGGGTGACCTCTCTCGGTCACCTCTCACATCACCCCCCCTCCCCACAGGCTCCGCTTCTCCGAGAGTACAGAGGAATGTATCCATTGTGGAGTCGTGGTGTCCATCGGGGGTGTGGCCATATATGGCAGGGACTGGTATGTGTATATCTCCAGTGACGTAGTGAGAGACAGGGTCAGGGTGGAGGTGGGTTTTATTTGGAACATGGCACATGTACTGAAGGGAGACAGGGACACAGAGAGACAGCCTTTACAAGCTATACAGTATGAGGTATCCTCATTTCAGGGATCCTAATTAGAGGGGTGGCCTCATTTGGGGGTCCTGATTAAAGGTCTACTGCCCACCGTACAGGGTTAAAGTACACAATTTGTGAATTAACCTTCTTATTTCCAGTAACTTCAGCGATGGCACTTCTGATGACAAGTTCAGCAAACATACTGGAGTACTCGTCCATGTTACCTACAAAGCTGAGAGCCATCTGATCAAGGTCTGTCGGCGACACAGGACGTGATTCTTCATCTCGAGTTGACGCAATTGACCAGGCGTAGCTCATACGTGAACTGGGAGCAGCGAGATGGAGTAACGAACTGGAAGTCGTGTGCTCAAGATCAGTAATATCCGTTTCACTGCTTGTTGAGGTCAGTTTCGGCTTCTCCAGGGTCTGACGAAGTAGACCAAGGCGAAGAGGACTCTCGGCTCGCTTTCCAGGGGTGAAACGATGGTCACTTCTTTCTTCACCTAATTTCTTGCCTCTCTTATGTCCCTCCTCCAACACACTCTGAATTGATTGAACAACCAAACTCTCAGCCAAATTGCCAGCATTGTATCCTCTACTTGACTTTCCTTTTTCACCCACCTTCCTCCCCCTCTCTCCCTCTCTCCCATCTTCCACAATTGTACCCTCACCGAGTTCTCCATCCTCCGCAAAATTAGCACGCTCCGAACCCCTCGTTTGAAGGCTAGCAATCAAAACTCCTTCCCTAACGACCCCCTCGACCAAATCATCTGTAAACTCGTGAAGAGTGATCGTCTGCCCCGTTAAGCTCGAGGAACCTTGTTCGTTTTCACTCTGTTTGCTGAATACAATGGACGGAGGGTTGCTAGCTTCAAGCACACTGGATATGATACCATCCGCAACGTGGTCAGCATACGAATGTACTTGCCACTCAACTGCCGGACTTGTGGGTTGTCCCACTGTCTGCGGGGAAGATGGAGGCATCTTCGGGGCTGCCACACCCTGTGATAGCACATCTGATATAATATTATGGGCTAGCGTATCAGCAGTGGTAATTGGTGAGGACTGACTTTTACTTCCTTCACTATTTTTCTGAGTCAAAACATCAGCAATAAGAGAATTGGTCAGCTTTTCAGCGATCGCTGTGGGTGAATGTCCATCATCCTCCTGCCTCTGGACGGTCGGCTCAGAAAAAATTCCGGAAATAAGAGACTTGGAGAGTTTACTTGCAAAATCATCGACTACTTTATTCTCCTCGGCTGAACCTCCACTCCCTGTGTTTGGACCTGACTGGGGCAAAACACTTGATAGGATAGACCCGGAAAGATGACTGGCGTACTTCTCCACCCTTCTCTCTCTACCATCCTCAGGTGTATCAGTAGCTCTGCTGGCTCCATCGCTACCTGCCTTTGTATCAGAGTCCACAGTGCTGTTGAGTGCACTCGAAACGTCGGCAGATTTGGAGGGAGACGATGGTTCGTGAGCCTCGCTTATCGGAGAGAGGGGATCAGAACTGCTCCTACCGCTCATTGGGTGTACATCGGTAGGCTGACTGGGCAAGATTCCAGTGCCATAAGAACTGGGAGAGAAGGACATGGAGTAGTGGTCTGTACTTAGAGCAATCTGGGTCGGCTCGTTCTGAATGCGAAGAGCAATTAACGCAGTGCTCAAGTCTCCTCGATCTTGCTGGCAAAGAAACCCAGCAAACGCCTTGTTGAGCTCTCGAAGCAGGTAATGATCTGTGTACTGGTCCTCAGGAGAGAGGCCCTTGTGAAATGGAACTGCATCGATGGCCACAATACTGGTGAGAATGTTACCAAATGTGTCTCTATCGGAGGTGTCCACGCTCTCCCCATCGTACTGCAGGGTCTTCCCATACCCTCTATAGTTAGAAAACCTCTCAGCTCCCTATACACACAGAAGACACACACATAGGATGTATGGCCCACGTAGGTGGTAGGTTGTGATTTAGCGAGGTATGTCCAGGACTGCCACGGACTGTCCTGGGATGTCTCAGGATATAATATGCATCTATACATATCACCTTCCGCATAGTCTTCATCACGAGCCCAGCCTCCTCCCCATCAAAAGGGGGTGGAGCCTCACCATGCATTCAGCTCCACCCCCTTTACTGATGGGGCCTCAGACAGGGTTAACTAGTTGTCAGATGGGGGACATAGGATATCCCAGGACAGTCCATGGCAATCCTAGACATATACCGAGGTGATTTTAGCTGAGCTACTAGAGAGCTCTGAGAGGTCACCCTGATAAGCAGGTCTTCTGTGCAAGGCAGTCAGTTTTCTTTGAAAATGACTGTATTGGGTGAGTTGCACTGTGTTGTGTTGTATTGCTTTGGGAGTCTCTTGGTCTGACTATTTCATGCTATTCTGATCAGGCACTTGGATCAGTGCCACTTACAGTTATAATGACAGACTCGTTGTCATCCAATGGCTCCAGTACCAGCCGGGAGACCAGTAGCTCAGGGCATATAGAGAATCGAATCTCTTCCTGTACACAACCTCCTTCCAGAGTACTGCCAGACACACAGCGGTTAGAAAAAGTCACCTGGAAGGAAGGAGAGGTGAGGAAGTGGGGAGAGGGAAGGAGGGAGTGGAAAGGTTGGATATATTTCTCATGCATTGCATGTGACAGCTTATGGGATGTTAGGAAATAGAGAAGAAAGGAGGTAACTGTTGAGTCTGGCAGCTGATTGAGGCCTAGCTCGAAGGGAGGGGGGGAGGGGGGAATTTTGAAGGCACAGCATTAAAGTTGGCAGCACAACACCGTACATACAAATGAGTGGGATGGCAAACAGCAGATGTTTGCAGAATGTCATTATCCCCAACTACATGCAGTGGCCCACAGTGTCCTTATTTAGAGCACATCCTGTTCTCTCACTAACCTGCAAGGTATGGCTGCCAGAGTCTTCCAGCCCCTTGCTGCTAGCGTCAACCATAAAACTGCACAGAGGATACTGGCTGCCCTGCCACACTGACAGAGATGGAATCTCACACAGAGGGACAACCTGGGAAATTTACATTGGAACCCCTTCATGTAAGTCAAGATGATCTTACTCCTAGCCTCCCTATATACGAGAGGAGAGGGCCTAGTACACACTGTGCTTGGAACCCCAGAAAAATGCGGGGTACTGATACTGGATATTACCGTGGATATTATCGTATACCTGCTAGATGCCGTAAGCAGTGTGTACCAGGTCCTCTCCTCTCGTATATAGGGACTGGGAATGAGGCTAACCTTACTCCTACCCACCTTATATACATGTACATATACAAGTACAATAGCCCATAGTCTATGCTACACACCACTACAATGCCACACAAATGGAACAAGTGGTGTAAATGGGTCCTTGACTAACCTGTCTTTTAATGGTGATCGACCCACTGATGTCACACTTGTTGTCAGCCAGTCGATGAAAATAGGCCAAAATGCACTTCAGTTTTGCAGCAATTGCACTACAGCAGCAAAGGACACACAACACATCCACTAATGATGGACTACAAGCTGCTAACAGTACCCTACATGTACATAGACACACACCATTATGGGATACTGACCTGTTGGACGACTGCTGTTGGCGATTATACAAACCAATAAAACTGAACTTCAAAATTTCCTTCTCCTCTTGTTGTTGTTGTTGTTGTTGTTTGTTTGTTGTATTTTGGTCAGGGAAGGTACAGAGGAAGGCATTGGCTAACAGAGAGGCCACTAGTTGCCGCCCAAGCACAAGTGAGGCATCTGCAACCAAATAAATTGCTCATTATGTGGGAGTGTATCAATTCCTAATAGGCACACAGCTCCTTACACAACACTTCGTAATACACGACTTTCATCAAGGTTACGGACAGGAAAGCGAAAACGGGTACAATCACATATGCCAACAGACGGAACTCAACTCACTTTCTTGTTTCCGTAGAAATGGCACGCCACTTTCAGGTACTCGCTCCTTCAAAGAGGCAGCTGCAGTGACAATACACGGAAGCGTACGCTCGAAGAATGTTGCTCGTTCTTCTTCGTTGCAGTGCTTTTCAAGAAACACTGCCAAGCCGGCGAGACTCTCCAACTTAGAGCGTATAACGTCCTCGCTAGTGTGCGAGGCTATAAGCTCGTTTAGCTCCCGCAAAGAGCCGAGGTTTGAGAGCAGGGTAAAGAGGGTCTTATCCTCCTTCCAGCCAGCGTCGTCCTGGCAAGGCAGAGTCACTCCCAGCCCTGCCATGTTGGAACGTGGTTTTGCTATTTAACCCTAAACTCGATAGCACATTGCTCATGAATCGCAAAAATTTTATCTCGACTACCGCCAACAAATTATTCGGACACCAGCAAATATGCAACACCAGATGCGCATGCGCATTGTTTCGTCATTTTACATAAATAAAACTGAACACGTGCACTACACAATAATCTCTTTATACTTTTCAAAAATTAAAATTAAAATTTGACCTAGTACAGTCCTAGGCATCTGTCTCGTTACTCTCCTCCATCCCTGCCACTCGTAACCGCACAAACTCCTCAAACACGAAATCTGCATCTCCTTCGACTTCTTGATCACTGGATAAAGTAAGGCAGTCACTTTCAAGGAGGCTCTCAAAGAAATGAGGTGGGATTCACTATACTCTAGATGGACAGTCTACCAACCGAGCTACCATGGCAGCTTCAGTCAGTGTCTGTGTGGTGTAACTGCGTTATGGTAACCAACTCACACATCAAATGTGATGAGATTATGATCAATGAGATCGTGGACTGACTTCTGTGATAATGCTAAGGAGGTACAAGACAAGAGGATAATGAACGCTGAAGAAGTGGCCTGATTTCAGGTTAGGCTCCTTACATTCCTCTCCATTGAAGTTAGGCCCGTCTCTGCCTTCAGCACCACCTCCAGTTGCCCCCGCCTCCCTCTCTCCCTCCTTCCCACCTTCCCTCGCTGGTGACTTGTACGGCAGTGTCACCATCTGGCTGATGACGGGTCTGTCTGGTTTGGGATGAGTCAACGTGAAAGGCAACTCGAGTGTTAGGTCTCTGAAAGAAACAAGGTAGTGAAAACATCAAAAATACATTTTGTACCCCCCCTCATTATATGTTATTACATACACTTCTCTCTCCTAACATACCTCACCAATCAGAACACTAATGCATAAAGGGGCTATACTGCGTATGTGTATCCATATGTTAGGCTTCCTAATTGACCGAAGCTTACTTACTTTCCAAAGGAGACAACACATCTCACTTTGAGGTTATAGTGAACCATGATCCCCATCTTCTCCCTCGTGTCTCTCGTCTCCTCCACTCCTGCTGGCAGGCTGGGAGAGAGCCAGAAACACAGAGAAGGTGATCAAAGCATACTTGAAAGCAGCTGCCGTAATCAAAGGCAGACAGCTTACATAGTTGACGATGCCAGACACGTATCCTCATGCTTTATTTGGCCATCCAGAGCTAGGCCCCGTTTGTCCTGAGACAAAGACAGAGAAGACTCCTTAAACATCAGAAAGAGCTACTTAAAGAGCTACTTTCAACTCACTCTGTTTTCACTAAGTAAGGGAGTGATTTCATAAGTCTTTTGAAGGGAACCACTGGCATGGACAGGAAATCCATCACTATGGAGGGAGTTAGGGGACATTGATGTACAATGTAGTTGATTAACTATTAAAGATACTTAATAGAGAGAAGGGAGCTACTGGGGCTTACTCTGATTCTATGTGAGCCACAATACACTTGTACTCCGACTGGGCGAAGAGACAGATCGATGCAAACTGCCGCACTGTAGAAAGAATAGAATAACAACATCAGAATTAGGACAAAACAGTGTCCTGAAAATGTCCTGAATGAGGTGTCCTATTGGAACATAGCACATCTTATGGTAGCCTCACTTCTGAGGGTCAGTGTATTAAATATTACACAATTGTAACCTCAGTCATCTCAAAGGTCACGTAACACACACACACACACAGACACACACACACAGACACACACACACACACACACACACACACACACACACACACACACACACACACACACACACACACACACACACACACACACACTGTGACGTCTGTACCTTGAATTTTGATCCTCTTAACTGTCTTTGAAGATCTGTTTGTGATAGATACATTGACTTTGATTGGTTCCCCATGAGAATAGGTCTAGACAAGAAAGTATGAAATAAGATACAAAAACTGAATTGGATGATATACCAGTCTCTCTGATATCTGATTGCTATGTAACCTACCCCTTTGTCCAAGTTGGCCTCAACAGTGAGAGGATGGGAGCTTAGCATAAACTCCTTTGTGACATCTGTGGAAGGCTGTGTGTGTGGAGAGATAGGGGGGAGGGAGGGAGGGGTGAGAGAGGGAGGGAGGGAGGAAGGGAGGGAGGGGTGAGAGAGGGAGAGAGGGAGGGAGGGAGGGAGGGAGGGAGGGATGAGAGAGGGAGGGAGGTAGGGAGGGAGGGAGGGAGGGAGGGAGGGATGAGAGAGGGAGGGAGGGAGTGAGGGAGGGAGGGATGGAGGGAAAGAGAGTGATTGACTTACAATCATAGCCATTACCACACAACTCACTCTTTCTGTCTGATCTTCTGGAGCATGTGTAATTTTCTTTATAGCTAGGCGAACAGAATTTCTATCCCCCCCACACACACACCAGACAGTGAACATGTGGATGGAGAATTATCACATATCACATACAATGTACACCCACACCCATGAATTTCCTGGAAGACACCTCAAGCTGGTTCCTAAGGCAGCCACATAACCACCCTCACTCATCTGAAGATTACCTTTTCTCGATTTTATCATCCGGCTGTTTTGCCACAAAGCATCTGAGGATGAAATCAACTCCACACGGTTTGTCTGCCTCCCCTTGACCTGGTTGAAGAGACACTGATGAGGGTAGGCCTGGGTTGAGCTGGTAGGGAGGAAGGCAGGGAGGAAGGCAGGGAGGAAGGCAGGGAGGAAGGCAGAGAGGGGAGAGAGGGGGAAGTAATGGAAGAAGGAAGTATCAATATCACAGACTCACAGAGAAGGTAAAGGGGTAGGCATTGCGGCCCAATTTTTTCAGCAGTCTGACTTGGAGAAGAGTAAGCAGCTGAGGCTGGGAGGGATCTGGAGGTGGGTAGACCTGTATTCTCTCCTGCCATATGAGAGAGGGAGGGAGGGAGGGAGAAATGGAGGGAGGGAGGAGGGAGGGAGGGAGGGAGGGAGAAAGGGAGGGAGGGAGAGAGGGAGGGAGGGAGGGAGGGAGGGAGGGAGGGAGAGGGAGAGAGGATGAGAATATAAGCAGCAAGTGTCCTGTACCCCATATGTTCCTCTTACATCAATCAGGTCCCGTCTGAAGTTGAGACCAAGTACGTCGAGGTCATCCCGGCCATATCTAAACCCTGCCAGCACCTGAGCATACACTGCAAGGAGACACACAAACACAGCACATCTTACTCCTAACATCCTAGTTAACACACACACATCAGTTTCAGTATACACACATACAGTATGTGTGTGTACAGGTGTACATCTGTGAGAAAACTCTATCTTGGTGCTTTCCAAGAATTGAGGACTGAGGAAATGAGATACAGGCTGCAGGGTTTCTTTAAAAATGTCGTCAAGGGGGGCTATATTTCACCAAAAACGAGGGGAACAACAGTGAATTATTAAATTGCTAAGGGGGGTGAGGGGTTTCAATGCCCCCCGCCCCCTCCAAAAGAAGCCTTAATTGGAACACACACTGACTGTGGACTTGGAGAATGAGGTATGGTTATTCTTGTATCATATTGGAGGCATGGGGATATTCCAGTGACCCCACCCCCTCCCTCCGATCATTGTCACCTTTTCTATCCTTCTTGCCCTCTTTATTGAAATATTCAGGGTCAATGAGGACTACACCATCTGCAGAGGGGGAAACAGATTGGGTGGAAATGGTCACAACATATGTCCCTCCCTATATGAGAGGTGTCCTCATTTCAGAGGACGGGGGAGGAACTTAATCCAAACACTTTTTGTCGTGTGAGTACATACCGACAGGATCCACGCTAGTCACATGATCTACAAAGTCTCTTCTCCCAACATAGACAGTAATCTGGGGGGGGGGGGGCATATACATTGCATCATACATAAAAGCACGTGCCACATACAGTTAAAAATCTGACCCCCAGGGGGCTAATACTTACCTTTGCATTGGGGGAAGCTTTCTTGAAAACTCTGCAATAAATATATATCACAGACCATTAACTAGAGGTAAGTATATCTATACTCATGCCAATGGAAGTCATTTAAATAAGTGTGTTATCAATTAGCTCCGTACATTTGACAGCAAAAGCATCTTTTTGAAATGTATTAACATTCCAACAGGAACACGTCAGGGATGGTCCACCTAGCAACCAAATCACACACACCATGCCAACTACACTTTACTCTATTTGGGCAGAGATGCCAGCACAGTTTTCAGTAGTTTTTATGAATTGTCAACAAACTTGTTGAATGTGAACTGGTCTGTGTCTCGTTTGTCTGGTCTGGGTGTTATATGTCTTGTTTGTCTGGGTTGCCTTTCTTCCTACTTCTTACATGGCTAGTGTGCTATGAACAATCACTTCAAGAGATGCTGAGAAAGGCAAGGCAACAACAACAACACAACAGAAAGGCAACACAACTCGCCCGAAAGTCATTTTTCAAAAAAAAATTGGCTACCTTGGATGGGACTTGAACCCATCACAATCAGCTTTCCAGGCGATGCTCTTACCAACAGAGCTACATGCACATGTATTTCCACGTATATTTTAGATTGCAGTTACGACTATATTACGTGAGTTGCTACTTGAATCTCATACTACAAAACTAAGCTGATTCCCACAGTTAGGAGTTTATAAACCTCCCAGGAATCACAGCTAGTGTTCCAGGGGGAATACATCGTGCACATCACTGAGGCCAAATGGAGTAGATATGACAGTACAAAGGCTTAGCAACGACCGCGTAGTACTCACACAGAGCTACAGAGAATGTTGGAATACGAGTTGTCACGTAGAGCTTGTGGAGGTGGGGTGTTGTCCGTTCTTTACCTTGTACCGTCTTTCTTGGGAAGCTTCTTGTTTTCAGGAACCTGTTCCTTGTCCATCAGCTTCTGCTTCTCCTCCTCTGTGCCCTCTTCCATGGTGGCTACGGAGCCTGGAGGTCAAGTCGGTACTGCAACGTGCGGTTAGGGACAGTTGGCTTTGATTTGCAGAAATTCCGATGACGTCACTAATCCGTATATCATACTAATAAAGCCGCACATGTAATATCCGGAGTAGTGCAAAGCAGTGGTAATGATACTTGATAGAATTTAATGGCCTATCGTAAGCCCAACTCCAATGTTGCTATTGATATACAGACAGATTGATGCACTACATGCAAAAGTCTTCACAAATGTAATTGTTTTTTACAATTCAATGAACAGGTGTTGAATAAAATGGGGAGAGATTTGATGGGGTAGTCATGGCGACAGGACATCTGAGACTTGATGGTAGTCAGTTCACGTCCAAAAATGTAACCTTTGCAGAAATCACATCTCCCTTCCAATTGACACCTGTGGAAACACATCACTCCAGCTACCACAAAACAGGTATATACTGAGGAACAGATGGTAAGGATTGTACATGTATGTGTGGCTCCGCCCAAGATTGTGGGTGTGTGGTCAATGGTAGTGATGCAATGTCAGCTACTTATTAGGAAAAATACAAATTGATCTGTTAGTAGCCATAACTACACACATTATTTCCATTGATCCATGAAACAAGGTCACTATACCACCAGACCAAATATTCCGCATACTGCATGGTTACCTGGACTGTAGAATATCTTGAGCCCAGGATGGTAACTGTGTAGGGTCTGCAGTAGATGCTGAGACAATGACACAGCATACAGCAGTCAATGCCTGTGTAGAGGAAACCATCGTTGAGATGGGTGCAATTAGAGATCACTGTGCACAACCTGTGGTGAGGATTTTGTGTTCTCTTTCCACAGTGCAGGGTGGGTGTAATTGCCAGTGATGGAGAGGTGGGTTAGAGGGAGAGAGAGAAGGGAGGAAGGAAAGCCTATAAGCTCATTACTTTCAATGTTCAGCTTCCGAAGATTGCTGTAGTAACAGAGTGAAGACAGTTCAAGTAGCCAACTTCACCCTTCAATACACGTACCTCAGTTTTCTGATGTCATTGGAGAGATATTGTATCGTATTATGGGACACATCTAGCTCCGTGAGGGAGGCCAGCTCAAACAAACTGTATGTGACACAGCAACATAGGTGAGATACACTTGAGCTGCTAGCTACCCATGACCGACAGTGTATCACATGATCTCTACACCTCACCCAGGTGGAAGATTTGTGAGGAGGTTGAACGAGATGCAGAATACCTTCAGTTTTTCAAGCTTTTGAATATCTGGAGAGTCAATTGTGCAATACACGTAGCAAATTATTTCCCAGCAATGTATGAAATATTCTTTCCCAATAGAATTGAGAGCCAAACATTTAGGAGTAGCTACTGCAGTACCTACCATCAGGAATAACTTTGATGGGATTATTTCTCATTCTCAGCGAGTGGAGCCGACTCATCTCCATCACTTCCTTAGGAAATACCTGAGAAAATTTCCTGTGTATAAGTCAAAGGACAGCTATATAGAGTGATTTGTTCTCACATCAAGATTGTTGAAGGAGAGATTCAGGTGTGTGAGAGTGAGGGAGAGCGGAGAGAGGAGAGGTAAGGAGGGTAGGAAGTGGGCCTTCAGGCTGAGCCTGTACCCTCCCTCCATCATGGACTCCAGAATGGCCACCTCTGCTGGGGATATGAGTGGTTGACCTCCTCCATCTGCAGAGGTCTAGGATCAATATGTAGACATTGGGTGGAGGTGTGTTTGTCCTCACCAAAAGGTGAGTCACTTCTGCCTTGGCCACAGAAGTAACGTGAAGTGGAAGACTGAAAAACAACATCACCTGGTCTTGGAGTAGGCCACCAACAACTCTCTCCTCCATCTCCCTCTCTTCCTCCATCTTCTTCTCTTCCTCCAGTGTTTTTCTCACCTTCAGCCACACCTGAAGTCTCTATAGTTTCATTGATGAGTGCCTCCAACTCTAAAAATAGGTACAAGTGAATTGTTCATACAAATGGTTACCCTTGGGACACGAACAAGTGGCTGTTACAGAGAGGTGGCCTTATTACGTGTATAACTAAGGATCTTTACATACTCAGTGACCACAATAGGTGGCTGCCTAACTGAGGTGACCACTAAGTGAGCCATTAGGCGTACCGAGCAAGATTTGATGATACGGCTTTCTCCCTTCTGGTACACGATGATCAACTACAGAGAGAGATAACGACAGAAGACTACTCCTTAGCATTGCTTACACACAGTACCGAGTCAGAGGCAGAGATGGCATGTGAAAAGTGGGGGGCTCGGTGTTCATGAAGTGCATAGTCTATCACATAGTATTTAATAGATTTGACTCATTGACATCCTCCAATTTCAGGGGGGCTCAGCCCCTCTGTTCAAAAAGTGAGGGGCTCAAGCCCCCCCTGCCCCCCCAGGTTCTCTGTCTCTGTGTGTGCTCTGCAAAGTTAACCCAGACAAGTGTCCCTTAATACCATCTCTATGGTATTGTACATACTTGAGATGTCTAAGGTATTGAGGCTGTCCTGTTGAGGTACATGTGTTGCAAACCACCCAGTTAATTTCAGGTAGTTCTGACGAGATAATATTTTTCCACGGAGTTTAGTAGGAGGCTCGTATAGCAATGTTTCTTCTGTAGTTGACTCTGAATACTGGGCCATGATGTCATCATTTTCTATTTCTTCTTCATGGGGGGCAAATTCATGGAAATTTAGGTCCCCATTATCTCCCTTTTCCCACCAATTGTGAGGGAGAGATTTGTGTTTTTTTGGTTTTATTTTCCCTGGTGGGAAAAATTGTGGCCCCCGGGGGAAAAGAGGGTGAATTATGACATCACTATCAAAACCTGATTCCATTGAGTTGGGAGCCTCATTTTTGTCTGTCTGTTGCTCATAGATGGGGGGGATTGGTGAAGAAAGGGGATGTGTGGTGGTTTTGAGGCTGTGTGAGTGTCGATGTGGGGAGAGGGGAGTGGGGTGGTGACGAGGGAGAGGGTGAACAGGAGTAGAGATGGCCCTTAACTTCTTCTCTGCCGACTCTGAGTCAAGTACCATCCCTTCACCAACCACACTCTTTGTATTATATCCACGAGAAACTGAAGCTGTTGTTGAAGATCTGCTGCTGAAGTTGTTGATTTGATCTCTTGGCTTGGGCGGAGGTCTGGGTCTCCTGAGCAGAGGGATAGATGGTACCTGCTGGTGGGCTCTCACTGGAGGGAGGATAGCCTCTTCGTCCATCTTTGGAGTGTGTCCCCTCTATTAGGCTCTAAAACCACTTACACTGCGCACGCACCGCAGTAAGATGTTTACGAGTAACCATGGCAATAAGGTGCACGTGCGCCTTCAGCCGGTACCCATTCCGGATCCGTCGCGTCGGGAGCGGAAACTGCGGCACAGGTCATGTGGGGGTGGACAGTTTGAGTAATTGTGTGAAGGCTGCAAAATGAACAACTCCAGCAATTTTTCCCTTCTCTTTTCTGCTATTACCTGCTCTCCCGTGCTCTACATTGCGCCGGGAGATGTGGCCAGCGTGACAGAACGGCTCTCCGACTTCGCTAGGGAGTATTTAGAAGGGGAAAAATCGTACGAAAACATTACCAACGTAATTCTCAATTCGACCGACTCAAATACTTCAAATGTTTTCGTTAGATCTCACATTGAGCTGGATATCAGTGACACCCGCTCAGAGAAAATCCACACCTTCGACAGCGCGGCGCTACTGCTCATAATGGCGCTGCTCTTCCTCACCGTCATAACCATTTGGGTGTTCAAGGCGCGAAGGTTTCGAGTGTTTCACGAGACAGGACTCTCTCTTATATACGGTACGTGCATACAACCCTGCTAGCAGGCCCTGCTCTTTTCTTTCTAATTAGAGCACACCACAATGTTGCACGCGCAACCCTTATTGTGTTTTGTTTACACATGTTAAAGTCAGTAGGTTAGTGTTAATTCAAGTATCAAACTATTAATGTTAATTTCAACATTCTGTCTGCTCAGGAATTGTTGTTGGACTGATTTTGAAGTTTGTTCTTCCACCGAATGATACTCCCATGTTTGATCTGGTCTGTGAGGGAGACTGCAACAGTCGCTGTGCTGGTATTGATCAGTTTGAGGTCGGAGAAGACATCCAACTGAGACTGGGTAACAATAATAGCGTTGTAAATGCCGAAGTCCTCAGCAAGGTGTTTCAGGATAATGAGGGAAATTATATTGAGCAAACTGTAAGTTACAAAATGGACATTTTAAGCTTATGTTATTATTTGGTGGTGTATTCTTCACATACGTTAGTTGCTATTCAATCCGGAGCTCTTCTTCTTTGCTCTTCTTCCTCCAATTATATTTCAAGCTGGCTTCAGTCTACAGAAGGTACCATCCCAGAAAGTGATTGTACCTTAATTTATAAACATACATTCTATCCAGCGACATTTTTTCAGAAACCTTGGCTCTCTGCTTCTCTACGCCTTTGTAGGCACTACTGTATCAACGGCCATTATTGGGTAAGTGGACAAACATCATTAACACTGTGTGCAGAGAGCCTGTGTTGACAGGGTACAAGTGGGTTAAGTGATTGTGTGTGTGTGTGAGACAATAGTCATGTTGTGTTGCCAGAACTAATTGCCAAGTCCAAACTACCTCCCTCTCTCTTTCTCCTCCCTCTCTCTCTTTCTCTCTTCCCTCGCTCTCTCCCTCCCTCCCCCCCTCCCCCCTCCCCCCCTCCCTCCCTCCCCCCTCCCTCCCTCCCCCCTCCCTCCCTCCCCCCCTCTCCCCCTCCCTCCCTCCCTCCCTCCCCTCTCTCCCTCCCTCCCTCCCTCCCCCCCTCCCCCTCCCCACCCTCCCTCCCTCCCTCCCTCCCTCCCTCCCTCCCTCAGTTCTCTAATGTATGGCTATACACTAACTAATTTCGAGGGAGTTAACACCACAGTAGCAAACGCAACACACTATCCCATACCAGAAGAGTTCAAAGACTCCATGATTCCGTCACTTCTCTTTGGTTCCCTCATCTCTGCTACTGATCCTGGTAGGTAGTGGCAGACCAAGAACTGTAGTGTTACCACTCACTCTCTTTCCCTCTCTCTCCTACCTCCCCTCCCATTCCCTCTCTCTCTCTCTCTCTTCCCTTCCTCCCCTCTCCTCCCTCCCCTCCCTCTCTTTCTTCCCTACCATCCCTCCCTCTCCCACTCCCTCTCTCTTCCTCTCCCTCCCCTCTCCTTCTCCCTCACCCCCTCTCTCTCCCCTCTTCCTCTCCCTCCCTCCAGTGACAGTGCTGGCCATATTTCACGATCTTCACGTGGACCACGACCTCTACTCACTAGTGTTTGGCGAGAGTGTAATGAACGACGCAGTGGCCATTGTCCTCTTCAGGTCACAACATTCACTTTCACTTTCACTTTTACATTCTACATTAACTCTTCCAGTACTTATTTCTCCATTTAACTCCATGTCAACCTCATTACATAGGTTTCAATGGTGCATGTATTGTTCATGTACAGATCTATTGATGAATATTCACCAGCTGAAGGAAGTGGAGATTTTGAAGTGGCAGCTGTGTTCAGGTCAATTGGTATCTTCGTGGGAATATTCATTGGGTCCTTTGTACTTGGTACGGCCATGGGACTGATGACTGCACTGGTATGTGACCTCGTCTAGTCCAGTGTGGGGGGCGTTTAGTGGAACCCCCTTCTGTGGGGAGCGTTTAGTGGAGCCCCCTGTGGGGGTCATTTAGTGGAGCCCCCCTCTGCGAGGGTCTTTTAGTGGAGCCCCCTGTTGGGGTCATTTAGTGGAGCCTGGGTCATTTTGTGGAGCCCCCCTCTGTAGGGGCCATTTAGTGGAGTCTCCCTCTGTGGGGGTCGTTTAGTGAAGCCCCCTGTGGGGGATTAGTGGAACCCCCTTCTGTAGGGATCGTTTAGAGGAGCCACCCTCTGTGGGGGTCATTTTAGTAGAGCCCCCCTCTCTTTCTCCCAGCTGATGAAGTTCTCCAACCTGCGTGACTACCCTCTCCTGGAGACATCCATGTTCTTTATCATGTCCTACTCCACCTTCCTCTTTGCAGAGTTTGCAGGGCTCACTGGTGAGGTGGTTACATTGTGTAGTACATGAAGTACACATCACCTCTCTAATTTAGACACTCATTGGATGGAAGAGGTGTCCTGATTTCTGGAGGTGTTCTGATTTCTGGAGGTGTCCTGATTTCTGGAGGTGTTCTGATTTCTGGAGGTGTCCTGATTTCTGGAGGTGTCCTGATTTAGAAGATGTCCTGATTTTAGGTGTCCTGATTTAGGAGTGTCCTGATAGGAGGTGTTGAGTTATTTAGTACACAAATATTAGCTCTGTTTACAAGGCAACCTCGTCAGGGTGTCCTAATTAGAGGGGTTCCCCCGTATGTCTTCTCACACAGGTATCGTGGCTGTCCTGTTCTGTGGGATCATGCAGTCCTACTACACCTTCATCAACCTCTCTGAAGAGTCCCGCAGGAGAACGAAAGATCTCTTCGAACTCATCAACTTCCTTGCCGAGAATTTTGTCTTTTCCTACATGGGTCTCTCTCTGTTCACCTACAAGAACCATCAGTGGGTTCCAGGCTTCATAACCTTCTCATTCGTATCCCTCACTGCCACTACTTGTACATAGAGGAAGATAAATTGCGTGATATCCATCTTTGTTCCTTCCTTTTTCTTCCGCCCCTTTTTAAGGGAGCTAACGGTCTGAATTGAAGACTTCTTAACTCTAACACACAAAGTGGCTTAGAAACCCCTATGGGATGTCCAGTACTGCCATAAGTTGTCTTAAGTTGTCTTAAGTTGATCCAAAGTGTTTATAATCTTTCGCGTAGTCTTCATCACAAGCCCAGCCTCCTCTCCATCAAAAGGGGTGGAGCTTCGCCATGTGTTTGGCTCCACCCCCTTTACTGATGAGGAGGGGCTGTGGCTGCTCCTCAGACAGGGTTAACTAGTTGTCCGATAGGGGACATAGGATATCCCAAGACAGTCCAAGGCAACCCTAGACATATACCGAGGACTATCCCAAGTATTTAAGACTCCTGGGACTCCTTGGGGCATCTTGTGGCAGTACTGGTCATGTATGATGACTGCAGTCATAAGGCCATTGTGTATGTAGCAGTACATTGGATGTTGTTCCTTGATTCGGCCACTAGGTTGCTATATTTGCTGGTCGTGTCGTCAATATCTACATCCTCTCCTTCATCCTCAATCTCGGACGTGCCAAACGTATCAAATTCCGTTTCCAACACATGCTCGTCTTTGCCGGGCTTCGAGGGGCCATTGCGTTTGCCCTGGCCATCAGAAACACGCAGAGTGAGGCCCGGCAGCTCATCTTCACCACCACTCTGATGATAGTGATGGGGACTGTGTTGGTGTGTGGAGGATTCACTACCCTCGCGTTGCAGTGCTTGAGAATCAAGTGAGGGTTTTAATCAATTTTAACGACAGGGGTATACTCTCTATTGTGATAGTACACTAGGTCTAATCTATGGTAGATGAAAGTGTCCTGATTAGCAAGGTGTCCTGATCAGAGAAGTGTCCTGATTATCAAGGTGTCCTGATCAGTGAGGTATCCTGATTCTGGGTTGAGAAGCACACAATTGGTATCGGTCCTGTGAATTTATTCATTTAGGGGTCCTAATTAGAGGGGTTACACTACTTTCCCCCTACAGAGTCGGTGTCGAAGAAGATCCCCAAATGCCTCATTGTGATGTAGGTAGACTGCAACTCCTTGGAGTATTAGTTGGTTATTGGCTATTTGTTTTGCTGCCAGGGTCACGAGATTCCATACAACCCTAAATCTGGAAACTGGTTCATAGCAAAATGGAGCAAATTTGACAAATCGTAAGCACTTGTAGCATAAATAGAAAAGTCTGCATTTATCGTGTGTGTGTGTGTGTGTGTGTGTGTGTGTGTGTGTGTGTGTGTGTGTGTGTGTGTGTGTGTGTGTGTGTGTGTGTGTGTGTTCCCACGTGTGTGTTCCCACGTGTGTGTTCCCAGGTATCTCATTCCACTCTTCACACACTATGGCCGAAGTGTGGGCGAGTTTCTACCTCAGTTCTGCGTGCCATTGTGCAAGTACTGCGTGCCTGCTGATCTCAGAAGAAAAGTAAGTGATGATATGGAGTTTAGGTGTTGGCCAGGTGATGCTTGGGTGCTCTGTTCTGCCAGGAAGATGTGTCCCTTCTTGATGAGGAGATTGAAGAGGAGGAGAGCGAGGAGGAGGAAGAACCCACTACACTATCTTTTAGACATGGCCGTGAAGGAGATGAGGAGGATGGCCCTGAGGTAATGGATGATCTGACAGACTGAGAGTTCCGTAGAATTGTTTACCACTCCCTCCCTCCCTCTCCCTCCCTCCCTCTCCCCCTCTCTCTCTTCCTCCCTCTCCCCCTCCCCCCCTCTCTCTCTTCCTCCCTCCCTCTCTCCCTTCCTCCATCCCTTTTTCCCCTCCTTTCCCTCCCTCCCTCTCTCCCTTCCTCCCTCCCTCTCTCTCTCTCCCTCCCGCTCTCCCTCCTTCTCTCCCTCTCTCCCCCTCCCTCTCTCCCTCCTTCCCTCACTCCCTCCTTCCCTCCCTTAGGGTGATCTTGGTCTTGGTACTGACAAAAGAGGGTACCTTAAACTTGAAGGATCAGAAGAATCACGTTTTTAGTAAAAATGTTCCCGCCTAGTCTTTAATTACCATTTCGGACAGAATAGTGTTGTGTTGTAGTGTTTGTCGTGTGTTAATAATGTGGCACGTGAGTACAAATTGTGATTACGTCATAGCGGAGTTTAGCCAATCAAATTCTACCGGGGCGGGTAGTTGGCGGTAAACCACGTTCCGTATGTTGTGGGAAACTACGAGCATAGCTATTCTCACTGAAGAAAGAAAGCGAGTCAAGATTCACTCGTACAACTGCTCTGAGAACGCACAGCGGTACAGTAGTGGTGGCAATAGAAGCGTAAGCAATGGACGTGACAGCAAGAGCACAGCCCAGCCAGGCGGTAGTGAAGGATGTATTGGGGGAGAGAGTGCAGAAGATGTTTCAGGATTTCCTGGAGGAGTAAGTGACTGAGGGAGCAGTGAGGGTGGCCTGGGCATTGTCTGGTTCGTGACAAGTAATGAAGTCGAGGCTACGTAGATCTACCTTTACTGCAAGGACAATATTTATTAAAGGAGCCGTGATATTACCGGCCATGATCTTCCTTTAGGTACCAGGAGGATGAGGGAGAGCTCAAGTACCTGTTGGCGGCCAGGGAGCTGATTCGTCCCGAGAGGAACACCCTGCTTGTTAGTTTCCATGACGTCGAGGAGTACAGTACGAAACTGGCTAATATCATACAGGAACAGTATTATCAGTGAGTACATCAGTGGACACACACACACACACACACACAAACGTGTACTCTGAAAAACGAGGACATTTCATTAAATAAAATACCTTAACTGTGATAACAGGACACTACTAATCAGGACACCTCACTAATCAGGACACCACTAATCAGGACACCTCACTAATCAGGACACCTCACTAATCAGGACATCACTAATCAGGACGCCGTATGTCCCCAATCACCACTATACCTCCCCACAGTGTGTTCCCCTATCTCTGTCTCTCTGTACGTAACTTCGCCCGTGACCGAGGGGAGGTGACTGCACAAAAGGAATATTACGTTGCATTCGAAGACGTCCCTACAAGACACAAGTGAGTGGATAGTTGAGAAGAAACTTCAATTGTAGCTCTGCTCATCATTCACACCACCACAGAGTTCGCGAGCTCACCACTGCCAAGATCGGTACACTTCTAAAAATCAGTGGGCAGGTGGTCCGGACCCATCCTGTACATCCTGAACTTGTCTCGGGCTCATTCCTATGTCTGGAGTGCCAAACTTCCATTCCTGATGTCGAGCAACAGTTCAAGTTTACTCAGGTTTGTGTATACTGTGGAACCCCTCTAATCAGGACACCCAGAAATGAGGACACCTCAATAAACAGGACAGCAGGAACCCCTCAAATTAGGACCCCCTGAAATGAGGACACCTCAATAAACAGGACAGCAGGAACCCCTCTAATTAGGATGGCAGGAACCAGCAACCCCCATCAATACATCTTGAAATTAACCCACTAATCAAGATCCCCTGAAACGAGGACACCTCAATAAACGAGACAACTTTGGTCCCTACTGCTACAGCACACTTCACACATCTCTTGTGAATGTTCATTAATGTCACATGACTTGGACTATGTCACATGATCTTACAGCCCACTGTGTGTAAGAATCCAAACTGCGTCAACCGACGTCGCTTCATGCTGGACATCAACCAGTCTCGCTTTGTGGATTTCCAGAAGGTCCGTATCCAGGAGACCCAGCAGGAGCTACCGAGGGGCAGCATACCACGAAGGTACCGACAGGAGAACCCCTCTAATTAGGACACCCTTGGCCACACAACAGTGTCCTGATTAGCAAGGTTTCCTAGTGTTCTTGTGGGTAAGAAAAGCTGTCCTGTAATATGTCCTAACTTCTTCAAGGTGTTCTGATAAGTAGAGGCTGTCCTGATTAGCAAGGTTTCCTAATATTTTTTGTAGATAGAAAAGCTGTCCTGTAATCTGTCCTAACTTCAGGGTGTCCTGATTAGAGCCTGTCCTAATTAGAGCCTGTCCTTATTAGCAGTGTCTCTGTGTGATATTTCTCCCAGTCTGGAGATAATTCTGCGTGCGGAGGCAGTGGAGATGGTCCAAGCCGGAGACAAGTGTGACTTCACAGGGACACTCATTGCCATTCCTGATGTCGCTCAACTTGCAGTAGAAGGTCAGTTGAACTTTCAGTCTCAGAATTACTGTGATGGTAATGCAGCTGTTTCTTCCTCAGGTGCTCGGACAGAAACTTCAACCCGTGTGCGTGCAGCAGATGGTTACGATAGTGAGGGAGTCAGGTGATACTGGGACTGTTAGCCTGACATCAGCTAGTTAACTCCCCCTCCTTTCCTCTCCCCCTCCTTCCCTCTCCCCCTCCTTCCCTCTCCCCCTCCCTCCCTCTCTCCCTCCCTGCCTCCCTGCCTCCCTCTGTCAGTGGATTGAAGGCATTAGGCGTCCGAGATCTCACCTACAGGTTGGCTTTCCTTGCATGTTCAGTCACCTCCACACACCCCAGGGTAAGTTTAGTTGATACCACTTCATATTGTATTAAAATTTGGCCCCTGCCCCCCTCAGTTGGGGGGCCAAGACCAGAGTGGCGAGGAAGTGACTGCAGAGATGATTCGTAAGCAGATGACGGACGCTTAGTGGCAGAAGATCTATGAAATGAGCCAGGACAAATACCTCTACCAGAATCTCATCAGCAGCCTGTTCCCCACTATACATGGTTAGTATACTCTCAGGATGCTGCTAGTATACCCTCAGGATACTGCAGGTGCTCTCTCAGGATACTATTGCTGTATTCTCAGGATACTGCTAGTATACTCTCAGATTACTATTGCTGTATTCTGCTAGTATACTCTCAGGATACTATTGCTGTATTCTCGGGATACTGCTAGTATACTCTCAGGATACTATTGCTGTATTCTCAGGATACTGCTAGTATACTCTCAGATTACTATTGCTGTATTCTGCTAGTATACTCTCAGGATACTATTGCTGTATTCTCGGGATACTGCTAGTATACTCTCAGGATACTATTGCTGTATTCTCAGGATACTGCTAGTATACTCTCAGGATACTATTGCTGTATTCTCAGGATACTGCTAGTATACTCTCAGGGTACTTATCTGTGGCCCCTCAGGTAATGATGAAGTAAAGAGAGGGGTCATGTTGATGTTGTTTGGTGGAGTGCCGAAGGTCACGACAGAGGGTACACGTCTCCGTGGAGACATCAACGTATGTATCGTAGGAGACCCAAGTACCGCCAAGAGCCAATTTCTCAAGTAAGTATCTGAGTTGCCATAGCAACAGGAGCATGGCTGTCGCCCCTTAGAACCGTCTTCATGGGACTACTTTTTAACTCTTCTTTCACCTACTATTTTTAACTCTTCTTTCACCAGGCAGGTGGAGGAGTTCAGTCCACGTGCTGTATACACGTCTGGTAAGGCTAGCAGTGCAGCTGGACTGACAGCAGCTGTTGTGAAGGACGAGGAGAGTCATGAGTTTGTGATTGAGGCAGGAGCCCTCATGTTGGCTGATAATGTAGGTATAGTGTCCTGATTAGTGAGATGTCCTGATTAGGGAGGTGTCCTGATTAGGGAAGTGTCCTGATTAGGGAAGTGTCCTGATTAGGGAGGTGTCCTGATTACGGAAGTGTCCTGATTAGTGAGGTGTCCTGATTAGGGAGGTGTCCTGATGAGTGAGGTATCCTGATTAGGGAGGTGTCCTGATAAGTGAGGTGTCCTGATTAGGGAAGTGTCCTGATTAGGGAGGTGTCCTGATTAGTGAGTTGTCCTGTAAAGTGTATACAATGGAACATATCAACGCTCACTCTTTTGTTATTTTACATGTACAATAATTCTCCTCTAACCAGGGGGTGTGTTGTATTGACGAATTTGATAAGATGGACCAACGAGACCAGGTTGCCATTCACGAGGCCATGGAACAACAGACCATCTCCATCACCAAGGCTGGCGTCAAGGCGACCCTGAATGCCCGTACCTCCATTCTTGCAGCTGCCAACCCCATTGGGGGGAGGTATGACCGCAGTAAGTCACTGAAGGTAAGGAAGATGGCTGTGTACTTGAAGTGTGTGTCAAACACCAACACTGTGGTTACCTGTGCAGCAAAATATCAACCTCACTGCTCCCATTATGTCACGATTTGATCTCTTCTTCATCCTCGTGGACGAGTGTAACGAGGTTTGTTACCACGGAAACGTAAGAGTTGCAAAGTATGACGTAATGTGTTTTGTAGGTGACGGATTATGCCATTGCTCGAAGGATTGTCAATCTGCACAGCAAACAGCAGGAGAGTATTGATCGCATTTACTCAATGGTATGGCCAAGTGATCATCAGAAACCTAATTAGGTTGATTGGTGTCCTAATTAGCACACCCTGAATCAGGACATGGATCAGGACACCTCTTAGTCCTTATTTAGAGGATGCCCCTGCGTTACTCTGTAATCTTGAATGGATTGCTCTTCTCCAGGATGAAGTTCAGCGCTATGTGATGTTCGCTCGTCAGTTCAAACCAAAGATCAGTGTGGATAGTTCGGAGTATATGGTGGAGGAATACAAGAGACTACGGCAGAGAGACAGCAGTGGTTAGTGGGTTACCTCTCACACCTACCTATGACATACAGATTGAGTTGGTGATGATATTGATGGTTGCCAGGTGCAACACGGTCGTCTTGGCGAATCACAGTGAGGCAGCTGGAGAGTATGATCCGACTCTCGGAGGCTATGGCCAGACTCTATTGTAAGGATGAGGTGCAGCCGAAGCATGTCAAGGAAGCCTTTAGACTCCTCAATAAGTCCATCATTCGTGTGGAAACTCCTGATATTGACTTTGATGACGATCAGCAGCAGGCAGTGGAGAATGGTTAGGGAAGTTGATATACTGACTTGTGTGTGGAGGAGAAATGTGTTTTGGGGAGTGTGTGTGTGTGGAGGAGAAATGTGTGTTTTGGGGGAAGTGTGTGTGGAGGAGAAATGTGTTTTGGGGAGTGTGTGTGGAGGAGAATGTGTGTTTTGGGGAGTGTGTGTGGAGGAGAAATGTGTGTTTTGGGGGGGAGTGTGTGTGGAGGAGAAATGTGTTTTGGGGAGTGTGTGTGGAGGAGAATGTGTGTTTTGGGGAGTGTGTGTGGAGGAGAAATGTGTGTTTTGGGGGGAGTGTGTGGAGGAGAAATGTGTGTTTTGGGGAGTGTGTGTGGAGGAGAAATGTGTGTTTTGGGGGGAGTGTGTGGAGGAGAAATGTGTGTTTTGGGGAGTGTGTGTGGAGGAGAAATGTGTGTTTTGGGGGGAGTGTGTGGAGGAGAAATGTGTGTTTTGGGGAGTGTGTGTGGAGGAGAATGTGTGTTTTGGGGAGTGTGTGTGGAGGAGAAATGTGTTTTGGGGAGTGTGTGTGGAGGAGAATGTGTGTTTTGGGGAGTGTGTGTGGAGGAGAAATGTGTGTTTTGGGGGGAGTGTGTGGAGGAGAAATGTGTGTTTTGGGGAGTGTGTGTGGAGGAGAAATGTGTGTTTTGGGGGGAGCGTGTGTGGAGGAGAAATGTGTCCTGAAGAAAGAAGGAAGGTGTCCTGATTATCATGATGTATACATGTAGGTGGTGTTTTGGATGATCCCGTTGAAAACGGGGTCCAGAATGGGGTCTCTGATGACCATACAGGGGAACATGGGGGTGGGGGCATGGACCGTGGGGAGGAACAGGAAAAACAGGTCAAACCAGAAAAGGTGGTGAAGAAGATTCGAGTGACGTACGAGGAATACCGCACTATTGCTAATCTGCTCATCCTGCATCTCAGGCAGTTGGAGGAGGCCTCGGAAGGTAGCTCACATGACCATAACATGATGTCATGTGTTGATCACATGATCCCACATGTAGGTGAAGAAGGCACACGACAGGGAGACTTGGTGAACTGGTACCTTGGTGAAATAGAGGGAGAGATTGACAGTGTGGAGATGTTGGCAGAGAAGAAAGTATTAGTAGAGAAGGTTATTGAGCGGCTTGTTCAGCATGTGAGTTGTCACAGAGGTCACGTGATTCTCTGTCACATGACATGTTTAGTGTTAACCGTGATTTGTCTGCAGGATCACGTTCTGTTGCCACTGGTGATGGAGGAAGACGAAGAGAACAAGAACAATCCCCTTCTAGTTGTACATCCAAACTACGTTGTAGAGACTTAGTTAAAAATCCTGTATGTACAGCTGTACTCCAACCCACCAGATACGTCATATTGTATTATATTACATGTCCCACTCAATGTCTGCATGTGATGTGATAGCCAACTGTATATACATTGTATATGTGAGAATGCAAGTACTCTGTGTGGTGAATGTGTTCCTTCAAGGAGCTGTCTGCTGTGGTAGTTGCGGTGTACAATGCTGCATAACTGCTGTGCTATAGGCTCTGAAAGAGATAGGTAGACAGCAGATTGGCACACCAAGCAGTAAGTTTATGTAATACCTGCTGCTTGTACTTCGAACCAGTGATTCTCTCGTCACGTGACATCATCCTTTTGTCCCAACCGTCTAGCGACCATCTCTTATTCTGAAACGAATACTTGAAAATTATTCCAGTCTTCACTGCTGCTAACTGCCCCTCACCTTACCGCCGCGTTCCCATCTGTTTAGAAAGTGGAGACCTGTACCTGCAAATGTGATAGCAGCGGCTATAATGCCTAGAGCAGGTAGAGCTTCAGGCCACATCTTGTTTTAGTTGCAATGATCACGTGATGTGATGTGGGTGTGGCTACCTTTGTAACCAACAGAAACGGAGCAACAAAATGGAGGGCAACAGCTACAAGATCCGACCGCGGTTTGAGCAAAAGTAAGCCCCGACCTATCTTCTATAGCAGGGCCATAGCTCGTCAATGTCTCACGCAACGTACACCTTGTTAGATTTCGCCCCCAGGTGGTGGAGAAGCTAATACACGATGTTCTCATTGACAATCTCAACGACAAACAGTACACGCACGAGCAATGTAAGGTGTGGACAGAGAAGATTGGAGACACTATCACGGCGAAATTAAAGGGTGACGAATTGGCGCCATATCTAGTATCGTGTTGTTCAAAGTAAATTGCTATTTCAGAACTGAACCTGGAGCGGTACAAGTACGTGGTGCAGGTGGTGATTGGAGAGCAGAGAGGAGAAGGAGTCAAGTGAGTTCTTAAATTGAAGTGAGATGTCACACAACTAGTTCTGAAAGAGGGAGGGATAGACTGTTTTGCTGACTTGCACTCAGAATGAACAGCAGGTGTTTCTGGGACTCTGACACAGACAATTACGCTTGTGATATTTTCATGAATGTGAGTACTAAATGCAGTACTTGTTTAGTTCATTCCATTCACAAAGAATGAACACATAACTAGACCCATGTTTTCTTTTATCCTCAGGAATCGCTGTTCTGTGTAGCAGCTGCCTATGGGATTTATCACTATTGAACTCTTTGCACACACACACACACACACACACACACACACACACACACACACACACACACACACACACACACACACACACACACACACACACACACACACACACACACACACACACACACACACATACACACACACCACACACACACCACTCTCATCTCATTCCTCCAATATGATATCAAACACCTGTTTTTTGACATCTTGGTACGAAGTGTACAATAAATATCCCTATACACCGATATATAGACATGATGGGCTCAGCTAGCAACTGTTCCAAGAGTTTTGCGGCTATTTTAAGTACCTAAATAACGACTTTGATACCTGAGAGAGGGGGAGAGGGAGAGGAGAGAGAGAGAGAGAGAGAGAGAGAGAGAGAGAGAGAGAGAGAGAGAGAGAGAGAGAGAGAGAGAGAGAGAGAGAGAGAGAGAGAGAGAGAGAGAGAGAGATGAGATTATTTTCACAAGTGACAAGGAGTGAAGCAGATCACACTAAACTTACACAGTGATCTACACAATGAATGAAGTCGTAGAGCTCCTGTTCACATGTCTCCGTTGTCTTGCTCTTACCGGACACTCTAGCAGTACATGTGTCTAAGGTTTCCTGCAATGCCACACACTTCTTGGTAGCACTGCACTTCTCTCTGAGCACTTCCTGAGGATCTTCTGGGTCCTCACTTTCTTCTTCTTCTTCAACCTAGGGTGGGTCGACAGTTACACAAAATGAAGTGCTGTAACGGGTGGCAGTTCTAATTAGAGCACCCTAAGGCCATGACCCCCAAACACCCCTAAATGTAGCTAATGCTGCAGGCGATTAGATGTGAACAGTAAATGAAGCTGAGACAATCGGTTCTCCGTTCTCTATCCGAACGTCAACGAGACTATGACGCAAGTTTGATGCAGTAAATGACACACACACACTCGGTTTTCCTACCTGAACTTGTTCTTCTTCTTCCGACATTTTCTCTAACTACCTGCACACAAAACACACACCGACTTGCAGCAGTGGAGACTGGTTTGGAGGTCGAGGTCAGAGGTCGAAGCGAGTGGGCTCCTATTAGAACTCAGCGCTGCAAACAACAAACAGGCCAAATGAATGGAGAAAGTGTACCGCGACTGGTGGAAGGGTTTTTCCAGCCGCTACGTACAGCGCTGGACTGCATCTTTGTTGCTGGAGTTTCCTGTGGTGTTGGACGCTTAGCCGCATTTTCGTGGCGCTGTTGGCGCGGGTTTCGCATCTTCTGCCTCCCGTTTGGAAGGTGCACCCGTGGCAGTTTAAAAGACCGCTTTGGAGAATGGGCAGGTACGCTGAAGAAGGCGCTCTTACACTTCTTAAGCAAAAAGTATTTCCACAGTTATTGTAGGAGCTACTTCAGACATTGGACTAGCATACGCTGAGGAGGTAAGTAAATGACTCCCTCACTCTGTGCGTGTAAGATGCATAGTTTCTCACTCCCCAGTTGGCCAGACGTGGAATGAACGTTGTACTCATCAGTAAATCGTACGACGATCTCATTCAGCTCGTGGCCAAGATCCGTGAGTTAACAGAGTTTGAATCAGAAAGTGCACTTTCACAGAGGAGGTCCATTAGCTCAGTCGGTAGAGCGTGGTGCTGATAACGCCAAGGTCGTGAGTTCGAGACTCACATGGACCACTTTTTTTCTTCCTTTTTAAGACTCAAGTTTTCTCTTTCTTTACTCAACTTGACCATTTTTCATCAACACATACATGAAAATTTTTTTCTTACTCTCTTTCAGAGTCGGAGTACAGTGTACAGGCCTATGGTATCCATGCCGACTTTTCCCTTGGACTCCATGTCTATGAAGAGATTAATGCTGCCTTAGACGGATATGAAATAGGGATCCTTGGTAACTATCTCGTAATCTCAGTCGTCATAGCAGTAGACAGGGACTGGAAATACACAGTTCTTATACGATGACTGTAGTAGTACCTGAGTCGCATTCTGGTCTTTCAACAGCCGGGGATGAGTAGCAACTCAACTTCTCAATCTTCACACACACACACACACACACACACACACACACACACACACACACACACACACACACACACACACACACACACACACACAGTCAACTGTGTAGCCGTCACCTACGACCACCCCCAGTTCTTCGTGCTGATACCCCCACAGGTAAGACAAGACATAGCATAATTTTATAAGTTGCAAATCATGTTTTTCTTTTCCATAGAGATTGTTACAAATATTAAATGTAAATATTACAGCCACACTTTGGTAAGTTTAAGTTATTGACTTACTGATTCTCTAGTATCCCTCCTCCCCTCTCCCCTCCCCCTCTCCCCTCCTCTCCCCCCCACTCCCCTCCCCCCTCCCCTCCCACTCCCCTCTCCCCTCCTCCTCTCCCCCTCTCCCCTCTCCCCCCTCCCCCCTCCCACTCCTCTCCCAGATGACGTACAACCTGTTACCTCAGATGCTAGAAAGGCAAAAAGGTGCCATCATCAACGTATGCTCCCAAATTGCCACCCTCCCTCCCTCCCCTCTCCTATCCTCCTATGCTGCATCCATGGTACATGCAGTACTGTAGAACAATGTGGCATTGTGTGATAGTTGTGTTTGGTTGGCAGGCATATGTGAAAACCTTCTCAGAAAGCCTTTGTCTTGAGAGTAAACGGAGAGGTATTGTTGTACAGGTGAGTGAGATTAAAACTGAATTCTCTCACCGCTCTCTCTCCCTCTCCCTCTCCCTCTCCCTCTCCCTCCCTCCCCCTCTCCCTCCCTCCCTCCCTCCCTCATTCTTCAGACTCTTTTGCCATGTTTTGTGGCTAGCCATCACACCCAGCCTTCTTTTTTTACTCCCACACCGTCTACTTACGTCAGTCATGCTATGGCCACACTGGGTGTGGCTAACGTTACATGTGGATACTGGCCTCATTCCATACAAGTAGGGAATGGAATTGAACTTCAGCAATAGGGAGAGCTCTCTCTCTCTCTCTCTCTCTCTCTCTCTCTCTCTCTCTCTCTCTCTCTCTCTCTCTCTCTCTCTCTCTCTCCTCTCTCTCTCTCTCTCTCTCTCTCTCTCTCTCTCTCTCCTCTCTCTCTCTCTCTCTCTCTCTCTTCTCTCTCTCTCTCTCTCTCTCTCTCTCTCTCTCTCTCTCTCTCTCTCTCTCTCTCTCTCTCTCTCTCCCTCCCACCCTCCCTCTCAGAGCTGGCTACAATCCTGTGTCCCTGAGTGTCTGTGGTCATGGCTTGTATCCCACTTGCTCCGAAGACATCGTCACTTCAGCATAACTCAAGCCAAGACCCAAGGTAGAATAACAAACTTCCATAATTATTGATAAAATTCAGTGATCCACTTTTCTAGGTACAGAGCAGTTTACACGACGAAAGCGTTCCAGTGTGACCCTGCACAACTTTCGGCAACCATTGGACAGCCCGCACACAAACGGGTGTCAGGTGACCTCGGACTTGTATTGCGGAGGTCTCCTTCTCCAAAGAGAAAGTCTTCAGCAGCTACTACTACCCCACTCGAGAGTCCCCATCCCCTTCTCTCACGAGATGCAAATTATTTCCCCAGCCGACCACCCTCCGCTAACATTTCATCTCCAATACCCGAGTCTCCAGTGTCTCCTTTTCCATCGCCCCGATTCTTCCCCCCGGGGTCTAAAAATTCCAAGCAACCTTCCACGTTTGACACCAGTACCCCACTCCCTACAGCTTATCAGGGGGGCGGAAATTTAATGACCCCCAGAAGATCTCTCACAACCTCGTCTGCACAGGGCCCCAACTCTCTTCACCACCGACAACTTCCGTTCAGGTACAACGAAATACTGTCATACTTGGCTCTAGGTGTTACTTGGGATGTATTTGACAATAACCAGGACACTTTTAACTTTCTATTTCCACATATGAGTAGCAAAATCCCTTCAAAACTGGCTAATGGTGTGTGCATTTCGCAGTTGGTACATATGGTAGGATTTGTAAGGATAGACCAGGGGATAGACCAGGGGGCGTAAGAAGATGCTTTTGGATAGAGGGGCTGACCTTGTGGTGGTCCAACCTACATGTACCTACTCAGGCTAGGGGGGTCTGGGGCATGCTCCCCCAGGACATTGTTGGTATTTATATGCTCTGAAATCAATTCTTGTGCATTTTGAGACAAATACTTAAAATGTACCCATATTAAAGTAGACAGTAACTGGGATTTGCGGTCTTTTTTCCATAAACATGGAGGGCTACAGCCCCCCCCCCCCCCCCCCCCCCCCCCCAGCTCTCCTGCTTCTTTCGCCAGTGTAGATGCTTTAAGCTTACGGAGAAACTGATTTTAAACAGTGATATTGGTATTCAGGGCATGAAGCACTCAGTCAGTGTCAGTCACACATTCAAAGAATACACAATGTTCAAACAGAACTGAAATCTACAGTACATTAGAGGCCATGTAGTGTATGTATGTCTCTCCCTATGTCATATACTGCTCCTATGTTTGTCTCTCCCTATGTCATATACTGCTCCTATGTATGTCTCTCCCTATGTCATATACTGCTCCTATGTTTGTCTCTCCCTATGTCGTATACTGCTCCTATGTTTGTCTCTCCCTATGTCATATACTGCTCCTATGTATGTCTCTCCCTATGTCATATACTGCTCCTATGTTTGTCTCTCCCTATGTCATATACTGCTCCTTCTACTGTGCATACAGGCACTCGAGAGTGATGGTGATACCTAGCGTGGCACGAGATTGCCAGCGGCAGAACCTCGACAGCCATACGACTGGACACAGTCACCACACCGAACAGAGTGACAACGAAACTAGCAGCTGACGTACCAGACTAGACATTAGCAGTTATATAGAGCAGCTATATTGAAATTGGAAAACATTATTACAATAAATTTTACAACAAATTGTTGATATGAAACGGATGAAATATAATAAATGTTTCCTAATAAATTTATAGCTAGTGGTTAATGGACTACTTAGACCTGAGGGGTATGTGTAGGTGGGGCCACTGCAGAGACGACCAACTGATGGACACACCCACCGTGTACAGTCGCCATAACAACGGAGTAAACAACAGACTGAGAGACGAGATGCTGAGAACTACCAGATACACCTGGAATGGAACAAAGACAAGTACATAGTATAGTATCACTCAGTGGAAGGAGTGAGGGAGAGAGAGAGAGAAGTGAAACGATCTAGTCACCTCTCTAGAAATTATATCGAGTCGACGAGCTCTGCTAGCAAGGAGAAATGAGAATTCACTGACTGGAGATAGACTGAGGGCTAGGGCCCAGGTGGAGGTGTGGCAGTGACCTGTGAACAGACCCAGTACACACAGGGCTAGTAGGAACTGGAGGAGGGAGGAGGAAGGGAAGGGAGAGAGGGGGGAGAGGAGAGGGGGAGATAGAGGGGGGAGAGGAGAGGGGAGGGGAGGGAGAGAGGGGGGAGAGGAGAGTGAAGGGGAGGGAGGGAGAGGGGAGGGGAGGGAGAGAGGGGGGAGAGGGGAGGGGAGGGGAGGGAGAGTGAGACAAGAAGGGCTGTACAGACTCCACTCCAGTTCCGGAAAACTCCATACCTTCAGTATCAATACACAGAATGTTACTCCTAAAACCATAGAAAACTCAGACTGTAGGAATGTGGGAAAGGTATGAAATCCTGTGCAGGGAGACAAAAATTGAAACTTGAAAGCAGTTCCAATCCACTGCCACCCACCCACCCACCAAGACCCTCCCTCCATTGAAACTCACTCACCCAGTGAAGCAAAGAAGAAGACAGAAAAGAATGCTCTCAGTGGGTCAACTAACTTCCTGACCTACGGAACAAACCACAGCAGATCCTCTCTAATCCTCAAAATGTCCTGCTGTACAGAACAGTATGAAGTACACTGGTACCTGTTCTACTACAGAGTGTCCCTGTGAACTGATGGCCAGACCAGCGAGGAAACAGCCCAGCTCCATTGAAGCTCCCAGATAATCTGCCGCCTGTGTAGAAACACAGCACACCAGTCATGATGTGTGTGTGTGTGTGTGTGTGTGTGTGTGTGTGTGTGTGTGTGTGTGTGTGTGTGTGTGTGTGTGTGTGTCTGTGTGTGTGTGTGTGTGTGTGTGTTTTAGCAAACTCACCAGAACCAACAGAAAGACCACTGCCACAGATCCCAAAAGAAGCGACTCCACCTTATTGCCAAAGGAGCCGAGAAGTCTACACGGAAGAACACACCACAGAGGTATGACACTAACTCAGTTGGTAGGCCCAGGCCATAACCCTCAATGAGGGGGTGGGGTCTGGGCTGCTAGTATTTTTACGCTAACTTATAGAATCTGTCCATGGTCCGATTAGTGAGTTGCCTAGCAATAATCACAAGAAGACAGAAACCACACAATGTCTGTAGAAGTTGTAAGAAGCCGTATAAGAAGGTGGCGATGTTCCAAACTCCGAGAGAGGTGGGGCTATCGGCAAAGAGAGGCATCAGAGCCACTAGTGTTCCTAGCTGAATATCCTGCATCACTAGTAGTCCACTGAGATAGCTGGCTGAGTCTGTGGCATCTGTGTGTGTGTGTGTGTGTGTGTGTGTGTGTGTGTGTGTGTGTGTGTGTGTGTGTGTGTGTGTGTGTGTGTGTGTGTGTGTGTGTGTGTGTGTGTGTGTGAGAGTACCAGTCAGTGCATCACAACTGGTGATATTGACAACCTTCTGTGAGAGGTGACGTGGAAGATCTGTGCTTTGGGACGTATACAGCACCTAGAGCACATACAGAGTGTGTAGGAAGAGGGTGAATTATGCAATAAGTGGTGCACTTCTTTCCCTGCCTCCTCCCTCTCCCTCCTCCTCTCCCCTCCCTCCCTCCCTCTCTCTTCCTTCCTCCTCCCTCCCTCCCTCACCGTCAAGAAATCTGTGAGCCAGAGGAGCACTGGAGAGAGAGAGACAAGCGATGACGGCCAGACTCACCCTCACCCTCACACCCACACTAGCACCCATCACCATCCCCATCACTCCTCCACACACTAACAGCACATTACCACCAACCACAGCAACACTCCACACCTTCAAAACCAAATAAGATGACATTCGATATTTGGCAACTAGGTGGGCTCCTCCTGCTCCCCCCTCCAAACAGTACACACTAATGAACTCACCTTTCGAAGTTTGTCTGGAGAGAAGTCGAGGGCTACACTCAGAACTATGAACACTACACCAAATTCTCCCAGTGTCTCAATCTGTGGGATATATTAGAGGGGTTCCTGGTGTTCTGTTCATTGGGGTGTCCTAACTTCGTTGGAGTCCTAATAACAGGGGTTTGCCCATTACCTGAACTACAGAACTGATGAGGTTGTTTCCGACTGGTCCAAGCAAGAGACCGGCCAGAATGTACCCGAGCAACGAGGGGACTTTAATTAGAGAACAGAGCCCTCCCAGAACGAATGACAGTAATACGATGTTTATGATGTCGTGGATAAGGTGGTGGTCTTCAATTGGAACTGTCACATCACGAGGTCGTGAGAGGACATATTGATTACTGGCCGAGTCGACTAACACAGCCATCGCCCCCCCTCCCCTCTCCTCCCTCACGTTCCCCCTCCCTCTCCCTACTTGACGAGTCTTCTGATACACATACGCCAAATTGTGCCTCTCTGCAAGATATTCTTGAAGTTTCACGACAGTTTCCAACGCAGCACCTTCCTGGTTTCGAGAATCCTGAAACACATTCGCAACGAGATCGTTTTCTAGGGCATCTGCGGCTTGCGATACCTCTGACATGATTTCAGCAATAATCGCGTGGTGTGTTCTGTTGCCGTTGGGATGAAGAGAATGCATCTCTTTTTCAAGGTCGAGAATCGTGTTGAAGTCTTCTTCCACCATGACAGCTGCGTTTCTCATGTCCTCCAGACGCATCCGACAGCTGCGTTTCACCTCAGAGAGAGATCGACAATCACTGCCTAGTGTCTGATTCAAATCTCGTAAAACCATCAACAGTGAACTTTCTGTAGCTTTTAATTCATTCTTATAGATCCTCAATATCTCCATTTTCAGCTTTTCTTTAGGTGTAATGGCTTGTTGCTTCATGATAGAGTCTATTTGATGGCCCAAACTGATTAATAGTACCTTCTTCCGTTTAAGCATCTGTTGGAGAGTGCTGCAGGTGAGGTTGTGAGAGAGGAAGAGTTTGGGGGAGGAGTGGGCGTCTTTGGGACTGTGGTGAGGGGTGGAGGGAGGGAGGTTGGGGGAGATGGGGTGATGTTGTTGCTTTGCTCCGTGAATGAAGTTCCCATGGAGGGTTAATAAGACTGAGACACTGAACAGGAAAATTACTAGAGGGAAAATAAAGCTCTTTAACAGTATACGTACAATATGGCTGCTACAGCTATACTACAATGACAAGCTATTCAGTAAATACCTGCGTGAGACATAACTGAGGCTGTTAGTTGGACGACCGAGGCTAGCAACCCTCTCTCTCCACGGTTGCTATGTACATGTTGTATCCATTACACCATTACGTAATACTACCTAATTAAAGCACACTACTGCATAGTACGTGACCTCTCTCCTCTGTGAAAACCGTTCTTGTTATGTCCGAGCCAGATTACGATGGTGTAGGTTCTCCAGTGGCTGCTAACGAAGAAGAAGGCAGAGCGAGAAGAAGGCAGAGCGGGTCCTGATGTGGATGACTCGGTGGACGACGACCGTGTAGTTGATGACGTGTCTGCTGGAGAGAGTGAGAGCGAGTCAGTGGAGGAGGCAGAGGGAGAGAGCGTTAGCGAAGAACGGGAGAAAGATGACTCGTTACCCAGCGAAGTGACGAGGGAGAGTGAGAAAAGTGACAGTGATGGAGAGAGTGGTGAGGGAGAGGAAGAGAAGAGTGGGGTAGAGTTGGAGTTATTGGATCCAGATATGGAGAGGTCTGTTGAGACCAGCGTGTCTTCTCACTCTAGAGGTAAGGAGTGTGTGACTCTCCTCCTGCACACCCAGTAAGATAATGGCAGGGGGTTCCGGACAGGAAGGGTTCCGAACTTGCTAATTTTCTTGTAAACATGTGACTACCAAAGGTGATTTTTGGTACTAGGCGAGAATACTTCCTTGGCTTGGCTTGATGCCGCATTAATATCTTCAACTATCTATCTTCACTGAATTATCAGCTACTTTTTGGAACTCCATCCTTCCAGAACTCCTGCTCTTACCTCATTATTACAGTCTTCAACTCTCTTAGGTGTGAGATCCAGTGGATTTTTGGAGAGTGATGAGTCTGAAGGTGAGGGAGAGACTGAGGGGAGGGGTGGAGGAGACCCAGTGGAGGGTGGGGAGGGTGAGGATGGTGCTGGTGGAGGTGGAGAAGATGTATCAATAGTCAGAGGTGGTGGGAGAAAGTTTTTGGGAGATTCCGACGACGAAGAAGAAGCAGCTGGACCTGGAGACCAGAGCCCTGGTACTACAGAGGGAGATAGTCGAGGTGAAAAACGTGGAAGAGTCTCTTCAGACAGTGCCGGAGAGAGTGAGGAAGAGAGTGGTGCAAAGAGGTTAAGAGGTAAACATTAGAGGGTTAATATGAAAATGTAGCCCTTACCAGTCTATGCTACTGGGGTAGGTTTCTTTCTTCACTCTTTCTATTCTGCTAGTTTGCTACACACATGTATTTTAATGTAGTGTGTGTGTGTGTGTGTGTGTGTGTGTGTGTGTGTGTGTGTGTGTGTGTGTGTGTGTGTGTGTGTGTGTGTGTGTGTGTGTGTGTGTGTGTGTGTGTGTGTGTGTGTGTGTGTGTGTGTGTGTGTGTGTGATAGAGGCTAGTGGTAGTGAAGATGAAGAAGAACCAGAAAGACGAGAGGAACTACAACACGAAGTCGAGGACTTGGGAGGAGATGAAGGGAGAGGGGAGGTACCAGATGTGGGAGGAGAGAGAACAGTACAGGAGGAGGAGGAAGAAGAGGAGCCTGGCTCCGAGGAAGAAGCAGGCCCCTCAACGTGAGTAGAACCTAAGTACCACGACAATAATGGAGCCTACACAATATGTGGTATTTGGGATAGTAAAACTTCTGTACTTTGAAGTGTCCTCTTTTCATGAAATTGAAGGAAACAATTTAGGAGGGGGGGGGGGGAATTGGTCCCTCTTATCCCCTCTCCCCCCTCCTGGAAACATGTACCCATCCATGACCACAATGGGATATTAACTAATTGGTTGTTCCGATAGTGCCGGAATGTCCGACTGGGACATCATGATGCAGAGGAGAAAGGAAGCCATGGCCAAGGCCAGGAAGAGACGAAGGAGAGATATCGACATCAGAGCTGTCGATGATCACATCATGGCCATGATTAGGGAGATGAGACAAGCTGTTGATGTACACACTAGGATAGAGTTAGGTCTGTCTTTGTTAATTCTGATCATACCACCCTCAGGAGGACCGGCAGTTGAACCTGGCCAGACAGCCAGCCTTGAAGAAGTTGAAGATGTTACCAACTGTCGTTGCTCACCTTAAAAAGTGCGTCCTATCACTGAGGATGTATGTGTAAAGGAGTGCTTGACTGTGTGTTCTCTTAGGGCTGATCTACAAACCACTTTCATGGAGTGTGGAATACTCACTGTCCTGGCAGTAAGTGGGGTTAAAGGTAGTTCTCAACTTCTCATTTATTTTGGCTTTCTCATTCCTCCTCCTCCTCCCTCCCTCCCCTCCCTCCTCCCTCCCTTCCTTCTCCAGGAGTGGCTGAATCCCCTACCAGATCACTCTCTTCCACACCTCAAGATCAGAGAGGCAATCCTGGACATACTCAAATCTGTATGTACAGCAACGTGGGATGATTCTGAGTACCTTCATTTGTTGTTCTCCCTCTCCCCTCTCTCCTTCCCTCCCTCCCTCCCTCCCTCCCTCCCTCCCTCCCTTCCTCCCTCCCTCCCTCTCCCTCTCCCTCTCCCTCTCCCCTCTCTCCCCTCTCCCCTCCCTCCCTCTCTCCCCTCCCTTCCTCTCTCCCCAGTATCCAATCCCAGAGAGTCACATCCTAAAGTCCAGTCGTATTGGGAAGGCTGTAATGATGCTATTTAGACATCCAAAAGAGACCAGAAAGAATAAGGAAAAAGCTGGAAAACTTATCAGTAATTCCACAACAAATATACCTCTTGCAATAAACTGTTAACTATTTTTCCTGTGTGACAGATGAGTGGGCAAGGCCGATATTCGGACTGGCATCTGATTTCAAAAGCCTTGGCAGAGATGAACGAGAGGAACGTGACTATGCTAATCTATCGCAGGCTGCTAAGCGGAGACTGAGGTATAGTTGTGTGGTCTGTGTGTGTGTGTGTGTGTGTGTGTGTGTGTGTGTGTGTGTGTGTGTGTGTGTGTGTGTGTGTGTGTGTGTGTGTGTGTGTGTGTGTGTGTGTGTGTGTGTGTGTGTGTGTGTGTGTGTGTGTGTGTGTGTGTGTGTGTGTGTGTGTGTGTATGTGGTGTGTGTGTGAGTGTGTGTGTGTGTGTGTGTGTGTGTGTATGTGGTGTGTGTGTGAGTGTGTGTGTGTGTGTGTGTGTGTGCATGTGTGTGTGTGTGAGTGATGTGTGTGTGGTGTGTGTGTCTGCAGCTCCAGCAGTGATCCTAAGGCAGCTTCTCAGGAAGAAGAATATGAGTGAGTGAGGACAAGAGTTTGTGTTACCTCCTTAAGTGGTCCTCCCTCCCTACCCTCCCTCCCTCCCTCTCTCTCCTCCCTCCCTCCCTCCTAGACCATCAAAACCAGGAGACAAGGGCTGGATTGGTAGGGCAAGAGTCCCTATGCCCTCCACTCGGGACTATGTAGTCAGACCAAAATGGAAAGTCGACACCGAATTCAAAAGAGTAAGTCAAATTTTTGGAGGTAGTATTGACTACATCTTTTGTGGGGAATGGAACCATGGCAGGAGCCTGGAATGGGGACACCTCCATCATGGCACTTTCTATACTCGTCCAGATTAGGGGGGTCCGCACATGACTGTGTGTTCTGGTGTTAATTTTATACAGGGTCCCTCCAAGAAGGTTTTGAACAGGTACGAGAAACAGATTAACAAGGAGAAACAGCGAAAGATGCAGACAAAGACCTCACATGCTGTTTCCATCAGTGTAGAGGGCCGGAAAATGCCTCTCTAGTCTCTAGCCCTAGGGACAACTGAATACTCACCGACACATGATTATTGTATTCACAGCATTTGTATACTATCACCTTAATTTGTTTACTACTGATGATCTGTGTTAGTCTGAGTCTTGTTGCATTAGCTGTTGATGATAAATTTCAAAACTGGTCTTTACTCGCTCAATGCCTGCTTCTAACTCCTCCGCCCCTCCACTCTCTCCCTCCTCCTCCGCCCCTCCACCCCCTCCCTCCTCCTCCACCCCTCCACCCCCTTCATCCTCCTCCCCCTCCCATTTTCCCTCACACTGAGTCGATCTACCACCAGTCAAACTCTGAAGCTCCCAAGCCAGGTCATCCAAAGCTTCAGAATCCTCTCCATACCCTTCATTGCCTTCTCCCAAATGATCGTCTATACATTCGATCATGTCTTCATCATCACTTTCAGAATCAGTGAGACTCAAAGCTCTTCTATCTGGACTAGTACTGGCATCGCTAGTAGTAGAGGGTTTGCCTGGCAATGAATGAGAGGACCAGATTTGCTGTAAAGTCCTCGATGGAGGAGGTAGGTCTGTGGGAATGTGATATATTGAGGTTCCAAGAAGTGGGTTGTGACTGGAGTGTGGTGAAGATTCAGATGGGGAGGGTGGACTTAAACAGTGAGATGGAGAATTAGTGGAACACAAGGGTAGATAGGGGTTATGGAAAAGTGGGTTGGGCTTAAGATTATCACTGTGCACATTTGAGGTATTTGTAGGTACTAACAAATAGGGGTCTCCTCGTAAAGTGCAAGTTGACTCTACTTCTGAAGGCACACTGTTATCAGGGAGCCATATGGTGGCAGAGATTGGCAGACAGAGTTTTGAACTGTTAGCCTCCTGTACATCGTCTCTGTACTCTCCTGCCCCATTCCCAGTGACTATATCATCAGGTTTCACCCCACACAGAAAGAAATCTGAGAGCTTCTCGTGATCATGTGAAGTAGTCGACACAACTTTGTGTTGCTTCAAGACTTGAATGACTGTACTTGTAAAAGACTGACAAACTGGGCTGGACTGTTTGCGTGCAGTTGCGAGACTCTGACAAGGTTTTGAAGTGTGCTTCTGCTGTCTTTTCTCCTTGTTTTTTTTCCTCTGCGAAAGATGTCTTTTCTCTTTCCCCTGATGGCTCGAGTGACCTTTGGAAGTTGAAATTCCTTTCTTTTCATCACTGTGTGAATCATCATTGTGTTCTTTCAAGTTTGAAGGTTTGTCGCAGCACTTGGTAAATTTCACCTCCTCTATCTGCACACTTGAAGTGGGTGTGGATGAAAGTGTTGTAGCACATTCAGAGCCAGCCACAGAGGATGGCAATCCACTGTATATATTCCACTCCTCATCTTTTATCCCAGAGTGGAACAGGTTGTACTGCGAAGGAACTTGATTCTGGCTATCCCTACTCTCAATCTCCTTAGCATCTGACACCACCCTCCTTCCCCCTCCTCTCACATCCATTCCTCTCTCCTCCTCCTCTTCTCTCAATTCCCCCTCCCTCTCCCCCTCCCTCACCTCCTCATCTATCTCTTTATTCTGACAGTGATCAGGGATATGGAAGTGGCGATCGCTGCAGTGGTGTCTGACCATCAATCTCTCCAGGTAACTTACACCTCCACTGTACTTGCTAAAATGAACTCCTTCCTGTGGATCAGCAGTGAGTGACTGCACGTCAGAAATATCCGCTGTTTGCGTACTACAAGTCTGAGAAGTAGTGGGTGGGATGATGACAGTTGAAGTAGCAGTACCTATATTGATGGAAAGGTCACAATATACTTGTGGTATGCAGTTGGTATTTTGTTGTTATACATACCTGGGGTATTGGTAGGATCTTGTAGCTGTCCTTTGGACCCAGCCCGCCACTCTGCTAGAGCCTCCTGGAAAGATTGTGCCGATGCTTGCTCATCGTATTCTCCTTCCCACAGTAGGCCCCTCCCACTTCCCTCACTCCTTCCTCCTCCATCTCCTCCTCTGCTCTTCTTGTTAACCTCAATACCGTCACAACCAGTTTGCACTTCACATGAGGACGTAGTAGTGCTTGCTACACAGGAAGTTTTGGCTGATGGTAACTCCTTTGTTGTCTCCCTCACCTTCAGAATGAACAACACACTTCAATGAGCCTCTCACACACACACACACACACACACACACACACACACACACACACACACATTACGGAGACAAATCATCACCTTTTTAGTCAAGGGTTTGACCCGGTGTTTTGAAAGTGCCCCCTTTTGGTGAAACTTGGCGAAACAGGAGAGGCAATAATTCTCTGTACATTCAATGCAAACCTGCAATCATAACACAACATCAATTCTGACTTCACAGAGTAAACAGTAATAAACACCCTATTGTCATCACTAAAGTGGTAGGTAGACACATGAGGTGTTGTGTACATATGAGGACTTACCAATTTGGCTGCTGTCTTGTCGCACTGACCACATCTCTTCACTTTTACTGTTCCCTCTCCCTCCCTCGCTAGGACTTTAACCCTCACACACTTCTTCTTGTCTACAGAGCCAGTGGTGCTAGTATTCTGTCTGGATAGGATTTGAGGATCGTTCTGACTGGACTTCCAGAAACGAGCACCAGAAGATCCATATTTAGCACTGCAAAGAAAGAAAGAGATAGCTCAGGATGTCTGCACTTGTAGTGCACAAAATTCACACACATTCGAGATGCTTTTTCAACACTCATCATTTTCTTGAGCATGCAAAGTCGTTCCTCCATACGCTTGCTGTCTGCTTCCAAAGCAGATGACGATGACTCAACCTCCATTCTGTGGGATAAATACTCAGCAGTGTGTACTTACTGTGTCCTAGTGAGCTTACTGCTTATTTTTCATGTCTTCAAATGTTGCAGTGACAGAACTCATTATGTTGCTTGCATGTTCAAATTTGTATCTGCGCACACAGTAGCCATAGTAACTAAGCAAAATAAATACATTACGTCACTACAACTACGCTATATTAGAACAGAGTTGGCGAATGCGCGCGCGCCCCGCGTAGTTTGAAAAATAATTACATGACATCATTACCCCGGGGTTTTCGGTGACTGAGAGACTGGCAGTGTTCAGAGACAAGCCAGAGTTTGTAGCGGAGGTGCTAGTTTAGAGAACGACGAGGGTAGAAGGGTAAAGAAGAGACGCCTATTACGACTCTCTCTTTGAAACCCAACCAAGTCAAGCGGTACATCATTACCCTGCTCACTTCTACCGACATTGATATTCTCTCTCCGTCCGCCCCCACATCTTCGTCATCCGCTATCGTGTAATAGTCCGTAGGAGGGTTAGAGAAAGGTATAGAGCAGTAGTCTTTACACTATATCCGAGTTATGCTCGTCCGTATCGTAGCTGGCTGCCTGGTGAGCTCAGAACATGCGTGAGAGTGGCAACCATAAGGAGGCACCCGTAAACCTCGCCGTTATGTCCGCGGACCCCCGTGAACCTGGTAACCCTACTCAACTGTCTATTGCCCCAACAGGCCCAAGGAGGAAGAGTCTCAGTATCTCCAGCAGCAATGGTGATTCTACAGGTGAAGTTGTCCCCAAACAACCAAGTGGTACTCAGACAGATGCCAAGGAGCAAGATGAAAACACAAGAAGTGCCTTTATGATCATGAGCGTCAGTCCCTTCGATGCGGAGGATCTGGAGCTGAGCATGCAGCAGCAGAAGGGTATGTCTCACGAGGCAGATTCGTTTATCGTTGAGGACCCTAAATTAAGGGGCCAGTCCGAGTCGTCAGAATCCGACGAAATACCTAAAGTGGACATTACTAAAGATGTGGCTGTGAAAGAACAAGCTTACGAATCGGAAAAACTCCTCCCCCTTGAAGGGGCCACAAATGGCCCCATGGTGGCACACCCAGTGCCCAGAATGTTCCGTCGTGTGAACAAATACGAACGTGGTCGCTGGTTGATAGAAGATAAACTAGAAGCTCGAGAGGCTGACGACAGGCTTGAGGGTGAGCAAAAGGGTGTCTACCCTTCTCAGAATTCTAGAGGCAGTGTTTCAGTCGGTCGTGAGTCCCCGTACTCACAACGGAGGAGAGGGGAGGGGTTGGGAGATGAACTCACTCAGTTACACAGTCGCAGTAGCAGTGATCTGGGTGGGCAGGGACTGGACCCTGCTAGTATTGGAGAGAAGGAGTGCCATGTTGATCGGAGTTCCGTGGTCGGAGAATCTGCCTCGAACCTCTCTCGCAACACAAGCATGTCGTCTCTGACTACTGCAGGTGACAAGTCAGTCGATGGAGACCACTCTAGCGATCGTCTCAGTCAGCTGAAGGATGAGAGCGAGTCTGAAACCACTTACCCTACAACACACACACAGACTGCTGCCGACACTTCAGCACTGCTAGTTGTCAGTTCACCACCTCTACAAAATAGGCACAAGGAGGCCCCTCTCGTTAACACCAATACCAACACATCAGATTCTGGTGGAGAAGACACTTCGTAAGTTCACAATGTTTAACCCTATATGACTACATTCCTCAAGTGATATTCTCTACTTATAGGTGCTTTTACACATGTTCAGACATGCTTGCATAGCCTCTAAACTAACACTGTACTAGGCTGTGTGTAAACAAAGCGCAATATAGCAATATCCTCATTCATGTACATGTGTACACACTCACAATGTGGGCGTGTCTTTCCCCCATCCCTACATCTAGTAGTAACCTGATTAATTGGAGTGCCCAGGCATTATACCTACATGTAGGTTAATGTCCATATTTAGTTCTCTTTTGTAAAGTGTCGTAATAGACTCCATATAAAGAGTTGTGCATTGCCATTACATCTGGTGTGCCATTCATGGAATAATGAAGGTAGACCCTTATGGGCTCACAGCAATTTTCATATTTGTACCTCATTAGCTTGGTACACTGGTAAGGCATCGTAGGTTAGAGAGACATGCATTGTGTGAGATGAGATGGGCTACCAGTACATACCAGTGAATGAGGATAATGGGACAGGAATATAAGTAACACTGGTCACCACGTTGTCATTGTGTTGGTTTGTCTCTGTATATACATGTATCCATGTGAACCGAGGCGTGCCTTCACTGCAAAACCTTGTCCCAATACATCCATTTTGACAGGTGTCCGTGTGTAGTAGTGTATGTAGTATTCAAACTACAGATGTGTGTGTGTGTGACTATAATACTATGACAACTTGTTGTGATACTGAGTGATGGGTGCTCTAATTAGAACTTCTCCCCCTCCCTTTTGCCTGTAGACATGAACCTAAACGCAAGTCAGCTGGTGTACATAGAGTACAAACAGCACTGGTGAGAAACACATAGCTCTGGCTGTATGTAGCATACACCTTAACTACTGTTCCAATCTCTCTCTCTTTACTGTAGTCACGTTTAAACGAAGAATTAAAACAAATGTTAGAAGAAAATAAGGAGATAACTCGACTGAAAGGAGAGAAACAAAAACTCGAAGACGAAAACAGAGCACTGTTAGCAGAAAACGACACTCTTAAAGGCAGAATCACTGGACTTGAATCACAAGTCGACAAACTCTCACAGACAATCGAGGACCTCAATACTCAGTTACAAAACTGCACCACTAAATCGCAGGTGGATTCCAGTGACAGTTAGCACCCTTGACTATGTCTCTAATTATACACGTTTCTGATAATGAAGCAGTGTCTTTAGTACCTACGCTAATATTACACATCTCTATGCTTGTCTGTGTAGGTGTGTATATGTAAGGGCTTTATGTACTTGTTAAGCCAATGTCATTGTATGTACGTGTCTCCCCGTTTTACTTGCTTGTATTTATGTTATATATATTTAGTGTGATGCAATGATAGTATCATTCAATTTTTCACTGCAAATTAGTTACATGCAGTGATATGTGGATGTATGGAGGGTATGGAGAGTACATGATGTGACATGGTGGAAGAGAAGAGAGCACTTGGTTTAGTGGTAAGGGAAGAAGGTGACCCAGTTAGAAGTTTGTTCTTTTGGGCGCTTGCTAGCATTAGAGCTGAACAGTGACTTGTACACATCCCGACTCTCGGCTATTTCTAAGACTTTGTCTCTCTTTGGCTCAGGTACTTCTTGTGACTGGCTCAGTTTGTTGGCTCCAGCTGGGACTGGTTTAGAAGCCACCGCTCCATTTGTAATACCAGCAGCACTGCCTGACTTGCTCTTGGCAGCCTTCCCAGAGGAGCTTTTAGAGGAGGATTGAGGAAGTTTCTGCTTCTTCTCTGGTGGAGGTGGCGGCGGACTCTCCTTGTCTGATCCGGAACTGGTTCCAGAACCGGACTGACCACCAGCGGCAGTGGTGGATCCTGAGGTCTCCTCGCTGGAACCGGCTTTCCTCTTGCGCTAGTAGAAAAAGACCATTGTCTAATCCCAAGACAGCTCCACCAGACCTTCCTTACCTTGGATCTCTTGGCTTGTTGTCGTCTGTCCTCCATTGCCTCTCTCAGGGCCTTCTCCTCAGCCTCACCCACATTGAGAGGAACAACCTGCTCCATTGTAAACACTCCTCCACACTGGGGGGGAAGAGGGAGGCAGGGAACGCATAAGTAGCAATACAGAATGGATAAATCACGGTAACAACACACAGGACGGATCAATACATGCTAAATGTGACAAGTAGGCATGTATTATACCTTATGACAAGTATCGGATGGAACCTCCTTTAAACCCCTCTCGGAAATCACACAGCCACACCCCCTGAGGAACACAAACCTGCACAGAAGTAACAAAGAAATTTTAACCATCAGAACACCTCACTAATCAGGACACCTCACTAATCAGGATACCTCACTAATCAGGACACCTCACTAATCAGGATACCTCACTAATCAGGACACCTCACTAATCAGGATACCTCACTAATCAGGACACCTCACTAATCAGGACACCTCACTAATCAGGATACCTCACTAATCAGGACACCTCACTAATCAGGACACCTCACTAATCAGGATACCTCACTAATCAGGACACCTCACTAATCAGGATACCTTCTGCACGAAGTGTGTCACAATCAGAGATTCCACTGCACACGTGACAGTGTATGTACCTGTATCTGCCGCTCATCTCCAGGCCGGTTACCGGACAGGAGTGTTGCGCTGTCTGTGTGTCGTTGTAGGTGTCTGCCTTGCTGCTCTGCTTGTAGCTGGGGTTGACAGTCAGCTGGAGAACAGTCACGTCCTTCATGGAACGAATGTGTCGGGCAACTTCGGGCATATTAGACTTATCCAGTAGAGCCATGAGCACAGCTTCTTTGTTGTACAACCTACAAAACGGATATGTCATAGCTTATGTTTGGAACACGATTCTGGTGACTGGTTTTCGTACCTGCCGAGGTCACAGGCCACAATGGGTTGTTTCAGCTCTTCTCCACTGAGTGCACAGTACTTCCAGCGAGCCTGTAGTTCCATGTCTCGGTCGGCCTATAGAGGAGAGTATGGAAGGCGTCAATGAGGATAAGGTGGCAGAAAGTGGGATATCTACCTTTTCGGCTTTCTTCTTAAGCTTAACCATCTCGTCCCTCCTGGGTATAGTACCGCCATCACAACCCATTCTCGCTGCTTTCTTTCTGGTGCTAGACAAATGACGTCAATATCTGACGTCTCCCCAGACCACACCCTCATGCCAGTTAGCCACACCCCATTTTGTTAATAAAACGTCATGCATACGAGGCTAGTTTGCACGTGATACCGATGGAACATGAGCGAGAAAAAAGATAGCGGTAAGCCCCTCTTCTACATGATGAGCAGTCGGTAGGCTGTCTGCCTCTCACGTCCAGGGCGGACTCGTTCATCAGAAACAGCCCACCGCAAGATTATTGATGATGCAACTCGTCAAAGGAGGCACAAGAAGCAACTTGAGGTACTCGAGAGCGACAATTTCCACGAAGACCCTCATAACTCCTTAGCTCAACTCTCGTCCAAAGCAAAGCTTCCCACATTTGCAGAGAGCTCGGATGGTAAGAGATGTACTGGTAGCACACTGAGTGACAGCACACTATCCCTTGTCTGTTGATGTACAGGGAGGAAGAGAAAGAAGACAAGATCAAATGCTGACCACTTCAAGCAGGTATGATAATTTATTTCAGTGATAAATGTGCAGTGTTGGGTGTGAAGATATTTTCAACTTCATTTCAGAGGTTCAGGAAAACATTTCAGACACTTTTGGAAGAGCTGGTAAGAGGATCATTCCTTCTGTTACCATTACACCTTGTCATTATTCTAACTCTGTTTAGCCACCAGAAGCTCACAAGCAGCCATCATACATTACAGCTGTTGTGCCTCCATCCAAGTTTCCTGCAAAACATTTTTGCGCTGTCTGTGGATATCCTATATATATATACCATGGTTTTGTTTTGTCATGCTAGTTGTGGTTTTGTGTTTATTGTGGCAGTTGTGGTTTTGAGACTCTTGGTATGGCCCGGTCTCTGCCTCCATTTGAGGGTGGAGTATATGCCTTACTGAATGAGAGATGCTGTAATGTTCCGCTTGAGTTATATTATATTTTCCTTGACTGAAATCCACCTTCCCTTCCAATTACACCTGTGTGACGTGTGGTACTCGCTACTGTACTGCCAAGTGTCTCCAAATGCACCAGGATACAAGGTTAACTTATTTTTCATATATATATTATATATATGATTTTATTCTACCCTTGTAGGTGTTTGAAGTGGACTGCATAATATGTTTTTTCACAACTCATCTACACTTGTGCGCATGCGTGCCACTTTGCCGCGCAAACTGTCAGTGTATTCACTCTCCATGAATGAGTCTACTGCCGTGTGTTTTAGTTGTGGTGGGACTTTACCAGGGGCCTTCCCGACATCTATGTTAGCACTTATAAATGCGTTCGAGCCGAAGGCTATAAAAGGCTGCTTCGCCTCGAGCCCCTACAGACGGATAGCTTTGAGTCGAACAGTTTTGTAGCCTGAGCATTACACTGTGTGTGATATTCTACCATTAATATAGAGAGCTATGTAGAACTAAGTATGTAGGAATAAAAGTTGATACTCAAAACAGTAATAGATCTAGGAATTGCTAAATGAGAATGGTAAGTATTGAAAGTCAATGTGATTCTGGGATTCCTGAATTTGTACTGAGCTACTTCAGTGCATGATTTGTAGAGCTAGCTGTGTAGTTGATGTAAGGAGATGAGATATGTAGGCTACTTTGTCTGAGGGGTGGAGTGTGTGAGGAGGCGATTCTGTTTACCTAGCGTGTGCTTCTGTACTTTCTCTCTATGAATATATGTGTAAAGTATCCCCTAGAAATAGTCATTACATCATTCCAATGACATCATTATGATGTCAGCAGTATTCAGTTTAATTAGTCCGGGTCTTACTCAGTTTGCTGTATTCATCAGTGTGGCTATGAATTGGTTCATTTCCACAAATAAGGAAAGGTCTATGTACTATTTATCAGCTTGTTAGCTACGTAGCAATTAGCTGTCTGAGCTACAGATTTGGGCCAATACCACAGGTGATATATTCAACCAAGCCTTCCGAATATAATGTCTACTTCAATACATAAAAAGGTGTGTAGGGTTGCTTTTATTACTATAGCTGTCAGTAACATTGCATGCTTTAATAGCCCACAATTTTATCATATTATGTTAAAATGACCTGTACACACCACAACACACAGGCAGACAGACACACACACACACACACACACACACACACACACACACACACACACACACACACACACACACACACACACACACACACACACACACACACACACACACACACACACACATACACACAAGTATGTCTACATACACCAACACAAAATCATACAATACCAAATTTGAACATCAAGTTTTGAATCTCATCTAAATATCTCTCTTTTCCTTCTCTAGTTCCCAGAATATACGTATATCTGTGAATCAATTTAACATCACTCATGCATGCATGCTGGGGGGCTAGCACATGCAGCAAAAGCATCTGTCCAGCTGCCAATTAGTTCACAGAAGTAATGATGTGGCCAGCGTAAAAATATTCAAACGAAAGAGTGAATATTTATCTTGAGACATGAAAGCACTTCAGGCAATGATAACACCTGTCACTGCACGTTCCAGACATGTGCATGCATCCAGGTGTCCAAAGCAGCTGTTGTTGATGTGACTAACAGTAACAGTGAAGGTTCATATGAAGTATAATATACCACATAATGCATACAACTCAGTCTCTGGTCATTTTGTCACTCATCCAAAGTTGAGGAATGACTGTTACTTCCCTCATCAAAGGAATTCAGGAATGCTGTCGAATGCTTCAAGGCAAGTCCATGCTTAAGCCTACGGTCCTAAGAAGTGCAATGACCTGCAAGCTCTATAAGGATCCATTTGCACTACACAAATAGCTATACCTGTTGCAATCTCATGATCAGTAAAAGATTTTTTATCAATCTTGTCTAACAAGCAGGAACATGTGTTGAACAAGCTGTGAAAATTTAACTGCAAAGTATGCACAATTTCTGGGAATCAAAATATCAAACTATAATTAATGTACCATGTCTCATGGAATTGCATAGTAAGGCAACATGACGCCACGTTGCACACAACAGTCAATTTTCTCCGAAACATCTGCTCACAATGTTAATCACTCATGAGTGTACAAGGGGTTAAAACTGTGAATATTGACTGGTATTAATTTATTAGCAAGGGTGGGATTGTAACATGAGAAGTTCAGGGAAGCCCTGAATCTGGTCACATGTTGCTCTACTTAATTTGTTGTGCTTTCCAATAGCTACACACCTTCACTGACAGGCTATTGTCTCTATACTGGAGTTAGTGCATTGAATGGGTACCCAGCATGAGAATGTGATAAAGAGGCCTAGAATTGTACTAGTGCATAGCTTGACTGCAAAGAGTATACAATCCCTATATACACAGTACTACTGTACTGTGTACCCTGCAAGGGATTTGAATGTAATAAAGTTAGCGTTTTTATAAGCTGTTTTTCTAGAATATTACTTAACTGCTGCTAAGTAAATAAGCATGAAAACATGCTGTTATCTCTGATAAGATAACGAATGGTTACAGTTTGCACTCGCTATATACTCGCATCTGATTACTCACGAAGCTATATATACGATGCTCTATATATGAATACCTCGCATTAGATGCTCCTCTGCGAGCGAGACCATAGCCAGTATGCGAGCGTGCTCCAATGTTTATGTTTACCGGAACTTTGACCTTGAGCATTGTTTATTTTTCTCCAGCAGACAGCTCACCACTAATACTGCTAGAGGGGGTTGGCTATAAAAGGATGGGTCTAGGAGCAGATCTTCACTTTTCCAGCTGGGGCGTCCTAGGAAGAAGGAAAAAGAAAATAATTATCTGGAAAACTGGAACATTTGTCGGCTGAGCTATAGCAAAATACTGGTGTGTTTGTAGAGCCCTTTTGTATGCACACATGCATACATATGTGTGTGTAAATTGCATAGATTTTTGTAGTGTTGCACTATGCCTGCATACTTGTGGTTTTCTCCAGCTACCAGTCCCTTCCAATTATCTTGTTCCTGCAAACCCTCTACCACCAAGTAACAAACAGGTATACGTAATTAAGTAGCTGCAATAGAGTGTAACCACTGACATTGAAAGTGTAGTGAAAGGAACAATTTTACCTAGAAAGGCAATATTACTCTTTTTTTCTATTACAATTCCAGCAAGTTCTTTTAATACAAGTAATATTATACACAAAAATCTACTCCTGGCAGAATGGATGACTGTGAAGAAGGCCAACAGACTACTCTATTGCAGTCTCCCGCATCTCATCAGTCCACTTCCACCAGAAAAAGATCGACCGTTCTTTTTGGAGTGGTGGTTACACTGGCAGTCGTGGCTGTGCTAGCTGCAGTGTGTGCACTGGTGGCATTATATGCAAGCGGTGGAGGCAGTGGCCAAGCTTCTGAACCCCAATCTCAGAAAGCACCCAGACAATCAGTAAGTTGGTGTACGTGTGTGTGTAAACTCCATGGAGAGTCTTTTTCTGTCTTGAGCAAGTTGCATTAATTGTGTTGTGTTGTATTGCCTTGGAAGTCTAAATATATATATTACTTATTTACTTATCATGGTCATATTGGATTGTGTATAGGTTACTGGAGAAGATATCGAAAGTGGTTTAAGAAGAATGACCAGGAGGAGTGTACCATCTCCTTCTCGTGTTGGTAAGAAATAATTGCTGGTAGCTGTAGGTACTGATGAGATAACTGTTAATGTGCATTCACAGGTCCTACCACAAGACCAGTGTCTACTACCACCAGTGATGGATCATGCATTTCACAAGAAACTGAATCAGTAAGTAACCCTCACATGTGTGTACGTGTGTCCACGTAAATCATTTTTTTATCTTCTGTAGAATACCCCAGCTGCCCACATCAAGGCACGTGGTATGAGGAAAGGGGAATGGATGGAATCAACTGCAGATAGCGGTGAGTACAATGCTGAGAGAGAGAGAGAGAGAGAGAGAGAGAGAGAGAGAGAGAGAGAGAGAGAGAGAGAGAGAGAGAGAGAGATATTCAAAATGTCACCTATTTTATTCAGAGTCAGTGGTAGCTGGTTATCAACAGCGATGGCAGTGCAATGATGTGTACGTTAGCCGCCACCAAGTACAGGAACAAGCATTTGTGGATGGTGGGGTGTGGTTCAACCAGACAGACAAGTCCATATACGTCCCTACGTGTGGCTACTACATGATCTACAGCCAGGTACTTTTCGTAATGCACGGGAGATCTCTTACCGACAGTGTGACAGTCTTCCACAACCTCAAAATCAAACATAACTGCACTTGGGAGAGTGATGAAGGGCCAATACAGCTACAAGCTAAGGCATCTATTGCTCCGTACGACGACGAGAATCACGATGGAGGTATTGCCACAACGTACACAGCAGATGTAGTACATCTGTGTGGAGGAGGCAGTGTTTGGATCGAGATACCAGATGGAGCCAATGGAGTGCCATGTTGTCCGCGAGGGGAAGACAGTGGCACGTTCCTTGGTCTAGTCCTACTGGCAAACACCCCCTGCTCCAGTTGGCCACCTACCATTACAATGACACACGAATACTGACCTCCATCATTGTATGCTGTGCACGTCATCTATCATGTTTTTGTGTAAAATAACAATTTTTTTTGTTTTCACAACTAAGTATACATATATCCATGTGTATATACATATCATTATATGATACAAGAATAATGCCAATGTACCTATACTATGAATTACATTTAGATGTCATGATATATACCAACTACTGTACATGTACATACATACACACTGCTACATATATGAAAAATATAATGCTTTTAGAGTCAGTTTGCCAAACGCTCCATAAAGTCTTTTTTTTTTCTTCTTTTAGCAGTTAACTACTCTCTTGAATGTTTTCTCGTGGTCTTTTGTAAGTATCAACAGGCCACTTGCAGTCGGTCTCACTGACAAGATATGCTGTGAGGGAGGTCAGCTGTTCATACCCCCGAGGACAGCAACCATTGCTGGAAGTAGGGATATTTACGTAGATTCTACCACCTGTACAAACTTTTACAATATCAGCAATCCGAATGGATGTTTTAGAGCTTGACCCTTCAAGTGTAGCATACCCATATTGATAGTATGAATTTCTGTCAGAATCGCAATTTCTGTCCACCTTCAGTGTGTGAGAGTAGGATTCGGTCTCATCGCCGTTGTTTTGATAAGCAATGTTGCTGGAGATGTAGTACAGGCCACACTTCGGGACGTAGAGGGATTTATCTTCCTGCTTGAACCACATACCACCGGTTACGTAGGCCATACTACCATTGCAGTTCCACTGAGGGACATACATATTGTCTTCTACCTTCCATTGAAATCCCCTCCCTTTGATATGAGCAGCTGGAACAGTCTAATAAAATTAAGAGGAAGAGTTTCAATTTCAAATTTGTAAAAATGCATATACATTATATATACCTGATTCGAAATATCTGAATAACATGAAGTTCTTGCTGCATAAAGGTAAGAATGTTTTTTTAAAGGAGTGGATTTTATATGCGTGTATATAAAGGCTTGACTCACAGTAATCAACAACAGGTCTAGCATTAGCAGGAATACGCCTGTTACGGATGACTTCACTCTGCAAAAAAAGCAAATTATATATGTGCATGCCTTTCAAGTATGTAAAGCAACTAACCTCATCAGCTTCCACATTGTCAGCATTGATATCTATAGATCTTGCATCGGCAGATGTGATGGCTCCGAGCAGCAGGACTACTGGCAAGATAACTCTCCAGTTGTCCACGACTGCAGAGAGAAGGAAACCTCTAGCAGTGGTCAAGGATTTAAGACTGGACGACATTTCCTGGATATTAGATGAGTGGGGTCATGAACCAGCCTTTTTAGAAACCAGTATTTCTTACTACTGATAGCTGCTGGCTGTAAAATGGATTCTGAGATTTAGTCCAGTAAATTTCTGTGAAGTATTTTCTTGAAGGGATTGTAGCTAGTAGAAAGGAACGCTGTGAATGGAGAATTACTGAGCCTCTTTTATACATCTTGGACAGGAAACACTTACAGGAAATCCTGCACATCCCAGCCCCTCTGAGATGCGATTCTCACAGTGTATTGATAGCGCAGTGTATTGATAACAATGGATACACAGTACTCCACAATACTTTGTTAACACAAATATAAAATATGAAAGTGGTCCACGGTTTCCCTATACCCACAGTGGAGTAATGTGGCAGGAAAAGGACAAGTCCCAATTGTTCACCTCTAAGTGGCTTCTGGAGTATAGAAACATGTGCAGAGAGTTGTGGGAAATTGAGGGAGGGGCTGAGGTACCAGGAAGTGAGGGAGATTATTGCTTGAGGATTACATAAGGGTATTCTACATTTCTTTGGAAAATACCACATCTTAAATCTTTATGACATCATAATTATCCCTGCATTCTGTGTAAGACCATTTTTGTACATTTCATATTTACTCTGGATTAGCTTTCACTTGCAGGTTAAGGAGAACCTTTCCCCTGGAGCCTTCTAACAGCACTTCTTGGAGAAGACCACTGTGTATATGGTACACTATTGAGACACTTCCCAGTAGTTGTACTATACAAACAGGTGCCTTCTCCGGAGCTACTCTACCACCATATGGAGGGTAGTAGTTCTGTGCAGAAATCAGTTAATGAATATTCAGGTATGTTTCAGGAGCTGTGTCAGGAGCTGTGTCAGGAGCTGTTTCAGGAGCTGTTTCAGTATAATTATTCAGAAATGGGTATAAATCAGTTAAGATGATGTTTCAGGAGCTGTTTCAGTATCAGGAATGGATATAAATCAGGTAATGAATACTTCAGATGATGTTTTAACAGCTGTTTCAGTACCTGAATATTCAGGTATGTGTCAGGAGCTGTGTCAGGAGATGTTTCAGGAGCTGTTTCAGTATATTCAGAAATGGGTATAAATCAGTTAATAATTAATTCAGATGATGTTTCAAGAGCTGTTTCAGTATCAGGAATGGATATAAACCAGGTAATGAATACTTCAGATGATGTTTTAACAGCTGTTTCAGTATACTTTGTCTTGTAAAGGACACCAAGATGTTGCAGTTGTTCCATTGCATAGTTATACACATCCAATCTCTCAAGATATATCAGTGAGAATAGTTTGTACAGGCAGGCTAGCTACTTCCCCAACCACTTGGTAGAGTAATATCAATCTTTCTCATCTTTCAGTGGCTGGCAACTGGAACAGAGTATATTCCCCCTGTTTACACTGAAGTTTCACTTACACATACAGGCCATCTGTTTTACTAGAGTTACAGCTAACCAATTACAGTCCCTTCACTATATGCATATATAGCATTTATATTTTGTGTGTATATAGTGATTTTATGGGTAAAGGGATTTTTCACTATTATTTTTACTAGCTACAAACACACATTAAAAGTGAAAGAAGCCTCCCAGTGAGTAGACTCCTGTAATTGCCATGCATCAATACAGGCTATTACTGCACAATATCTGTGTGTACATGCCTCAATTTGCATCATGCAAGCAACACTGCATCAGAGCAGCTAGACAGCTGACCAGCTGCAGAGGATGCAGAAGACCACAACACAGCAAGGATCAAAGATACTCACAGAGCATGCTCCCTTTAGTCTACACAGCTATCTGTCTTCCTTTCTCACTGACAAAATGGTCAATAGCTAACACACAAGCTATACTATACTGTACATTGTGTATAAACGGGTAGCGTGGAGAGTGGTCAAGGGAAAGTCCCTAGGACTCCCCCTTCTCCATGTTCTACTGCAAAGGTCAGCACTTATAATCAATCAAGAGTGGTATTGTGTAGTATCACGATTTAACCCTGTGTGGCACAACTTACACTCACAAATTGTTCAGAGTTAACCAACACTGATACATAAAAGTGATAATTTATTATATAAATAATATTATAGCTGTCATAAAAATATAATTGAGATTGATCTGCTTCCAACATACAACCTTCTATCAAGTTATTCCAGACTACTTTGGATTGGACTATTCTATATACACACATGGACACACCTCTATACATACAATTCACCACAAACTGAAACTCTAAGCTCTCTAGGTGATTTGACCAAGGCTCAAAGCAAGTGCTACATCTCTTTCCAATTATATATCAAGTTCTGAATGTACCCAGTCGAGCAGCCTTCTGAATGAACTCCTTGGCCAATGTTCCATCGACTTCTGCAAAGCCATCGGATAACGTAACCTGTGTCATGTGCTGTAACGCAAACTTGAAGCAAAATTCCTGAAGTGTCTGCATGCACGAAGAAAAAAACCTTGTCAATTGATATAGCAGTGGTGCACACACACAAGCATATCCAGTTGGTAGATGTACATAGTGTGCAGGCAACCATGATAATATGGAACCATAGACTCTGTGAAGTACATTTACTACTCATATAGAATAGTACATTTCCTATTCCCAGGCCTAGGGTTTCCTGGTCCCTGGGACTGACAAGGGATGTTGTGTATGTAATATGTGAGTTGTGAGTTACACAAACCTCAGCTTTGTATTTGTAGGCCACTGTGATGAGAGACATGACATTGTCAATGGAGACTCTCTGCCATAGTAGGCGTTCACATATTTTCTTCAGCTGCTTCTCACAGTAAGAGTCCGCCAAATCCAGTAGGCCTTTGCAGTGGACATGTACAGACATCAATATGGAAATAATAGTATACTTTACTACCATCTCAAATGAAGATTACAAAATTTTTTCTACATCAGACTGACAATCATTTCAAGTTGAGTATATACTGACCTACAGTGTCCTCTATGGTGAGTGTGCTCTCGACACTGTCTGTATAGAGGTACTTGAGGAAGGCATAGTACACCACATAGGAGAACTGACATATCTCAATTGTGCTGGATAAATGAGAATAGTCACAGTAGTTATTGTGATATCTAATTTACATACAGACATCTGAAGAAGACCGACAGGTTGAAACGTTGTGTTGTACTATGTAACCACCTATGGCAGTTTAGACTATTCCCTCAACTACTATATGTTTTACTATCAATCATGTTTACTGTCTCTGTTTATATATCTAGAGAGGTGTTGATTATAACCGATAAAGTAGTGTGGAAGAATGCAGAGAACTTACTCTTTCTCTGCCTCACTCCATCTTCCTTGCTGAAACATAGAGTCAAAGTACTCACACCTGTAATGTGAAAATGAAAGCTCTTAGTGAAATATGGAACTGCTCCTATGTATATTCCACCTACCTCATTCTTAGTATTGCTCGATGGACATATATCCTCTTGTTCTCAACAACAATACTCAAATCGGATGTATTCTGTAATGTATTACATAATGTATGTGCACATGTAGAAATGAGTACACTTACTGGATCATTAAATCTCCCTGCTATGCATTTCACTAGTCCCGTTGAATCTTCGCCATCTGGACAGGTAAGTATGCAAAAATACTTTAGAGAAAGGAGCAGACAGGCATTTTCCAAATGGTGGTCAAAGGGGATCTGTGTATTGCAGTCTGGACCTTACCAAACCATTACTACATCAGGGAAAAACCTGGTCACTTAGATACTATCAGTCTATATACACAATTACTATTCAAAGGCCAGCCATAAGTTTTCCCCACAAGATATTGATGTATCACATTACCACATACAGGACAAGAAATTCCCCAGTACTCAACCTTCTAGTGTTTCATCTTATCCCCTACCCTCTCTCTAGTGAAGGTCTTATCTTTTATCTCCCATGCCCCTGGGAATGGGAGAACCTAGTTAACTAGTTTACTACAGAAATATACCACAGAGGGTGAGGTGATATTTGTAAAACTTCATGATAAACTGTATACACCACACACACACACACACACACACACACACACACACACACACACACACACACACACACACACACACACACACACACACACACACACACACACACACACACACACACACACACACACACACACACACACACACACACACACACACACACACACACACACACACACACACACACACACACACCATTGTATAAACAAGGGCCCATACTTAGGGCAGCCCACCTAGATCAGCTGCATGCAGTGTACATCATCTCTTAATAGGCATGTGTAACAAAGGACCAGACAGGTCAGAGGTCCGTCTCGGTTGTCACACTAGTACGTTAATTAGTACCTAACGAGAGGGGTCTCCAGGTACAGGGAGGAGATGCAAAACAGGCAAACACTTCGTCTAATGATGAAAAGTTAGTTTCCATTGCAGATAGAACATTCTGACCTCTACACACTCCCCACATAAATACCTGAATATGTCAGATCAGAAGATTTAATTCTTTTCTTCAAGCATGTAATACTTTAGCTTACCTTTCCACTGGCCACTGTGGCAGCTGATATGTGATTGTTGTGGACAGCTGCAATCTCCACAAACCTAAGGAATGAAGTAGAAAAAGATGAAGATTAAGTTTGCTAAGCCCAGCGTGGCCTCCAAATGACCTGCCAATATCTGAGTTCACACGAGTTGGTTTGTTGGTATTGGTCTTGTCTCCAGTGCCCAGCTGTCCACATGTGTTGGAGCCCCATGCATAGAGAACACCGCCATCAGACCGACACAGTGTGTGGGAGTACCCACATACAACCTGCAACAGTATATTTGTCATTTCTGCCATTTCTCTCTCTCTCTCTCTCTCTCTCTCTCTCTCTCTCTCTCTCTCTCTCTCTCTCTCTCTCTCTCTCTCTCTCTCTCTCTCTCTCTCTCTCTCTCTCTCTCTCTCTCTCTCTCTCTCTCTCTCTCTCTCTCTCTCTCTCTCTCTCTCTCTCTCTCTCTCTCTCTCTCTCTCTCTCTCTCTCTCTCTCTCTCTCTCTCTCTCTCTCTCTCTCTCTCTCTCTCTCTCTCTCTCTCTCTCTCTCTCTCTCTCTCTCTCTCTCTCTCTCTCTACCTGTACTACTAGAGTGCCTTCTGACAGTTGTACTTTACGTGGCAGGAATTGGTTAGAGTTGCAACAGATTCCAAGTTGACCATTACCATTATAGCCCCATGAGAACAACTAGGGAGAGAGAGAGAGAGAGAGAGAGAGAGAGAGAGAGAGAGAGAGAGAGAGAGAGAGAGAGAGAGAGAGAGAGAGAGAGAGAGAGAGAGAGATAGAGAGAAAGAGAGAGAGAGAGAGAGAGAGAGTTGTGTTGCAATCTGACTATCTATATGTACATACCCCCCCTCCCCCTGTTGAGATACAATGAAGGAGCATGCATGTCCACATGATGCTGACACACATCCTGCAAAGTATAAATACAGACATAACACCTCTCCCTCTCCCTTTCCCTCTCCCTCTCCCTCCCCCTCCCCCTTCCCCTCCTCCTCCTCCTCTCCCTCGACCTCGACCTCGACCTCTCCCTCTCCCTCCCCCTCCCCCTCTCCCTCCCCCTCCTCCTCTTCCTCTCCCTCTCCCTCTCCCTCTCCCTCTCCCTCTCCCTCCCCCTTCCCCTCCTCCTCCTCCTCTCCCTCTCCCTCTCCCTCCCCCTCCCCCTTCCCCCTCCTCCTCCTCCTCTCCCTCTCCCTCCCCCTCCCCCTCCCCCTCCCCCTCCTCTCCTCCTCTCCCTCTCCCTCTCCCTCTCCCTCTCTCTCACTCTTCCTCTCCTTCTCCCTCTCTCTCTCCTCTCAATGTGTATGTGACTATATACCCAGAGGCAGTCCATGTACTCTCTGTGGAGCTGTGTGATTGATAGTGTCACCAGTTCCCAGCTGTCCACAGTGGTTATAGCCCCAACTGTAAACCTGAGCCAGCATACACAACGAAAAGAAAAAACATGTTCACAACATCAGTGCTAACATTATGTCTTCCATTGTAAAAGAGACAGTGGGTATATAGCATACATGTATAATGTAAGTGTGAATAGAAGTAGCAAAATAGGAACCTGTTCAAAGGGCTTAGCAAATGCTGCTATTCATGGAAATGTTTTTGAAAAAGAAGTGGTCCATGTGAGTCTCGAACTCACGACCTTGGCGTTATCAGCACCACGCTCTACCGACTGAGCTAATGGACCTTGTCGAATGCCAACAAACACAAATTACTAGGTGATCTTGAAGCACATTAAATGAATAGACATTGTAGCAGGTGAGAGGTAGTCTGTGAAGATACCTCTCCTGTTTCTGCCACTGTAAGAGTGTGATGTCCACCACAAGCGACGCTTATTATTCTCACTCCTGAGAAATCTCCACCCAGCCTGCGGGGAATCATCCCCTGGCCTGTTATGATACTTGCTCCTAGACCGAGTTGACCATAGCCATTGTGGCCCCAGGAATACAGCTCTCCCTGGGCTGTTAGGGCCACTACATGGGGACCACTTCCATAGGCTAGGAAGACTATGCCTGTAAGGGAAGGGAGAGAGAAGAGAGGAGGAGGGGGAGTGAGAGAGGAGAGAGAAAGGGGAGGGAAGGAAGAGAGGTAGGGAGGTAGGGAGAGAGAGAGAGAGGGGGGGGGGGGGAAGTGAGAGGTAGAGAAGAGGATAAAGAAAGAGGAAATTTTCATGATTAGTCAGTGGGTGCCTTTTACAACTCCACATACATTGCTCCTGGAACTTCTACCATGTCAACACCTACCTTTCTTGCTCAAGGCCTCAATTTTTCGAGGTTGAAGAGAACTTCGTGAATCCCCCACCCCTAGACATCCATTGGTGTTAGATCCAGAGCATACACCTCACTGTCGTGACTCACGACAATGGCCTCATTTCCAGATGCTCCAAACACACAGGCGAGCTTCACTCCTTGCAGGAAGTCCAGTGACAAGAGACTGAACACAGGCCATCTCGAGAGCTTGGGTAACTCCATTTAGAGTGGCTGTGGACAGCTAGCTGCTGGTGTTGAGTCACCCGCGAGTAAGGAAGAATGGTATGCATTAGCGCATGCTAGCGTGCTAAAAGGGGGAGGGGCTGAGAGTTCGTGCATGTATATACACTACCCACATATGCAAATCAATATACTGATACGACGTACGTTGCGCTGACCTGTTCAAATTATGCTCTAGACTAAACATTTGGAGCGCACGCAGGGATAGAGAAGTTTGCAACTTACTTGAGGTCCGTCCGCCACAGTACTAGTTAGTCTGGTGTAGCCACACCCTCTCAGACTACGTGCAGGAGAGAGTATCTCTTATCTAAACTGATTCACACAGCGCACATTGTGATGCATGCCAACCAGCTATGTATCAATGAAAATAGTGCCCTTAGGCTTCAAATGTAAACAGCCAAGCCTATGAATTACGTCACTTACATCGGTCGGTCGCACGTGCGCACGTTTATGATCGCGCGTGATTGATCGAGCGGGTTTTGCGTCACAGGGCGTATGCGAGATAGTTCATTGCCGTTGGACTACGCGAGGCCAGCCGAGTATCTATGCAGAAGTGGACATCGCCATGTTTCGACGGAAGACAGTTCTAACTCAGGGACTATGCGAGGAAAAGAGCGTTTACGACAGCTTCAATAAACTAATCGCTGCACAAATCAGAGGTACAACTATCAGCTATTTTATCATGCAGAATCGTATTGAATATAAAGAGGCTGAATGTTCCCTTCGGAGCCGCATCGGTTGATTTTATCCATGAATATTTTGTAGTGTACATAGTCAATTAGCTAAACAAACCCAGTCTCTGTCTCAGCTTAGCCCTTGACTGGCAGCGGATATACGTACATTGTAGTGTGGGAGTGCATACAGTATGTATGCTTGTGGATCAGTTGGCACTGCGGCCATGTGCAAACCATTGAGTGAATTAGTGTTTAATTAGCTAAGAAGTATTTAACATTTTGTGATCTGTCTCCATACATGTTGCCACAACTCCACCTTGCAGTGTGCCAAATTCTTGTTTGTTGACAGAAGTAGCATATGCCTCAGTTCTATAGGCCAATAGAAAGCTGATTCTACATATTCTGTCATTTTTATGTGTAAAATTGTAATAACCATATCCCTACCCTACTCTGTTTATCATTGTGTGTTGGTGTGTAGAGGCAGTGGGTGCTATAAGGTGTTTCCTAATGCACACCACCCTCCAAAGCATTGCTCAATTGTCTGCTAACATATGCCTTGTATCAGTGCATATTACACGTGCTGTGACAGTCAATGAATGCCCTGGTACATGTCAAGAGTAGAAATTGTGGATTGTACTTCCTTACATGACCACATCCATGTAGTAAAATCTTCATACATCTTATGCATGTGTAGTAAAATTGTTGAGTGTATTGATTGGATGTATTTTACAGTTAGGTGTAACTATGTGTGCACCTGTTGTTGTTCCTTCACCTGTGGTGTCTCCCTAAGTAGTGCTACAACCAACAGCAATGTTTGTTCGGGATTACTGTTTTCAATATGCTGTTTGCTTTAAAACCATATCCCAGCCATCTACAGTCCATCCCCACACTGGCATGAAGGCACAATTCATGTACCAAGGTATTAAAGCCTTTTATCTTGATATGACACGTCCCCTGGCTCAGCCGGTATGCTTAAAATTTTGATGGGGTCTCCACCTATTCATGTACTTGTATATTGTAGCATATTAGTTTGTATTCCCACAGGGCAGATCAGTATCTCATACATGTCTACCTAGTATGATAAGCCCAATTTGCATTTTCAAAGATGTGTTAAGTGTGTGAGTTTGTTGATTCTAATTATGGATCTATGAGAAAGTTTACACATTGTCATTAACACCTTTTAGAGTGTTTGCAGTAGCAAACAAGGAGCAATCAGACATGAGCACAATTTGTACCTTACAAATAGGGGCTCTTTGTTCATTCACGTTGCTAGTGAATTGGTGTACGCAACCAAGTTTAGTTGTTGAGTCTGCTGTTGTTGTTGTTAGTGTTCAGCTTCCTTTGGCTTTCCTACCTCTTCTTCAAATAGTTCAGGTTAAGATGCCAAACCTCTTTGTGCCCATGTATCTGATACAACATCCGCTTATCAATATGATGCCTTTTTGTTGTTGTGAAAACACTTCTGTAAACACTTGTGTTTACATGGAAATACATGTGCATACCACACTAGAAGTAGGAAGGAGAGAAGGCCAACCCAGACAAGACCAGAGGTATAACACACAGACATATTTATGCCTAAGACTTGCTGTAAGACTTGCTGTAGTGTTTTCATCTCTGAAAAAAAACCCTGTGGAAGTGAAATATATTTTCGTTGGCACTGCAATGCTTGTTTGTTTCTAAATATTGTGTTAATATTGTATCCACTAGTAGCATATTAAACTGTAGACACATATTTTATGTGTATATACCTACATTGCCAAATTCTTTTGCCCAGAATGGGGTGGTTTGCTAAGTACCACTTATATTCATTTTGAGGTGGCTAGGTTACATAATCCATGAACTGCATCTGTGGTCTTGACTAAGAAAACTTCCCATTGTAGTCCACTTCCCTTGAAAACCTACAATAGCCCCACAATGAGAACCTTCTTCCTGTTAGGGATATACCTCCTGTGGGGCTATGTGTAGTTATAGCAACCTAGGCAATAGAGTAGCATGCATACTTGGTATCCACGTGTGTGTTATGAATAGGCTTCTTGGGTTTTGGAATGTAATGTGTGGGTGTTGAACTCTTTCCTCTTCCTTCCCAGCCAGTGACATCACCTTCATATCTATGTCTGCCTGCCTAATATTGCTATGAGTTCAGCCCTTGTATATAAACAAATTAGGGTGTAGTCCTTGGCTGTGTGATGATATATGGACATACATGTGATCTCACAATTTTGATTACAAACATTTTTTATCTAATATAGTTCTTGAAGGTGCATCAGCTTGCAAAAGGAATTAAGTTATAATTGTTCTTGTTGAATTTGGTGGTGTTACTACAGTATGTAGGATAATAGAAAAAGTCCCTTAGCCAATTCCTTTTACGGACTATTTCATGTGTAGAGTCTGTTCAATGTGTTATTTTTAATGTAGCATG
>OZ019959.1:312144-354644 GCA_963970385.1 Theonella swinhoei
ATGTAGCATGTAATTGTATGGACTACCAATAAATTGAGCTATTTGATTATGTCTTCACTGCATTTGTTTCTGTAATGTTCCTACCTCTTTTTAATAACAATATTTTATGCATGTCACGTAGTATCGGAGCAGCAGTTGAGATGGGCTAAGACAGAGGAGAATCCATTGTTTCTCTGTCTCTTTGGGCGACTGGCAGAACTTAGCTGGATTGGGAATGAACTGATCAAACAGCTTCAGGACAAGGTAAGACTACTCACAGTATTTAACAAATTCGCATGGAAATGAAATTCTTAAGTGATGTGATATATACCGTTGTGTTCCCACTCACTGCATGAGCTCTGTCTGTTTCTCCCACTCACTGCATGAGCTCTATCTGTTTCTCCCACTCACTGCATGAGCTCTGTCTGTTTCTCCCACTCACTGCATGAGCTCTATCTGTTTCTCCCACTCACTGCATGAGCTCTGTCTGTTTCTCCCACTCACTGCATGAGCTCTGTCTGTTTCTCCCACTCACTGCATGAGCTCTGTCTGTTTCTCCCACTCACTGCATGAGCTCTGTCTGTTTCTCCCACTCACTGCATGAGCTCTGTCTGTTTCTCCCACTCACTGCATGAGCTCTGTCTGTTTCTCCCACTCACTGCATGAGCTCTGTCTGTTTCTCCCACTCACTGCATGAGCTCTGTCTGTTTCTCCCACCTAGCAAACTGAACTAAATCGAGTGTTCAGAGATATTGACCAGGAGGAGAAGATAGTGGATGAATCACGCAAAGCACTTCTTGCATGCAAGGCCAAATACTTGAAACTGCAAAAGCAGGTAATGACTGGGTCTACAGAAGACCCTCTCTAATCATGACACTCTTGCAAGTCCAATAATAATACTCATGAAGCTACAATTGCATTACTACCATCGACCACGCACCCACAATCATGGGCGGAGCCACACATACATGCACATACAGACAAATCCTTACCATCTGTTCCTCCCTCACCTGAGGAACATAACTTACCATCCAAACTCTGCAAGTCCAATACTGCTATAAATTGTCTTTCTGTTACAGTTGGAACATTCTCGGAAAAAGAATGATACAGCAAAAATCCAGTGTTTAGAAGTTGAGCTCACAACAGTAAGTCTGACCTCAACCTCACCATATAATTCATGCGTTACTCTGCATTTTGCTACTGTATACAGCAAGGGAGCCTTCGGGACCATCTCACGGAGTCTGTGGAAACACAGTCCCAAAAACTGGAGCTATACAAGGTATGTATGCAGTGGAACTGACCCCCTGAAATTAAAACCCTTCACTAGTCAGGATTTTCAAGACCTCCATTAGTGTCCAAGTTTGCCTTCATAATGAGTTCATCACATAATAATCATATTCATTACATTACATCATCCTGGGAGATAGGGTTAGGGCTAGGGCTGAGGCTAGGGCACATTGTTGGGGAATTTCTCTGAAGGCAAACCTGGACATCACTCAAGATCTGGAATAAAATAGCAGGCATGCAAAATGTTTCATATCTTGCCTTCTCCTTCCATCATCTGTGTTAGATTGACCTCCTCAAGAAAGGCCTACAGAGCCAGGCCCAGGCATACCTGGACATCACTGTCAACTGGCAGGCTCTATTTAATGCACAGCTACAGTTGGCCGACATGTTACCTCCTGAACCTCCATCTTCTGCTACGCCACACGAAGAGAGAGGTAGTGTATGTGTACTGTTTAATCAACACTGCCATTGAGGCATCATGGGATTACACCACTTGAGTAAATACTCTGTGGAATGTTTATTCTCTATCCCCACTGCAGTACCAGATGAAATGAAAAAGCTGCTGTCTCAATTGGCAGAAAGTCTTCGTCTCCATCCTCCCAGCAACGGAGGGATCAATGTCAAGAAGTTGAGTGAGGCAGGACATTCACCTCCCGTTCTCCGTCGATCCAGTGCCGATGAGCTCCTCCCTAAGAGCAGTCGTGGCAAATCACAGCATTCCATCTCCCAGCCAATCCTTGTGTAAGCTCCTCTCTCTCTCTCTCTCTCTCTCTCTCTCTCTCTCTCTCTCTCTCTCTCACACACACACACACACACACACACACACACACACACACACACACACACACACACACACACACACACACACACACACACACACACACACACACACACACACACACATGGAGTTTTTATTTTCTTCCCTCTTTACACTCACAGAGGTCACAGTCACAGTCCTCCATTGGAAGACATCTCCCAAGTATACAATTTCCCCCTTAAATACCTACCACTTGAAGAAGCAAGTGGAGAGTACCTTGGTTCTGCCACCTCTGACGAGAACAAGAGTGGACAGAGCTTTGCACCACCTGGTGTATTTAGGAGAAGCCCCCATGGTCTACGTAGAACACAATGTGAGTTGGCATAGCAATTAATGACCCATTTTTATCAAGGCTGTAAAACTGAAACGTTGTGTGAAAGTATATTATTGGGCGAGCGCAGCGAGCCCGTACTAGTGAAGTCAATGCCGATTATGTTTGTATGTATGTATGTATGTATGTATGTATGACCGGTCAGTGTGCATGCGCCCCCGCACAACGCGCAAACGTAGCTGGCCTTGCCTCTTCCGCTTGTTGCGCTCGCCCACAAATGCTTTGCATTCTCCTAGTATTTATTACACCTAGACAATCCTCTAGACTACCTCTGTACTATAGTCTACCTACTCCAGTTAGTCTAGTTAGCAGTTTAGTCGTCATTTGCGCCCTCCTCTCTACTAATGACCCAGATATGGCATGCTCCGGGAGTTAGTGGTTTTACATATTCAGACACTCACTGACATATATGAGTCACCGTCCTATGGCTTTAACAATTAGGTGGGGTGTTTGTACCATTAGTATGTGGGTGGTTTTTGCTTATAGGGTGTTGGGTATAGTACTAGAGCCTAATCTCAAGTTGTCATAAGCTTGCTTTCTTGTTTACTAACAGCTGGATACACCTCTTATCCACGTATGGCAGACCAGAAACAGAGGCATAACACTAGGGATGTGGTGAAGCCACATGACCCCTCCCTCTCGGATTCTCATTCCATACCAAGTAAGGAGAGTGGAGTTTCAACAAGCTCCAGCACAGAGGACGTGAACAAAGAAAGAGGAGAGACGTCTTGTTCGGGGAGCGGAGGATCTGATGACTGTTATGCCGATCCAGTTGACGCCATTAATGAATTTTTACAGGGAAACAAACTTTCTTTGTCACCGAGTGAAGGTCCCAACAGTGTTGAATTGACTAATAGTGACTCTGCACTTATTTCACCCAGTGAAGAACCACCAGCACAACAATCGAGCAAGGAACAACAACTGCACATGTTTCACGAACGTCTTTTCAAGGCATACTCTGATGGAAATGAGCTGCCCAAGAAATCCAAAGACTGCGATCACTCGGAGGTCGATGATGAGCCTACTTATTCTAATCCATTTGATGCTCTTGCAGCAAACAGCCGAAAACCATTTAAGGTGACTACAGACAAGCTGAAACGAAGTTCACCAAATGCATGGCAGGTACAGGGACATCCGTCAGGTAGAAATAGCCCTCCGCCACCTCCAGTGCCTAGTAGAGACGAGAAGAAACTTGGTCAAAAACCATTTCATTATGCCAGACGAGACATCGGAGAGAATATGGGAGGGAGTACTGAAAGTAGTGTTGGATCTGGAAACGTTGTACAAGTGCAGGCAGCACATGTGTGGAATAGGAAGGGCAGTAACAGGGGCAGGGAGAGGCAGCCTCCCTCTCCCACTCAGAGGGCACCTGGAGGGGGAGTGAGACCACAGATCCCAGTTGCTGTCTCACATCAGCAGTCACAGTCCAATAGAGTCACATTGGACACAATGTGTCTTCAATCCAGACCGCCTATGCCCCTCCCAATCCCGGAACAGCATGCAGCAGAAGATAGTGGGCGGGGACAACCCCTGCATGCAGCTCACATCACAACTAATGGAAAGCACTTACATATAGATGTGCATAACATAAAGCAAAAAGCCTTGCTGGAAAGGAGTAACTCGGACTCGATGAATCGTCAACAGCAGTCTATGTATTGCGCCAGACACGGTATGGCACAAGTTCTACCTCTCTCAGCAAGAGAGATCGTTCAGAAACACATGTCACACGTTGCATATTAACTAACATCCTGTGTGTAGCATATATACACGTGTATAATTATCATAAATGTCAGTACTATGTAGCCATCATTAAATCATTTCTTACTAAAAATTTAATGTCAACTCATATATATATACTGGCAGTTCACTTATCAAATTACATTGAACATGATTTGAAAGGTAAATGTATTCATAGAGTCCATGAACGACAATGTAATCCTAAGGAAGAAATTGCTCACCCTCTGCTATGTATAGGATCAATATAAAAAAAACAATGTCATATTACACAATGTGCATATAACATGCGAGTAAGACAGATGTGTGTGTGTGTGTGTTTTCAATGCACTGCATTGGGAGTAAGATGATTTTGAGAGCAAAACAGACAATGATGTAGTTGTGACTAGTATTATAGAGGGTTACAATGGAGGACCAAGCCTCATAGAAACACTCATTCTTGTGGAGACATACATGTGATGTACAAGTTCTCTTTACTCTGTGTCAGGGTCAATTTCTTCCAGTAAATAGGCACCGAAAAATGTGTTTGTGAAATGGTTGTAATATGCCAACGAGTCTGCACGAGATTCAACGAGTGGATTGTCATCTGCTCCGACTGTTACATCATACCAGGCAGCAACTTTAATTGTGGAGTTAGCATTGAGGTGAAACAGACCACCGTGATAGTATGGGGCTCTTGTCAGATCAGTCAGGGCTTTACTCTCAAGGTATGCAGTACTGCGACATCGCTCGGTCTCACAAATAAATGTCTGTGTTCCGGTGGGTACTACTTGGCTTGGATTACTGACGTTCACGTGGACTTGACTGTACACAAAGTAGATTCCCTCCACTGGGACGATGAGTGCTCCCGTTTCTCTGTCAAATGTCATCCCCCCTCTGACATATCCTGGAAGCAACACTCTGTCATTGGTTGAACCACAAGACCAGCCCACAGAAATAAAAGTGTAGAAGTATGTCGTTGGAGCTGCAGTGGTTTAGGCAACAGAATACTTACTGATTGCGTTGGAGGGTAAGACTAAGTTACAATGTTAATGAGGATGGAATCTACAGTGTCAAGACCTACCTTCAATTGTACAAGCGTAATGCTGTGTGCCATCTGGAACAATGTGAGCAGAAGGTATCTGCGGATATAGAGAGAAGGCAGTGTACAATACAGTATATCTTGTAAGAAGTGTAACTCACCGAGTTCGGTGTAATTGGAGAATCACTGCAATCTACAGGCAGAAATTAGACATAAAATTAAATTTTAAACTTCAGTGTGCCTAATACCTTTGTAATAGTCTTCACGTCTCCTCGTTTGGCAGGCATAACTAGTAGCTGTAGCAGTTCCACGGCTCTCTCGCAAGTGCTCTTCATGAACCTGCAAACAATATATATACCACATTCCTTCAATGAATGGGGATAATTATATCATTAGCTGTTGATTATTGTGTTTTACTCTCCCCCATCATTATTGTTCATATACGTCACTCAGTGTTTATACAAGAGATATTCTGGTATGATAAGTATTTCTATAGTACCTGCAGGTGAATCTAAAATGATGTACATGTAGCTAACTAGCTCGGTTCATTGCAATTAGAAATATTTGCCAGGTTTAAAAGTGATGTTGTCATAATTTTATTAACACCAAATACAATCCTCACTTCTTGGAGGGCTCTTTCTTGTCGAGCAGCATCTGGGATCCGGACATTCTTTGGTGCTGAAATCTGTTTCACGTTGGCCTGCATCTGCTGGTTTTGCACAAAGAGCACCACCATCCCAGCTAGTGCAACACATGACATCAGAGTGGAAGTTACAGCGAACAGCCTGCTTGTGGTAGCTCCACGACTGGACCTTCCTTTTTCGATATCCATTCCTCTGTTCCTTGAGCTGCAATTCACATTGACAATGTTACTTGCATACAATCCAAAGTGCACAATCATCAACCAAATATAGGAAATTCATAGCCTATCCAAGCAATGGTTTCATAAGGAATTACTATGGAGTCAAGGCATTCACTGGAAACAGTACAAACAGCTGTACATGAAGAATCAGTAGTAAGGTGTACACAGACATAAAAGAGTTTCATAGAATTGAAAGTCTATTTACAATGACAACAGATTCACAGTAGTTCCAAGTTCACTCACTGGAACTAGCAGAATGCAAGATATTAGATAGACAGAGCTGGTTGAAGTAGAGTTAATGCACTGTGAAGGATATCAGCTTTGGGCTGCTCCTGTGAAGAATGAGAACAGAAAGTGATTTGGCTGTGGTGGTCACTATGAACAATACAACGCATGAAAGAAGGTAAATTTCCTGGAAATCTAGCTGATAATCTAGCAACAAATACTGTTATTTTAGCTGTGTGTGGATAAGTGGCCATTATGTACTTAGTGTTGAAAGCAAATGACAGAGGACAATTCTAGCTTTTCCTTCTAACTACAGAATTATCGAATCTCACAATCACTGCTGTTTAGAGCTGTTTATATTAAAGAATCTGATTCAAACCAGCTACTTACCACATCCAACAGATTATGTGCTACAGTAGCAAGTAACTCTCTCAAGATGAAGACCCCTGACACACTGAACAGTCCAGTCTTTCTCCACAGCATCAATTGCTGCTTATAACTGCCACTGTACACATACCAATTCATTGTATTACATAATATGCATATTACACGTGCAAACCATCCAATGAAATTCATGCATGGTTTCAATGAGCTAATCAGGTGTGTATACTATGTACAAAGTATATACAATATAGTATACTGGTATCTATAAAGTAAGCAAGAAATTTACTACAAACAACTATAGATGCATGTTGTATACTAGATAATTAACCTTGTGTATAAAAGGATATATTTCTAGAGGTGAATATTTCCGGGTTTTGCTATCACCCACAAATGAGCGCTGTGCCCATCCAAACTCAACAGCAAAGCCCAACAGGCATTTATGAGTCTCTTATGGCTCATACATGGCATTTGCATGCAACTACTATATACGAATTGGACAAGACATTTAGTAGATACTATGGCACCAGCACCTGGTTAGCTGCTTTTTCCACTTGACACTCTTATTCTTGGACTCTCTCAAGTGGTGTGCACCAGTTCATCAGATATTTATGTGAACTGGAAGAGGAAATGTGTGCATTGGAGAAGGGAATTATGGGTATGTAATGAGTTACTAATGGGGACTACAGTCACCCACCACACAATGCAAATGAAAGCAATGTAGGGTACTTAATGTGGTTTGCCTGGTCAACTCCCTCATATAGCATAAGTCATTACATCAAACAGTGATGTCATGGAAAACTAAGGATTGGACAGTTCCTATTACATAACTATATTTGGAATATTCAAAATTGCACATTCACAGAAAGCGAAAATAAATTATAAATGTAGGGAAAAAATCAATGTAACCACCATAAATACCCCATAATGAAACAGTTTTGGGTGTAGTCAATTATGTACTTAGTGAAAATTCACTTAGTGACTGTGCATGACCAAAGAGAAGGAAGGTTTCAAATTGTTGCAGTAGCTAATTACTATCCTTGACTACCTTCTTGAGCTGTATGGCTTGATGAAGACAGTCCACAGCAAGTGAAAATCTAGGGAGGTATCACAACCAAATATAGTCACACTGTTTTGGCTGAGTGGTGCACTTAGTGAAAATCTACTTATAGTGAGAGTGTATACATGACTTGAGAGGAGAGGGGTGTGCATTCTTGCAGTGTCTAAGTAGCATTTGCAAGGATCTTCTTTGAGCCATATGGCTTTGACAAGACAATGCAATTTTAAGCAAAGTAAACACTTGTGTACCAATATAGTAGCAATATGTACCATAGTTTATTAATATTATAGTACAAGTATGCTTTCAACTACAGCAAACAACACAAAAATGGATAAATCTTATACTCATATCAGTTTGTGGAGTGGATTGTCACGAAAGTTTAATAAGGTCAGAATTATTCTCACGTTCTATCAAATCTGTCAGCCCTCCTACCCATTAAACTATGAGGTAGAATAACAGTTATTCTTCAAGGCTAATTGCTTTACTGCCACCCAACTTGAACTGCAGCTATATAAGATTAACACATAATCTCTCTCAGGTATGTGTGTGTTATGACCAGGAATATTATCACACGAGCATAGAAGAAGCAAGCATCTGTGTACAATAACGATAATGTAAACCTGATCAACTCTTATACATATAGCCAACTCTGTTTCTTCAACACTGTCACTCCCTCCTTTTTGAAAAGAAGTTAGCTACATTATTGCGATAAACAGTGGCCTAAGACATTAGTTACCATAAGTGCGGTAGGATGCAGGTGTGCATGTGTTATTCCTGATGCATACACCATAGAAACAAAACAGATTCCTGAAATGTAGTAGTTTACACTCTGTGTGCAATGAATGGAATTTCTGTCGTAATTACATTAATACAGACCCACTCCCACACAAGTGCTTGTGTTACAGGAATGGAAACATAGGGTATCAATATGTCAAACTAACAATACAACGTAAAGGACAATACCTTGTATAGAGGTCCTCATTCTCTATCAGATAGATGATCACTGGAATTTACAAGTCATATTTGCACCCATCATCTTCATATGATGGCAAATATTTGTTCACAAGAACAATTCCATGTAGCTACTCATGCATGATTAGTTCTCTGGTAGAGAGTGTCAATACTGCTTTTCGATCAGATCCACTATCAATTTACATTCATATCTCCATAGAGCACTGTATTAGAGGACACCACAGATACTTCTGAGCAACTAATACACTGAAGGGAACAGCAGCTTTTTTTTCAAATATCCCATGTATTCTAGACTGGTATCAAGTTTTCTGCTACTTTCATCTCATGAGTGTCTTCAATGAGGATGAAAGTGCCTTCATTTGATAGTAAACACAGTTCTTATTTCCAGTCACTTTACATGAAGCTTGCTTCATATAGAAGCTTGCTTCTGGTAGTACAGCCATACCCGGAGATTAACAGCTAAATACCACACTTTACAAACCTTTGGGTAGAAGCAGATCCTCCTGGTAGTGGTACACTGCTTCCATCCATCTGCCTGTAGGAGAGAACTGGCAGTAAGCAAGAGCTTCAATCCACTGGCCGGTAATAGTGCAACTATGTGTATATAACTACTTTAGAGTCTGTATTGTATATGCAAAGTCTTTATTGTGCAGATCTTAGCAGTTTGGGGGGCAAACCCTTGGAAATCACCTAACTGGAGAGTCCCCTGGATAGTCCCTTATTTTGCGCATGCGTACTGTGTCTCGACGTGCCACGTGATCTGTGAAAGAGACGGGGGCGGTACATCGTACTCTTGCACTCTACTTGTTTCCGCCGCTGCCCCTTTTTCAGCTTGACGGTTGATCGGATTAGGCGATGGTGGACAGAAAGAAGAGCGATGGACGACAAGTGAGTAGTGAATCATGTAAGGGAGCAAGGCAGCTCCGTGATTGTGCACGTACGTAGGAAGGATTTGGACGTTTAGCTTGTACACGTAGTCCGTCTCAACTGTTTATTTATATGCAGAGTGGTGGGGACCTGTCTGGTTTTGAAGAGTTTGACAGGCGAGAGCAGAGCAGGGACTCAATGCAAGGTGAGCCATGGTGTGGGTGAGAGAGAGAGAGAGAGAGAGAGAGAGAGAGAGAGAGAGAGAGAGAGAGAGAGTCAGCACACTTGCTCTATGCTACTGTAGGTGAAACATTTTCAACACCCCCCAATTCTCCTCCCCCACGAAGTTCAACCAGCAGTGACCCCGACAATCAAAAGGACAAAGTATCCCTTACCAGCTACGAGAAAGCAGTCAACTTGAACCCAACGACAAGTTGGAAAGACGTAGGTAAAGTCAACCACACTATGCCACAACACGTGACCTCACCTGTGAAACATCAGCCGCCTCTGCCCAGTCCTCCTGCTAATCTTCTTCCCGGCTACCCCAATGTTGAGATTGTTCACAGTAGCCCAGCTGCCGTGAGAGTCGGATTTTTCGACGCTACTATCGAGACAACAAATGCAGGGGAACTCCCCGGCAGTCCCCACGCACGAGATAGTGTTATTACTACACCTCCTCACTCATCTGTGAACAAGAAAGCAGTGACTAGTTTGACTGGTTCCTTTGGATCCTCACATGACGGTGCTCCGAGATCAGAGAAACGGGCTCATGATGTCCGTGACAGGCGGTCGTCTTCTCCGAGATCTATCGAGGAAGTTGATAGAGAAAGAGAGAAAATGTATGTACCACTAGGCAAGTCTGTGCCCAAGCGCAAAGGCTCCGGGTCGCCATCTCAGTTCTCTATCCTGAGTGTGAGTACTGTGTATTATGGCTGCTGTGTGTTATGGAGAGCACATGTATAGGGCTATCACTTTAAGACTGCATGAAACACTGCATGTGAAGTACGTGTTTTACAGTTTCTCTCCCTCCCCCTCTCTCACCCTTCCCCTCTCCCTCCCTCACTGTCTCCCTCTCTCTCTCCACCTCTCCCTCCCCTTCCTCCTCTCCACCTCTCCCTCACTCCCCCTCTCCACCTCTCCCTCACTCACTGTCTCCCTCCACCTCTCCCTCCCCACTCACTCACAGGAGGCTGGAAGTGTAGATGGAGCCACAGAAGCTGATAGACTAGAAACACTAGAGCTGCCTGGTCAGTTTCCAACTCATCAACTGTCACACAAACACCACCACCCCCCTCTCCCCCTCTCCTCCCCCTCTCCTCCCCCTCTCCTTCCCCTCTCCTTCCCCTCTCCTCCCCCTCTCCTTCCCCTCTCCTTCCCCTCTCCTCCCCCTCTCCTTCCCCTTTCCTTCCCCTCTCCTTCCCCTCTCCTTCCCCTCTCCTCCCCCTCTCACAGTTCTAACGGAAGACATGTGTGCTGAGTGGATGAGTGCTAACACATGCTACGACCTCATTCCTCCAAGTACGAAGATTGTCGTCTTTGACACGAGACTAAGGGTGAGCACTCATTTACAGTGGGAACCCCTCTAATATGGATGCCGTTAAGAAAGACAGATTGCCCTATATTCACACACACACACACACATACACACACACACACACACACACACACACACACACACACACACACACACACACACACACACACACACACACACACACACTTCACACCAGGTAAAGAAAGCATTCTTTGCTCTGGTGGCCAATGGTATTCGAGCCGCTCCACTGTGGGACCACTCCTCACAAGAATTAGTCGGTCAGTTTGCACTCTACCAATTCATAGACCACTAGACAAACACAAATCAACTGTTTGTGTTCCATCTCTCTATAGGTATGTTAACTATCACCGACTTTATCAACATTCTCCGACATCACTACAAATCACCTATTGTAAGTTGAATGATAGTCTTGTTGGGGCCGTTTAGTGCTAAGGACTAGTGCATGTTGTCACAGCAGGCCACGTCCCTACACATGTCGAGGAGTATGATTCTTGGCCCTCTATAGTCCTTCTCTATGTTACCAGCTCTCTAACTATGTAACCAGCTCTATAGGCCTTCTCTATGTAACCAGCTCTATAGGCCTTCTCTATGTAACCAGCTCTATAGGCCTTCTCTATGTAACCAGCTCTATAACTATGTAACCAGCTCTATAGGCCTTCTCTATGTAACCAGCTCTATAAGGCCTTCTCTATGTAACCAGCTCTATAACTATGTAACCAGCTCTATAGGCCTTCTCTATGTAACCAGCTCTATAACTATGTAACCAGCTCTATAGGCCTTCTCTATGTAACCAGCTCTATAAGGCCTTCTCTATGTAACCAGCTCTATAAGGCCTTCTCTATGTAACCAGCTCTATAAGGCCTTCTCTATGTAACCAGCTCTATAAGGCCTTCTCTATGTAACCAGTTCTATAAGGCCTTCTCTATGTAACCAGCTCTATAGGGCCTTCTCTATGTAACCAGCTCTATAGGCCTTCTCTATGTAACCAGCTCTATAGGCCTTCTCTATGTAACCAGCTCTATAAGGCCTTCTCTATGTAACCAGCTCTATAAGGCCTTCACTATGTAACCAGCTCTATAAGGCCTTCTCTATGTAACCAGCTCTATAAGACCTTCTCTATGTAACCAGCTCTATAAGGCCTTCTCTATGTAACCAGCTCTATAAGGCCTTCTCTATGTAACCAGCTCTATAGGCCTTCTCTATGAATGAAATGAGGACACATACATAGTATTGTGAATCACAATACTGCCTCACATTGTGCCTCAGTAGCTCAGTTAGTAAGAGTGTCGCCTAGAAAGCTGATGGTCGTGTTTTTCAAGTCCCACCCGAGGCAGCTGGGGTAAGACCATAGCAATCCCTATACTACCCTACTGTGTGGGTAATAGTAGTTTGTTAATCACAATACTACCCTCACATTATGAATAGCAATGTGAGTAGTTGATTCTATATGTCACATGACAGTTGTGAGCAGTCACATGACAGTCACATGACAGTTGTGAGCAGTCACATGACAGTCACATGACAGTCACATGATACTAACATGCAGGTGGGTATGGATGAGCTGGAGAACCAGACAATTGGTGAGTGGAGAGACTCGGAGAAAAAGGTCGTCACACTCAAAAGCACTCTCTTTCAAATTGACCCTCGACAAAGGTTTGTCATGAGCCCTACCCCTAGCCTAAGTACACCATCTAATTTATAAGGGCTGCTGTTTTGATTGCTTATATCTACACAACTACTGTGGAGTGACTGTGGTGGTTCTTAACTATTCTACAGCCTCTATGATGCTGTTAAGAAACTGGTGGAGGGAAAAATTCATCGACTTCCAGTTATTGACAATAAGACAGGGAACTCGCTCTACATTCTCACTCACAAGAGACTGTTGCATTTTCTCTATAGCAATGTATGTATTCGTCTGTGTACATACAAATAGCTGAATCTATCTTCCCCCCCCCCCCTTCCCTCCCTCCCTCCCTCCCTCCCTCCCTCCCTCCTTCCCTCTCTCTCTCTCTCTCCCTCCCTCCCTCCTTCCCTCCCTCCCTCCCTCCCCTCCCTCCCTCCCTCCCTCCCTCCCTCCCTCCCTCTCTCTCTCTCTCTCTCTCTCTCACAATAGTTCCTTGAGAAGCAGCAGCCAGCTTATATGCACAAGTCCATTGGAGAACTAGGAATTGGAACATTTGACAACATTGCCACTGTAAGTGAAACTGAAAGTAGGTCTCCCTTTGTTAAAATAGTCCTTACTGACTCATGCAGGCATGTGAGACCACACCTATCATCGTGGCCTTGAATACATTTCACGAGAGAAGAGTATCTGCTCTACCTATCATCAATGCTGCAGGTACCATTGCTGATGCTCATTCTTCCATGTGTGTTCCTCTTCCTCCCCCCCTCCTCCTCCCCCCCTCCCCCTCCTCCTCCGTTTCTCCTCTCACCTCTCCCCCCTCTCCAGGGAAAGCAGTAGACATCTATGCCAAGTTTGATGTCATTGTAAGTTGCACACACACACACACACACACACACACACACACACACACACACACACACACACACACACACACACACACACACTTCGTAATTTGACATGACGTTTCCCTGTGGTATTAGAACTTGGCAGCTGAAAGAAGTTACAACAATCTGGATATTACCCTCAAGCAAGCTCTCTTGCATCGAGCACCAGTGAGTAATCTTTGCCCCCATCCCCCCTTTGCAAATGAATGTACAAAATAGTCAGGACCTGAAATGGTCTCTAGTCAAAATGTATCACACTCTACAATGGATGTGTTGTGTTCTGTTCCACAGACATTTGAACGAGTCCACACATGTCTTCTTTCTGATACACTCTTTACCATTGTCAAGAGACTGGTGATCAAGAAGGTGCAGTACATCTCTCTGTATATAGCAGTGGCCACTTGCTTATAGCAGCCAGCAGATAATTAGAGTCTATTTGGGGGCAAGGGACAATTGCCATCCCTTAGAAACTCCGCCCCCAATGGTGTGTAGTTAGTTTACTGTTGCCCTCTTTATTTTCCAAACACTGGAAATGCTATTTCCTTTGTGTTCTAATGCAAACTCTCTCTCTCCCTCCCTCCCTCCCTCTCTCCCTCCCTCCCTCTGCCCTCCCTCTCTCCCTCCCTCCCTCCCTCCCTCCCTCCCTCCCTCCCTCCCTCTCTCTCTCTCTCTCTCTCTCTCTCTCTCTCTCTCTCTCTCTCTCTCTCTCTCTCTCTCTCTCTCTCCTGTAGGTGCATCGTTTAATTGTAGTTGACGAGACTCAAAAGGTGATAGGAATTGTGTCTCTTTCAGATGTTCTAAAGTTCCTAGTACTTACACCTCATGAACTAGAAACAGATAGCATCATGTAAGTAGGAAAGACACAGCTTAGTCGGCTTTCTGATGCCATATTTAGAAGTTTTACGCATGCGCAGTACAATTTTGCGGCTGTGGCACAGCGACCACGTGTACTAGTACTTGCATGCTATAAATATTAAATATACGGCAGCTGTTCAATTTTGCAAGAAGGCGGTACCGGTGATGTCCTATGATCAGCTAAAGGGCTCAGGTCTACCAACCTACGGTGCTATGCAAGAAGGGACCAACCAGCCAGCACTGGAAGCCGCGAGCGTCCATGGCCAGGAGCGTAACCTTCTGTACACTAATAATTCAACCCACGGAAGGAACCGGTTTTTTGACGATGAAGCGTACGCTCCCGCCAGCCTTCCTGTTCAGCATCTCAATGTACGTAAGTTCTAGGCTGCGTGATATCATGAATTACAGCCTGAGAAAAATATCATCTGACCCTTCCCTTGTTTCACTACAGCTGGAGTTCAAAGAATGCTTTCACGAGCACCAGAGCACAAGAACGGTACAAGTTTACCACAAAGCGCTGGACTACACGTACGAATACGTCAAGCTGGTCACGTACAACATTTTTGTCTTTGTGTTCGGCATGCTCTTGGTGATATTTTTTGGTACAATCAACGGAATGATGGCGTTCTGCCATGTTTGGGTATATGGGCCCATCCGCAAACTTGGTTTGATCGTGATATATTCAACTGCACCTCTTCTAACTGAGCCGATGCGTGCCCTTCTTACGCCGTTGTACGATATACACGCACGTATCTTCAGGCAAATACGTATACAGTTTAACCTCACTGGGCTTTCCAAGGAGAGATGCAATGTGTGATGATGGAAGACCATGGGCTGCAGTGTGGAGTGTGATAGCCAAGAACTTATATGCATGCAACCTTATGTGTGTTTTTTTGTACATATATAGTAATTTTTATATACATGCAACCTTAGATATAATATTTAGACGTGGCGCGTAGGGATCTACGTGATTTTTTTTTTTTGGCAAATCCCTTCTCTTGTTTATGATGCATATTGTATGGCTAGGAATTCATCTCTAAAGTGGGCAGTGAAGGTTAAATCACTTCTAGACAGTCTGGGTTTTTCCGAATGTTGGTTAATGCCAGATTTGATTGAGCCTTCTACGTTGATGCAGAATGTTAAGGAGAGATTAATGGATCAATTCATTCAGGAATGGAGAACAATGCTTAATGAAACAGCAGGTAAACTTCGCACCTATAAGCTATTTAAAAGCCATTTTTAAATAGAGTCATATTTAAATTTACCAGTTCACCTCAGAGTACCACTTACAAAGTTTAGAGTAAGTGCACATGCACTAAGAATTGAGACAGGAAGATACAACCGCCCTCATAAGCTAGCACTGGAAGAAAGGCTATGTTGGTTTTGTAAGAACACTGTGGAGGATGAAATGCATTTTCTATTAGAGTGCCCTCTTTATTCAGAGAATAGACAAGTTCTTCTGAGAGAATGTGTAACATTGAACAAGTCCTTTGTCTATTTTAGTACCGCAGACAAGTTTTTGTTCTTGTTAGGAACAAAAAGTGAAATTTTACAATATGCACTGGCAAGATTCATCAAAATCTCCTTTAAGACAAGACAAGCAGAGTTGGAAGATGCTATTACTTAGTTATTTTGTGGTGGTATGTCTTTGTGGTTTTCGTTGACATATATACACTCTCTGACTTTTGGGCCTCTGGCCGTAACTTGTCAATAAAATCTATTATTATTTAAAAGGCCGAGGGCCCTGGGCTGTAGCGTCCGAGCGTAGCGAGGACGCTACTAAGGGCCCGAGGCCTTTTAAATCACGTAGATCCCTACACGCCACGTCTAACCTGTTTAGATTTGCGTGCTGTAAATTCATTGGACAATGAGATTCAAACCGACGCGCGTCGCTATGTAGATCGTAGATACAGTTGTAGAGCCACGCGTGAGTCGCACGCTAAGCTGCGCGTGACTGCTGTAATTCATGTAAGCCAGAGGCCAACTATAGAGTCCTAGGAACTAGGACTCTACGGAAAATAAGGATCCTAGCGTTCTGTAATCTGATTGGATAATTCAAAGTTATGCAAATCTAAATATAGGTTAGACGTGCAGCGTAGGGATCTACGTGATTTAAAAGGCCGAAGGCCCTGGGCTGTAGCGTCCGAGCGTAGCGAGGACGCTACTAAGGGCCCGAGGCCTTTTAAATCACGTAGATCCCTACGCTGCACGTCTAACCTGTTTAGATTTGCGCGCTGTAAATTCATTGGACGATGAGATTTAAACTGACGCGCGTCGCTATGTAGATCGTAGAAACGGACAGGAGTCACGCGTAAGTCGCACGCGAAGCAGCGCGTGATTTCTGTAATTCATGTAAGCCAGAGGCCAACTATAGAGTCCTAGGAACTAGGACTCTACGGATAATAAGGATCCTAGCGTTCTGCAATCTAATTGGATAATTCAAAAGTATGCAAATCTAATGTTAGGTTTTAGTTGCCTAGGACAAGTTATTAACCCTCGGGGCGCATGCGCAGTGAGGGTTACGGTAGTTGGGTCTGTGTGTGTGTGTGTGTGTGTGTTTAGAGGTTTTACGCATGCGCAGTACAATTTTGCGGCTGTGGCACAGCGATCACGTGTACTTGCTATTATATACTATACGGCAGCTGTTCAATTTTGCAAGGTGGTACCGGTGATGTCCTATGATCAGCTAAAGGGCTCAGGTCTACCAACCTACGGTGCTATGCAAGAAGGGACCAACCAGCCAGCACTGGAAGCCGCGAGCGTCCAGGAGCGTAACCTTCTGTACACCAATAATTCAACCCACGGAAGGAACCGGTTTTTTGACGATGAAGCGTACGCTCCTGCCAGCCTTCCTGTTCAGCATCTCAATGTACGTAAGTTCTAGGCTGCGTGATATCATGAACTACAGCCTGAGAAAAATATCATCTGACCCTTCCCTTGTTTCATTACAGCTGGAGTTCAAAGAATGCTTTCACGAGCACCAGAGCACAAGAACGGTACAAGTTTACCACAAAGCGTTGGACTACACGTACGAATACGTCAAGCTGGTCACGTACCACATTTTTGTCTTTGTGTTCGGAATGTTCTTGGCGATAATTTTCGGTATAATCAACGGGATCGTGTCGTTCGGCCATGTTTGGGTGTATGGACCCCTCCTCAAACTTTCTTTGATCGTGATATATTCAGCCGCACCTCTTGTAGTTGAGCCGATACGTGCCCTTCTTACGCCGTTGTATGATATAACACACACACACTTACACGCACGTATCTTCAGGCAAATACGTATACAGTTCAACCTCACTGGGCTTTCCAAGGAGAGATGCAACGTGTGATGATGGAAGACCATGGGCAGTGTGGAGTGTGATAGCCAAGAACTTATATGCATGCAACCTTATGTGTTTTATACATATATATAAGTAATTTTTATATACATGCAACCTTAGTGTTTGGTTTTAGTTGCCTAGGACAAGTTATTTTAATACAACTGAGACGCCACTGTATACATTTTTAGTGTGTATAAACAAGAAAGAGTATTTTTAAAAACCTCATTTATTATATTGGGTATCTTCATTACTTCTTGACTACAATGTGCTTTTCTTTACCACTCACAACAGTCCTGTGACTCAAGCCAAGCTGCTCACACGTCTCATATACTAGCATTCTCTCATAAGACTTCAGTTGTGATGTAATGTGTAATTCACTTTGATCAGGATCAGATGCAAACTTCGTTATGGATTCAATGGCAGGGGATGTCTGCTTCTCACCTGCTGCTTGGCTGGAGCTTGTACTTGTAGAGGCTGGCATCTGTCCAAAATTCAGGTTGATATTCACTCCACTCTCCTTTCGAAAATCGGCAATTTCTTTCCAGAATGGCCTAAACACCTGCTGGAGTGTCTGTTTTGCAGCCTTTGTGTGAGGAACTGCAAAGACAAATTTCTGTTTGTTCTCTATATTTCCATCTGGAAGCACATCTAGCCCCGATGCGATGAGTTGACGGATGCAAGATGGAAGACGAGCTTGTACAATAGCGTGAAGTTTCCACAGTGCAATCATATTGGTTCCAGAGAGACTCAGTTCTACAGTAGTGTACCCTTCAGGTGGGTAAGGTGTACTCCTGTCCATCAGCTCCTCGTAGCATGGCTCCCTCTCCAGGGACATTTCTCGAGCAGCAAATTCCAAAACTGTTTTCACTTTTGGGATAAATTCAGAGGGTACAAATTCACCAAAAAGTTTTTTCCACTGCTCGTTAGATATTTTCACTGCATGGTTAAAAAATTCCTTCAGAAAAAGGTCACAGTTAGTTGTTTTGAGGTTTTTTCCATGGGTGTTGATGAAATCAGCAAGAAGACGGACAATGTGAAATGTGCGAATGCAGTGATATGCATTCCCCTTCTGCCGCTGAGCACTGAAGATTTGCACAATCATCTCTACCACAGCACCAAATTTAGATTTCTGCATGATTCCTTCGATCTTTTCAAACAATTTGTGCAAAAAAACAGGACCTGTTAGGGCTGCTTTGCTAGCTGTGTCCTCAGGTTTGAGGAGTGCTACCACGTCAGGGGCTGGCAGCTGTGTAGTTAGTGGTGTTTCAAACACAGTTAGGTCATTGATACTTGCAAAGACAATGTCATAGTCAATTGGTGGGCAAGTGGGGAATTCCAGCATGACCATCAAGCGTGGGCACCGAGTACTGTATCCCTTGTGCAAGTAGTTGATACCACATTCACTGAGTTGTCTCCAGAGCTGCTCAAGGCAATCTGTTGGTGTGAAGTGTGGTGGAGACAGCAAGCATATGTCCACGTCCCCCTTCCTGCAAAGAGGAAATGAGCCAAACGGATAAACTAGGTGCATTGGATCCCCCCAATATCCCAACATTTTGCAGAATTGCTCAGCAATGAATCGTACTCCAAATTCTGCGGCTGTGCTATAGGCTCTACTGGGTAGGTACCCACATGATGCAAGGTAAGCTTCAAGCATTGACGAAAATGGCTCTGATTGCAGGACTGGTGTGCTAAGGGGCGACTGGATTGTCAATTTCTTTCCATGTTTACTGGCAGTAGTTGGGAGCATCTGAGTGGCATCGATAATCTCAAATTTAACGTGCTTGTGAGCAGACTTTGAGAGCCTGTGCATGGCAGCAAGATTCCCTGGAAGATCATCCCAAACTTTAACCAAAGTGACATCAGAATACGTTTCTAGCATTTTCTGAACAATACGTACTTTGAAGGATGGAGTAGTTTCATCCAGTTTATCTGGTTTCATGAACAACTGGTCGGGATAGACTTTGAAATTCTCCAATACTTGTGTGATTCCTGGCATTGTGCGCTCAATCCTACCGGTCAGAATGACAGTGAGACTACCAGATTGACCAATATGTTCTCTGTAGATGGGTAGAGCTGGGCCTGGATAGGTTTTCATGGGCGGAAGGAGAGACTCAGGCCAACTCAGCCACCCCTTACGTTCCCACCTTGTCCCCGTGTAATTCTCATAGATCTCTCGTCCCTTCTTGGGGTCTGGGGTGTTGAATAGCGTCCCATCAAAATCAAAAATATAGAGATTTGTAATTTTCTGCTTCCCAGTACAAATGTGAATACTAGTGTCTTCAATGTCATCAGAACTAGCAACAAGTTTTGGTAGAACGTGGAGTTGGAAATGTGTCTCAGATTTAACAGCAAAAGTTGGTTGGTTACCAAAATCTATCTTTTTCCTTGAAGCATTCTCTTTACAGGCTTTCATATCATCATCCAATTCATTCCTTTCGCGAACCATTACTCCAATCACTCCTTCCAACTGCAGTGGGCAATGGAAGGATTTCACACTTTGTCTTTGGAGCATTTCATTTGCCATTTTCGGTGGTACATTCTCTTCTGTGGAGACTGTGATGTGAGGGTGGGAATTCTGAGAGGTCACTCCATGAGGAAGTTCGACTGTCGCAACTTGTACCTTGCCATTATCAGCACTGCCAGTCACATGCACTGTAACTCTCCTTCCGATGTTAGCAAGGCAAGATTGTTTTCCTGGCTCAAAAACTAGCGTCACATGTTCAGCGCTGATTCTTGGATGAGTGGGCATGAGTGATGTCACAAGTTTCCACTGAGATTCAGTTGTCAAGAATATTGCAGTGTACACCACCTTGATAGCTGCAAGGTCATGGAGGGCCTGTTGAATTTCTGTCCCATCCGCAAGGCATAGTGAAACCAGTGAGCAGTCAGGTAGGGAGGTGGAGGTCATTCGTGGGTAGGCCAGAGGAGGAGGCACAATTGAAGCTTTTTCGTCCACTTCCCATCGTTGGAAGATCTTCAAAGCGGCATTTGGATCAACATTGTGTTGGTTTCTGGAACGATATGTTTCTAGTGTCTTCACAGAGGGACAGGGAATCTCCAGAACATAAAACTTACAGCCCAGAATGGAGCAGATGTACTTGTAGATGCAGTACTCCCATTTCTTTGAGTTGGTATTGTCAACTATAACGAGCTCTTTGCCTTCTTCCAGTGCCTGCAGAAAGAGCCCCAGGCAGTGAGTATGGCCCTTGGGTAAAAGCTTAGGCGAAAATTTGTATTCACCACTTTCAATGAAGAATTGGTCTGCACTACACACTGCTACTTTTGAAGGATTTTTGAGATATTCAGAGCAGTGGGTGGCAAGGTACGACTTTCCACTGCCAGGTACACCACGGAGTGCAATGACTACTGGTGATGGAGTGGTCGTCTTGCTGCACATTGTTTCTTCACTTCCAAGCCGAATAATCTCTTCAATGGTTATATCAAACTCTGGCATACTTCCTTGGCCACTTGCTACTTGCAAGGTCTTGTGAAGCTCATCCCGCTCACTTTCAGTGATAACTCCACTTGTACAGAAGAAATCCAATCGTTTGGAAACAAGGGATAGGAAATGAGTCGGTAAACCAGCAAGTGAATTGCTAATTTCACTGAGACGGAGATAAAACCCATCTGCTTGCTTTGGTGCTGTCATGGAACAAAGTGATAGGCTTTCTATCTGATTTGAGCCAAGATCCACATCCAGGAATGGCTGATACGATGCTGGACTGATGATACCTGTATGTAACTCACGTTGCATTGGTCTAGAGAGCTTCACTACAGTCATGTGAGGTGTATATTCTTCGTGATTACCTGGAGTGCGAAGACCGGCTTCTCGAAAGCGTTCAATCAAAAAGAACACAAACTTGTCAAGAGCAGGACAGGGGGCAACCTTTACATACACTAACCTCTCACGAAAGTTTCCAACACCAGTAAAAGAGAGGTGTAGACAGCGTGGCAAGATGTGAATGAATTGTGCCCGTGCATTTTTCATGACGTCTTGGGCAATGGAAATTTGGTTTTCGTTTTCCAGTCGAACCATACACAGAGTCACATGCAAGGCTGTAACTGGTAGGCACCCTTCAGCAAGTTGAGGGGTATGCCCATTTATGTGACTCTGGACTCTTGCCACGTTGTCCTTCACTTTGGGATTGGTGATGTGAATGCACACAAAATGAGTTGGTCTGTTTCGATCTGCGTGCAAACAGCTGCTGTTTTCATCTTCCAACACATCCACTTCAATGTCTGTTTCAGTAAGCTCCCCTTTGACCTTGCATTCCTCAGTACTGGACTCAGTAGCATCACAACCATCTTTCTCGTTTTGCTCTTTTGGACTGACCCATTGTTCAGCGACTATATCCTGGATCATCCTCCCCCCTCTTGACCCAAAGAAATTGTCCAACTGTGACCGCTTGTCCCACACAATCTCTTCTCGGAACTTGAAATACTGGATTCTGTGCTTGGGAACAGCAAGAACATTGTTTCCTACTGTAGCAAGGTCCTCCCAGCTAAAGGAGCTGAATGGTTTCTCAACAATGCCTACAAAACGATCAAGGTAACCAACCTTGAATTCTTCTGACGGAAGATCTGGGTCCCAAAGAATTCTTGAAATAACAGCCTCAGATGTGCGCATCGGTGCTTTCTTTTCCATTTTACTTCCACCTGCACCCTCCATTGATGGTTTCTGTTTGGGTTTCTTTCCTCCTGTCCCTACAGGTTTTTCAACTCCATCATCTGCGTATGCTGGTCTCTGAGTCTTTAACTGTGATGTGGTTGTGTGAGAATTCTTACATTTGTCACCAAATCGACACTTCCCCTGAAGAAAAAATCTACATACAGGCTGGTCCTTACGCTCATCTGCACTGCTACTTTCACTTGGTTGTGGAGGTTTGAGCTGCTGTGGTTTAATATTTATGGGATGAGTGCTCACCCATTCCCTTGCGGCATCAATTAACTGGTAAAGAACGGGGGTCCCCTCGGCTCCTTCTGGGATTGCAGACAAAATGTGCTCCCTGAGTCCAAGGGATTGCAGGTGGCTAGGTAGATCGATCTGTGGAGGACTGGCAGGGTACATACCTGTCAGTGATAGAGAAATGAGTTTATAAACAATATGTAACATCTTTGATAGAGTAGGTACTAACCATCAAGCTTCAGAGAAAGAATTTTTTGGTTTTCTTCAAACAAATCTACCGTGTACTCGTCGCTGACGTCACGTTTCTTCCACTTTATTTCCTTGGGAAAAGTTGCCTCGAGGGCTTCTAGTTCGTCTGCAACATCCATAGTCAGCTCACTGTTTCAGAGCCCTCGACCACAGGTCACACAAGAAAGTCCCTGATCTTATATAAGCACCTGGTTTCTGAACATTGTGCAACTGTGCAATTGAGATTGGCGAACACTTGTGCAATAATTTCCGGTCTCGCCTTGGTGTCTGTGTGACGTCATAAGCTTATTGCAGTTTTGCGCATGAGCAAAGCCATATAGATTGCACACGAGCACAGTCGTATATAAACGTGCGTCAGCGTATGTTAGTCCTTTACGCTCGAGAGCGGAGCAGCCGAGCAGGTGAGTTGTTGAATTGTATTGGGAGCCTGTATTCTATGTTTTCACTGTGTTGTTATAGCAGTCTTTCTATGGGTAAACTGCAGTCTTCAATATTATTGTTTTTCTTTCAACTTCACGTACTTATAATACGTAGCTAATACCAAATATCGCTAGCTGAAAGTGCATCCCTTTTTTGTTGTAATATATACATGCATAGCTAAGTTTACTGGTGGGAATTATTACTGCACTGGAAAGAGGCTAGGTGGGGCTCTTAGTGCGAAAGGGGTGTATTGTAAAAACGCGGACTTTACAAGTGAGTGAGTTTCAGGAATTTTGATTGCTTTGAAGGCAGTGGGGGGATCAGTGTACCTTAGTATCCAACACACCCCTACTTAGAGAGATATGTATTGCCTCCCTTTATGTGATATGTGCATGTTTTTACTTGATTATGTTATCTCAATAGCAATGCAATATAAATATCTGTTGAAGGGGTAGAGCCAAGTCATTGGGATCAACTGAAAAATCAGGATCAAGCTGGGATTTGAAACCAGGACATTCTGGATACTGGCCAGGCACTCTTACCACTGAGCTACTTGATCTCTGTGCCAGGACTGAGTTCTTATCACAGCAATGAATTGACTCTCCAGATGGTGCAATCCTCTGTTAGGTAGCTCAGTGGTAAGAGTGTCTGGCTGGTATCCAGAAGGTTCAAATCCCAGATTGATTTTTCAATGACTTGGCTCTACCCCTTCAATTACATATCTACCTCTACCAGGGATGGTGATTAACTACCTTGTAATATAAATATCCTTGGGGAAGTCTCAAGTGATGTTTCTTTTGTTAGTGTATAGACCAGTGGGAGACAGCTGTCTGAGAGGTCATTCAATCATGCATGCACTTGGGAAATAAGAGATATCCCTAGCCTATTTAGTGCTAAGGAACATGGAAGGAAGTGGCCTAGACCACAGTCTATACCTTTCAAAACTCTAATTACTTGAGTATATTTATATATGGGTATGAAAAAAACATCATCCTCCTAAATTTCTTAGTCACACATTGGCCCTTTAAATCTCCTTCTCATGTAGCAGCTAATAAATATTACTCTGAAGTTACAAGTCATGTGATTAGTCCAGAAATGTATTCTCCAGAGACAATAAATAAGAACTGAACATGAGTTTAACTAGAATCATTGCCAATTCACCTCTCATGGTATATTATTCATTGTATGATAATTAGGACTAATAAGGCCCTAAAGCTACTGCACTTCCTGTTTCTGCCTTTTTCCCATGCACCGTACAGAGAGGGCACTGTACAGAGAGGGATGATGGGATTCTTGCGCAAGGGTCAGATAGCTGCTATAGTCACATTACTTGCAGTGGTACCATTGGCAGCTCAGGAAGGTAGCGGAAGTGGATATTGCTATGATGGAGAGATTCGTCTGGAGAATTCTACCTATTCTTACATTTATGGGGACTATTTCTATGGAGGCAGAGTGGAAGTGTGCTACAATGGTACCTACCGTCCAGTCTGTGCCCAGAACTGGACTGACAGTGATGCCAGAGTTGTCTGTAACGACATTGGTTACGGTTCTTATAGTAAGTATTAGCATGTCCCTTTTGGACATTTCACAATCATCCATATCACAAATAGGAGCCGAAGCTACTGGAGGAATGGTGTTTGGTCTATCAGATGAACTTCCTGTGCTTCAGAACTTGATGTGCAATGGAAGTGAGTACAGTCTGAGTTACTGTCCAGGCTATGATCTCAATAATGTAACTGGAGAGCATTGTCTGAGTGGAGACTACCAGGCAGGTGTTCGCTGCATTGAAGGTAAGAATTTCTTGGAATTGATCACTTTCTTTGTGTACAGTTTGTAATGATAGATGATATGAAACAACACATCAATCTCCTGACATGAGGTGGTACATCACTGGATTGATGATTGTCTCTCCTGTACAGAGTCCACACCAACTACACCTTGTTATGATGGAAACATTCGTCTGGAGAATTCTACCTATTCTTACATTTATGGGAACTATTTCTATGGAGGCAGAGTGGAAGTGTGCTATAATGGTACCTACCGTCCAGTCTGTGGCCAGAACTGGACTGACAGTGATGCCAGAGTTGTCTGTAACGACATTGGTTACGGTTCTTATAGTAAGTATTAGCATGTCCCTTTTGGACATTTCACAATGATCCATATCACAAACAGGAGATGAAGCTACTGGAGGAATGGTGTTTGGTCTATCAGATGAACTTCCTGTGCTTCAGAACTTGATGTGCAATGGAAGTGAGTACAGTCTGAGTTACTGTCCAGGCTATGATCTCAATAATGTAACTGGAGAGCATTGTCTGAGTGGAGACTACCAGGCAGGTGTTCGCTGCATTGAAGGTAAGAATATGACTTTAATTTTGATTAAAGATATTATTATCTTTCTTTTGTGTACAGTTTGTAATGATGAAGATTTTCGTCTTGGTAATGAGACATATGGAACTACATCTGATGGCTATAGCTTTTATGGTGGCAGAGTTGAGGTCTGTCAGGATGGAGTGTATGGTGCCATATGTGACATTGGCTGGAATAGAGAAGCAGCACAGGCTGTTTGTGACTATTTAGGATACTCTTATCGAGGTATTTTCTAAAATGACATTTGTTAATTCTCTTTAACTTTATGTCTATCTTTTTTAGCTACTGGATATCCAACTTTTGGATCATATTTTGGTTCCTACGATGGATTAATATTCTACCAAAATGTGACCTGCAATGACTCATACAGTTGCGGTGGAGTACCTGCCACTGATCCTGCTTGTAACTCAAGTAGAGTTGCTGGTGTCATGTGTGTAGAAGGTACGAAACCTCACATCAATGTGACAATACATCACTGTATTGATCACTGTCTCAGAGCCCACACCAACTACACCTTGTTATGATGGAGAGATTCGTCTGGAGAATTCTACCTCTTCTTACATTTATGAGGACTATTTCTATGGAGGCAGAGTGGAAGTGTGCTATAATGGTACCTACCGTCCAGTCTGTGCCCAGAACTGGACTGACAGTGATGCCAGAGTTGTCTGTAACGACATTGGTTACGGTTCTTATAGTAAGTATTAGCATGTCCCTTTTGGACATTTCACAATGATCCATATCACAACAGGAGCTGAAGCTACTGGAGGAATGGTGTTTGGTCTATCAGATGAACTTCCTGTGCTTCAGAACTTGATGTGCAATGGAAGTGAGTACAGTCTGAGTTACTGTCCAGGCTATGATCTCAATAATGTATCTGGAGAGCATTGTTTGAGTGGAGACTACCAGGCAGGTGTTCGCTGCATTGAAGGTAAGAATATGACTCTAATTTCAATAAAGAATTTGATCACTTTCTTTTGTATACAGTTTGTGATGATGGAGACGTTCGTCTTGGTAATGAGACATATGGAACTACATCTGATGGTTATAGCTTTTATGGTGGCAGAGTTGAGGTCTGTCAGGATGGAGTGTATGGTGCCATATGTGACATTGGCTGGAATAGAGAAGCAGCACAGGCTGTTTGTGACTATTTAGGATACTCTTATCGAGGTATTTTTAAAAATGTTAATTCTCACACTATTTCAACTCCATTATATTAACAGTTGGATATCCAACATTTGGATCATATTTTGGTTCCTACAATGGATCAATATTTTACCAAAATGCGACCTGCAATGGCGCATACAATTGCAGTGCAGCAAATGCAACTGATCCTGCTTGTAACTCAAGCAGAGTTGCTGGTGTTATGTGCGTAGAAGGTAAGAACCCACATATCACATCACTGTATTGATCACTGTCTTTTCTGTACAGAGTCCACACCAACTACACCTTGTTATGAGGGAGAGATTCGTCTGGAGAATTCTACCTCTTCTTACATTTATGGGGACTATTTCTATGGAGGCAGAGTGGAAGTGTGCTACAATGGTACCTACCGTCCAGTCTGTGCCCAAAACTGGACTGACAGTGATGCCAGAGTTGTCTGTAACGACATTGGTTACGGTTCTTATAGTAAGTATTAGCATGTCCCTTTTGGACATTTCACAATCATCTATATCACAACAGGAGCTGAAGCTACTGGAGGAATGGTGTTTGGTCTATCAGATGAACTTCCTGTGCTTCAGAACTTGATGTGCAATGGAAGTGAGTACAGTCTGAGTTACTGTCCAGGCTATGATCTCAATAATGTAACTGGAGAGCATTGTCTGAGTGGAGACTACCAGGCAGGTGTTCGCTGCATTCAAAGTAAGAATATGACTCCAATTTCAATAAAGAATTTGATCGCCTTCTTTTGTATACAGTTTGTGATGATGGAGACGTTCGTCTTGGTAATGAGACATATGGAACTACATCTGATGGTTATAGCTTTTATGGTGGCAGAGTTGAGGTCTGTCAGGATGGAGTGTATGGTGCCATATGTGACATTGGCTGGAATAGAGAAGCAGCACAGGCTGTTTGTGACTATTTAGGATACTCTTATCGAGGTATTTTTAAAAATGTTAATTCTCACACTATTTCAACTCCATTATATTAACAGTTGGATATCCAACATTTGGATCATATTTTGGTTCCTACAATGGATCAATATTCTACCAAAATGCGACCTGCAATGGTGCATACAATTGCAGTGCAGCAAATGCAACTGATCCTGCTTGTAACTCAAGCAGAGTTGCTGGTGTTATGTGCGTAGAAGGTAAGAACCCACACATCACATCACTGTATTGATCACTGTCTTTTCTGTACAGAGTCCACACCAACTACACCATGTTATGAGGGAGAGATTCGTCTGGAGAATTCTACCTATTCTTACATTTATGGGGACTATTTCTATGGAGGCAGAGTGGAAGTGTGCTATAATGGTACCTACCGTCCAGTCTGTGGCCAGAACTGGACTGACAGTGATGCCAGAGTTGTCTGTAACGACATTGGTTACGGTTCTTATAGTAAGTATTAGCATGTCCCTTTTGGACATTTCACAATCATCCATATCACAAATAGGAGGTGAAGCTACTGGAGGAATGGTGTTTGGTCTATCAGATGAACTTCCTGTGCTTCAGAACTTGATGTGCAATGGAAGTGAGTACAGTCTGAGGTACTGTCCAGGCTATGATCTCAATAATGTAACTGGAGAGCATTGTCTGAGTGGAGACTACCAGGCAGGTGTTCGCTGCATTGAAGGTAAGAATATGACTCTAATTTTGATTAAAGAAATTATTCACTTTCTTTTGTATACAGTTTGTAATGATGAAGATTTTCGTCTTGGTAATGAGAGATATGGAAGTACATCTGATGGTTATAGCTTTTATGGTGGCAGAGTTGAAGTCTGTCAGGATGGAGTGTATGGTGCCATATGTGACATTGGATGGAATAGAGAAGCAGCACAGGCTGTTTGTGACCGTGTAGGATACTATGGAGGTATTTTTTAAAATGTTAATTCTCACACTATTTCAACTCCATTATATTAACAGTTGGATATCCAACATTTGGATCATATTTTGGCCCTTATAATGGACCAATAGTCTATCAAAATTTGACCTGCAATGACTCATACAGTTGCAGTGGAGTACCTGCTACTGATCCTGCTTGTAACTCAAGTAGAGTTGCTGGTGTCATGTGTGTAGATGGTAAGAAACAACACACATCTACCTCCAGACACTTGACACTGTTCTCTTCTCCATTTAGAGCCCCGCCCTTGCACAGATGGTGATGTAATATTTGCTAACAATACATACGGCACTTTTGATGGCTACTCATTCACTGGTGGACGGGTTGAGATATGTGTGAATGGTACATACAGACCAATATGTAACCGATACTGGGACGATGAGGATGCAAATGCCGTGTGTAACTACATGGGCTACAGATCTGGTTACCGTAAGCCAATGCAAGAGTAATCTCATCAGTGCTGTTATAAGAGAATGACTTCTTTTTAGGTGGGCAGGCAACTGCAAATGGAACATTTGGTTTGTCTGATCAAGAACCAATTGTTGTAAATGCGGCATGCAATGGAACGGAGTATGGTCTGGAACAATGCAATGGCTATAGTATTGGTGAAGCTGTGAGTGAGTATTGTCGAAGTGGACTGTACCAGGCTGGTGTACGCTGTTTGGAAGGTTTGTATATGCCTTTTCCATGATTTGGAATAAATGCCATGCAGAGCAGTTACTGTATGATAGCATGCAAGTTGCTAATGTTGATAGAATGGCAGTTTGACAGTATGCATGTGATAATATACACTTACACAGGATTATAGGCTCTTCTTCTTTCTGCAGTGGTAACCACTTGCCATAATGATGGCGATATCGAATTGTCTACTTTAACATACGAGGATGAGACCACTGACTTTGTATATTCATTTATAGCTCGAGTAGATTATTGTTATAATGGGACACTTAGAGGTATATGTGATGCTGGATGGAGTGAAGAAGATGCAGTAGTGGCATGTCGAAGAAATGGAGATAGACTCTGTAAGGCTTGGGAATCTTTCCATGTGGGGCATAGTATACATAGCACTGTGTGTGTTCTCCATTCCAGTAAGTGAAGCTCTTACTGGCCTTCCATACGGTCCGAGAATTCCAGTGATTGAGAATGTGACGTGCGATGGATCTGAATATTCACTCGATCAGTGCTTGACGTCACCCCCAGGCCCAGTCAGCCAGGAGTGTATTGATTCTCCCACACGAGCAGCTGGAGTCCGATGCTACCAAGGTTAGCAATTCATAAAATAACATGGTGGAGCCTCTCTAATCAGGAGCCTTCAATAGGAACACAATAGACATTTACCATCCCTGATGTGATGTTTGTGTACTTTTCATCCACGGGCATCTTACTAACATTTTGTTTTTTCTCAGTTTGCTACGACGGAAGTGTAAGACTCGCTGGAGGGGAACATGGTGCAATCGGACGTGTGGAAGTGTGCAACAATAACACATGGGGCAGTGTCTGTGATCTGGGTTGGGATGATAGAGATGCAGTAGCAGCCTGCATGAGTGCTCAATTCTATTGGGGTAATTGGTGCTACTAACATCTTCATCTGTGTTATAAAGTGCAAGGGTTTGATATATGGACACTTACTATGACATAATTCCTTCTTCAGGTGGAGAAGCCATTCCCAACACTGGGTTTGGCACTAATAGTGGTCCAATCCTTGCATCTAACATTTCTTGCAATGGGAGTGAGTATGATCTCTATGAGTGCTATAATACGACCGAAATTCCTAGCATTTGTACTCACGAACGTGATGCTGCTGTCTCCTGCCAAGCTGGATTCAGTAAGTCCTTATGCAATCCGAAAACAATTAACTTATTTTTCTCTGTTCATTTCTCTAGTTGACATGCTCATAGCTATCGATCCTGGTACAGAATTAGTTGAAGGAAACAACGTCACATTCTGGTGTAATGCACAGGCTTACTCGGTAGCTAATCTCACCTCCTATTCATGGCGAAATTCTCAAGGAGATATAGTATCAGATGGAGCGAGAATCAACGTCACTCTTCACAATGCATCTTACAGTGACTATTATGGTGATTTCATCTTCAATAGTTCTCTGACTATCTTTCCTCTACTACCATCTGATGGAGATCAGTACACTTGTGAACTGACGCTGGCACTGCCACGAGTAGGGGTTAACATCTCTAATACAACTGTGGAAGACATCCGTGTTGCAGGTAGAACAAAGTCCAAGTGGCCTAGATGTATTATGAAATGCAATTTTATTTCTCTCTCAATCTAGTGTTGCCACTGACTGTAGTTATAGGCTACTCGACTCCTCTTGTTGGTTCTCCCTTTACTGCAAACTGTACAGTAGGGTTCTCTCCAGGTGTACCGCGAGAAGCTATTGTAGTGGAGTTTCTGGGGCTCAACGGATCCCCACAGTTTGACAGAAACACCACCACCCAAATCAATGAAACTCATATTGTAGTAGAGTCTGAAGTCCTCTCAGTTCCGTTTGATGACAGACTAGAGTATGTGTGTAGAGCTAGAGTTGATGGGCGATATGTATACACCAGGCAAGATTCCATTGCAAGTATTACCCTCATACCAAGACGTGAGTTATGCCAGTATTGAAACTGAGGGAAACCAATAAGTTAAAACAACAATGCTGTTTTGCTCATATTTCAGCACCTTTGCAACAGGAGCCTGTAAACCACACACAGTTTCTAAGTGTCATTAGTACATAGATGGCACACACTCAAGTACATTGAAGCCATATATGTACTAATGACACTTAGAAACGGTGTGTGCTTTACAGGCTACTGTTGCAAAGGTGCTGAAATATGCTGTATATTAATTTTGTAAACTTGTGCATATTTTTTCAGTTGGACCAACACTAATTGAGGGACCATCAGATCAGATTCTTATCATCAACAGTACCACAGCACGCTATGGAGGTGGCTTAGTCACATTCAGATGTATTGTAGACTCCCAACCACAGGCTGATATCACATGGAGCTATGCTGATGGTAACATTAGTGATCCTAGGATATCTGTATCCACCAGTGATGAAGGTCAAGGGAGACAGAGATCGATCCTCACATTTATGTACGTGAAGCTGAGTGACCAAGGACGTTTTACATGCAATGTTGAATCTCCATATGGAAATATTACATCCACTGCTACCTTATCTGTGTTTGGTAAGTTAGGCAGCAGTTACCTGTGATACAGACAATCCTTTATGTCCCCCCCCTCACCTCCCCTCCCCTCCCTCCCTCCCTCCCTCCCCCTCTCTTTCTCTATAGTAATACCTGATGAAGTTAGCGTGGAAACAACATCAGGTACTAACTTGACTGAAGGTGAAACGCTAGCTCTAAACTGTAGAAGCAACGGAAGCTCACCAGCCCCAACTCAAGTCCAGTGGTTGAGAAATGGAATCCCTTTACTGGACTCTTCTCCTAGGATCACCATCAACACTCCACCCCCAAGCACAGACTACGACAGACTGTACTCTCAAACTAGCAATTTAACAATCACTGACACACACCCAGATGAGGACTATGGCCAATACACATGCAAAGTTTTCTTTGACATTCCAGATGTCCCTAGCATCAGTGGAAGTGTTTCAATTTCTGTTCAAGGTACACATACTACTTTCAGTGACTCTAATATAGTGCATTTAAATGTGTATCTCAAATTGTGACAGTTCGTAATGAGTGCATATCCCAGATGGACCCTTCCATGACTCCATGTGTCAATGGATCCTGTATAGATGGATTCAACACCTACATCTGTCAATGTTACGATGGCTACACTGGTAGAAATTGCGATCAAGAAGGTATCTATTTATAAATGTGCACGTGTGTACTATAGGGTACCAGTGTTATTATGCAACAGTATAGAAATAGAGGGGCCAATATCATTGGGGTAAATTAGTTCAATGTCAGCTTGATTAGACTATATATTATAACATACATGTATAAATGACCCTATATGTATGTACATACTACATACGCTGCAAAAACATGATGGTTTTAAATGTTGTTAACTCAGTTGCATGTGTAGTCACTCATTCATGTAAAAGACAATTTAATGGCTGTTGAACAAAGATATAGTTATCTCATGAAGTTGCATGTTTTGTCAGTCGGACAGAATACTGTCTACAATAGCTGACGTTGAACTTGGAATGTAGCAACAGCACATGTAATCATTCAACCTGTAAATTACCATCACCATAATTTACTGTCTATAATTGGGCCTCACATTGAGTCATATTACATAATATATACACTCTATGGATCTAAGACTATGGTATGTCCCTTGTTGGCTCTCCTCTCAACATTTGTTCAACTGCCATTAAATTGTCACTTACATAAATGAGTGACTACTTATGCAACTGAGTTAGAACATTTTCTGTTAAAATAACCGTCATGTTTTTCAGTGCATGCCATGAACATACAAGTACTGATTGCAAATGTCTTGGGCAAACTTATTAACCCTCAGAGCGCATGCGCAGCGAGGTTTACGGTACTTGGTCGTGTGTGTGTGTGTGTGTGTGTGTGTGTGTGTGTGTGTGTGTGTGTGTGTGTGTGTGTGTGTGTGTGTGTGTGTGTGTGTGTGTGTGTGTGTGTGTGTGTGTGTGTGTGTGTGTGTCTGTCTGTCTGTCTGTTAAGTCACATCTCACTTCTAGAGCGTCTGTTCGACCTGAAAATACTGTCGTGTACATGAGGGAGTACAAGCACAGGTACTGCTCCGGTCAAAGCTATAGCGCTTCCAGCAGTGTACAGAGCCAACCTTGAGTTTCAATCGCACGTGCCTTTCCAGCATTCGCGCACGCATGGACGCCAAGGGTTCTGCACTTTAGTGCATTCATTTTAAAGGAAGCTGGTGCAGGCTTCCTGCTCCTACACCCCTGTGCATGTTAAAGGCATATGTACGACTGTGACTCAATATCATACACATGTTATTATTTTTGTGCAGTTATCACAAGGGTAGCCCCCACAATAGTTACCCCGCCATCAGACACTGTCGGGAGAATTGGAGATGCCATCAACCTCACCTGTGCAGTGACTGGAGTTCCCACTCCTTCAATCTCGTGGTTTAGAAGTGAAAGGATAGTCGAAGGAGCTGTTTTTCAATTTCTGTACATCCCGTCAGTTAGACTTGAAGACAGAGGCGTTTACTACTGCAGAGCTGAAAACTCTGAAGGAACAGCAGTGTCTTCTGAAGCAGTGCTCTTCCTAGATGGTAAGACATCTTTTTAATATTCCTTTCAAGTTGATTATAGTTTGACTTTATTATTTCAGGAATTCAGCAATTCCTTGCAGTGCTATCATTTCCATCCCGTCGTAAACGACAGGGAACAGACATTGACAATGTAAGACATTGTTGGTAGTGTCATGTGTGTTGGTGAATGAATTGTCAAATACCACAATGCTGCACTTTGGCAACAGATTGCTGCTGAACTGGTTGGACAGATGGTTGGAGATGGAGTCACCATTTACTCGGCTAGTGTGAGGTAATTAACTATAATTACGAGTGGAGCGAGCCCTCCTAGTGAACTCAACGGGTGATTTTTCTATATGTAACTGACCGGCACTGTACATACTGTAATGTTATACATGCTTCTAATTTTGCATGCGCACTCTCCGCTCGCCAACAATGCATAGCATTCAACTAGTATATATGCTATAGCTGTAATGTGATTCTTTATACAGTGATGGTGATTCACTGCTAATTACTCTGGCTGCCGAGAATGAGTTTCCATCAGATGTAGGAACTGCCTTGGGTGACCAGATCACAGCCACTGCCGAAGCATCAGGGATTAACGTCACTGTACAAGTCACCCGATTTGGTGAGCATATACATATTGAGAAGATGTACAAGACTGGCTGTTTAGTATCAAAAGAGCTTTATTGGAGATTTCCTCTTCTCTGTGCTAGATGGATGTCCAATGGAACAAGGTCCATCATACGTCATCTCTTTCCCGGATTTCCGTATCACTTGGCCAGAATCAGAGATTGGACAGGTGGTCACCGAAAGCTGTGGGTGCGGAGATTTGGATATAACGGATATCAATTATCGGGCTACACGGACATGTGGTGGGAACTACAGCAGTGGAGCAACATGGGGGCCACAAGATGTGTCCAACTGTACCTTTTCTGATGCTACACTGCAGCTATGCCAAACCACTGAAGTGAGTAAAGCACACATATCTGTGTCTGCTCAAACACAGTGGGTGAACTATAGAGTAAAGTATGGGGGCATAGTGGTCTCAGTTATGATAGCTGTGGGCATTGTTTTCTCAGTTACCCATTGATGAGCAAGCCAGCAATGTGGTGGATATTATATCCGACCCTGACGAAGTAGGCGTAGATACTTTCAGTGTTGCAGTGGAAATTGTTGTCAATCTGTTCACCGATGCTCTCAACACAGCTGAGGTTAGTCCACCTACATACAGTACACCACACTGCAGCTCCTGTAAAATGCTATATCTCACTTAGATTTTAGATGATGTGCTGATGAGTGTGGATAACCTGCTGGATGTCGATGATGAGACAAGTAAGGAGAGTCAAGGGGAGAACCAAGCAGGCACCAGGTAAGTGACTACCTGTATCATCACCTGGATATAATGACCCTCAATCAGGATACCCTGAAAGGAACCATCAATAAACAGGACAGCTTTCACTAAAAATACCATGTTTTTACGAGGCACCTCAATAATCAGGACACATCACCAACCAGGACACCAACCAGGACACCAGGATAATCAGGACACCCTCTCCTTGGCCAAATGTCCTGATTTATAAGGCTTCCAGTGAATATGCAAGACTCAAATTATACTTCACCATTCAACAGACTTCTCACTGCCATTGAGGATTTTGCTGGTAGTGTGGAGATACCTCCTGGACAACAGAATCGCACCTTTTCACAGAACAGATTTGCCTTTTCTGCAGAGGAAGCAGACTCTAATAACTTCAATGGAATTACATTCAGCACTAATATTCGAGATGATTTTGACAGCGGTACAGTAGGGACAACTCCTGGAAACAGTGTACCGGATGATTCAGTTGCTTCAGTAGTACTCCCTCCATCAATCTTAGATGGCAGGAGTGGACTTCAGAGATTTAGTTTCGTAATATTTTCAGGTGACACTCTCTTTCAGCCACTAACAGAATTGAGTGAAGATTACGAAGTCGGAAGCGTAATTATCTCGGCCACACTTCATGGCTTTAATGTTACACAGCTGTCTGATCCTGTTGTCATCACATTTGAGAAAGCAGTGGTAGGCTCAACATACTTAAGAATATATTGTATGTGATTGAATACATCTGTTTTTTTTATATTTCCAGTCCAATGCAGCTTCTTTGTGTGTCTTCTGGGACACAACCCTGAATGGTGAGCAATTTGACTATTACCTTTAAGCTCTGTGTGTGTGTGTGTGTGTGTGTGTGTGTGTGTGTGTGTGTGTGTGTGTGTGTGTGCGTGTGTGTGCACGTGCGTGCATGTGTGCGCTTGTGTGCGTACATGCATGCGTGTGTGTGTGTGTGTGTGTGTGTGTGTGTGTGTGTGTGTGTGTGTGTGTGTGTGTTCCCACAGTGTTATAAAATATTGTGTGCCCATGCAGGAGGGTATGGAGGATATTCAAGTTTGGGATGTGTAACTGAGGACAATGAAAGGATGGTCACATGTTCCTGTAACCACCTTACTAGCTTCACTATTCTCTCAGTTAGTACAATGGCTGTAATTGTATGTTGCCCCAAAATAAATCATGTAGTTGGGAAGATGTATCCATATTAGAGAGGTGTCGTCATTTCAGAGGGTGGTATGTACAGGCTTCAATGTGGGACCTGAAGATGTGTCCCATTAGAGAGGTGTCCTCATTTCAGAGGGTAGGCTTCAATGGAGTTGGGACCTGAAGATGTGTCCCTATTAGAGAGGTGTCCTCATTTCAGAGGGTGGTATGTACAGGCTTCAATGGAGTTGGGACCTGAAGATGTGTCCCTATTAGAGAGGTGTCCTCATTTCAGAGGGTGGTGTGTGTACAGATGTGCATCATAACAGCCGATATCCAACTACTCTTGATCAAATCACCACCATCTTACCCACAGAACACTACCATGGAACCTACTCCAGAACCTACTCCAGAACCTACTCCAGAACCTACTCCAGAACCTACTATAAGATCTACCACAGAAGATTCAGAGCAAGATGATTCAGAACACAATGCAGTGGTGTATGTACTGCTCAGTGTCTCAATAATCCTACTGGTGATCACCATTGCCCTCCATCTTGGCATAAGGTGGGGTGTGGAATGTAGTCACACTAACTGAAATTCTGTGGAACCATCTAATCAGGACCCCCCTAATCGAGGACACCTTAACATTTGTGGCTAAGAAATATGTATATTATAACTCCAACAATTAGCTAACAACTTTACCAACAGCTTCATTTCTTTCTTACAATGTAGAGTGCTACGTGAGACGCAGGAAAGCAAGATATTAGTCAATTTTGCAGGGTCTCTCATTCCTCTGTACTTCGTGACCATGCTAGGTTACGGTGACATGCCCGAGGGGGCGTGTCGTCTGTGGGCTTTCCTGATGGTCTACTTCTTCATTGTCGCTCTCTTCTGGGGGTTCTTGGAGGCACTGCTTGTGATGCTGAAGCTGAAAATATCGAATTTTGGAGACGGATTCTTAACGAGAAATTATGTCTGGATAGCCATGCCACTTGCATGGGGTATGCATAATCTATAAAAATGTTGAAAGAGCATCTGATAACGTCTGTGCCCCTACAGCGATTCCAGTGATTCCTGCTCTTGTTTCACTTGGTGGACTGGACTACTATGGAGAGGAAAGAGTGTAAGTTATTATAGGCAGGGGTGCCTGTGTTCTAATTTAGCAAAACTTGTGAAATTTCAATTCTCTCTTTTACAGGTGTCAAGCCTACAACTGGCCATTCTATGCATTCCTCGTAGCACCTCTGGTGCTGTTCTACGCATTCGATTGGGTATTCTACATTGCCACACTAGTTATGATAACGCGAAAGCCAACGATTTCCGAAGCTGCAAAGGATTCTTACAACTCGTCCTTCAATCATGTATTCATGGCCATGTTGCTCTCTCTTCTCTTCGGTATTGGATGGGCATTTGGGTTCCTATCGGCCAGAGATGTTGACCGTGATGCTTACCTTACTGGTCAGTACCTCTTCAGTTTTCTAATCCTCACACACGCGATACTCCAGCTGATTCTCTATCTTCTACGTACCAGTGCTTCTCGGGAAGAATTGAGTCACTTCTGGTATGTGGCTACCTGCCGGGCACAGGAATACGCCCCCAACTCTCAGACAGGCCAAAGATCCGACAAATACATTGCTAACAAGGGCACTGAAACTATTGATCTGGACGAGTCAGTTCCAAAGAAAGCTGGTGACACTCCAGGAAGTCAGGCTGTAGTAACCACACCCCTCAATGGCCAGTCCTCCACACAAAGCCCCTCTGGTGCTGCAAACCAACTTGCCGACGACGAAGACGCCGTAACCAGCTACACTAACAAGGAAGCTATGGAGACATCGGATAACAAATGAATGTCGGAATAGCACGACTTTAGTGAAAATTGAGACATTGACAAAAACACCTTAGAAGTTATTTCCTATAACCTTTACATACACGCTGTATTTTGTATTGCATTTACTAAGATTACTCCCACTGTGGTTATATACGCAGTGATCCCAATTTTGATTTTTAGTTGTGGTTTTTCTACTGAACTATGAATATTGTATATGAAGTAAACGTGATGGGAGATTGATATAATTATTTCAACAGTACTGAACGAAACTATGCAATTTTGAGTCTTGGTACTTGTATGATAGGTCTACCCATTGAGGCCTCCAGAGACTCATACTCACATACTATGGAATTCAGTGACTCAAGACTCTGTGCAAACTGGTCCAATTCCATACCATCCACCTGGGTGTAGTGATGCAAGTGAGCCTGTACAAAGAACGGGAATGGGGATTCTAATTTCTCAGGTCTGGGAATGAGGTCAATCAGAATCAGATACATCAACAAAAATCTCCCTATTGATATGAGTACATACCCTTCTTCTGTAGAGCTTGTTGAAGCGTTCTCTAGTTTCTGACAAAGTATGTCTAAAACATGTGTTGTTGGCTAGACTTAGCAGTGAGTAGGGCTGACAAGAAATTTGAAAAAATAAGTCAAAATTATTTGGATTTCATTGTCTAACCTGTCCAATAGGTGGAATGGAACAGAGACCAGTTTTCCAGCCATGTTGGTTCCAGTGTATGAAATTTAGTGAAGGTTGTAGTCTAGAAAAAGTATATTAAATTTTGTCAAATGCGAAACAATTTCAAATTCCTACTTACCTCTCTATGTTCAGTCTGATGTCGGACATGTTCACCTTCCCTCTCACCATCAAGGCACAAGCCAAGTAACTACATGTATAAGTGAGAGGAAACACACCACTAGAGATGATATATATATTGCTGTGTAGGTGATGCCTGTCTGTATGGGGGAGGGGGAGGGGGGCGAGAGGGGCCAATATTTTAGGAGGGGGGAGCCTGGCCCACCCAAAAATTGGTCACGCTCCCTTGGAGTGATTAATACCATCTAGATCTGAGGGTCTGTGGTTCTCTTACACAGAGGAGGCAGTGTTGTCACTTACAGACTGTGCTTAGGATCAGCTTTGATCAACTGAAAATCTCTCGAGAAAGCATCAGAGAATGCCTGGTTTATTCTGCAGGGATTACTACATTATTGACTGTGTCATGTAGTCAGAGATAGTGAGGTGTGTGTGTGTGTGTGTGTGTGTGTGTGTGTGTGTGTGTGTGTGTGTGTGTGTGTGTGTGTGTGTGTGTGTGTGTGTGTGTGTGTGTGTGTGTGTGTGTGTGTGTGTGTGTTACCTGCGAGGTGGGAGACTGAGATCAGGGGAGGTGTAGAGAGGAGAGATGGAGGATACAAGGTAGTGGAGTCTTGGGAATGGAACCAGGTTCATTGTGATTTCATTGAGATCCACATTTAACGATCCCTCAAATCTAGATGGACTAGAGAGAGAGAGAGAGAGGGGGGGGGGGGGGGAGGGAGGGGGGGGGGGAGGGAGGGAGGGAGGGAGGGAGGGAGAGTGTGTGTGTGCAAATCTTAACAAGAACAGTTGAAAATAACCTGGTAAGGTTGAGGAGGAGATTTGCAACAATGTTGTTCATTGTATCAAAAGGTCTTTCCCTTGAACCTGCTACCCCTCCATCCCCTGTAGTGACTGTACTATTGCGTTTAGCACCACCTCCAACACGGCTCTGGCATGCCTTAAACACCTTTTGTGTGATGTCGATCAATGACTGCAGAGAGAACGAACAAGTCATTTCTAGCATACATCTTGTTCTCTGACCTGGTTATCAATAGGGAGAACACAGTCTGCCTTCTCTGTTAATTCACGTAGAGCTAAAACACTACAAAGTATACATCATTTCAAATTGTGAACTTTGGAATAAGAATGACTGTATACCAGTTGTAAGGTGAAGTGATGACATCATCATCAGCAGAAGGAAACACGGCTACCACAAATCTGAACAGCAATCACATCTGATAGGACTCTATGTTTCCATGTACATGTAGATGTATGATGACAATACCTGTACACTGTGGGAAATTCGTCCTTTAGAATTTCAAGTATTTTGGTTCCAATTCCAGAGCCAGTTCCTATACCGTAACAAGTTGACTTCCACACACAACGTCACATGATAGTCACATGACCAGGCTACGGCCTTACCTCCACCCATTGAGTGCAATATGAAGAAAGACTGGAGGCAGTCACATAGTTCTGCCGACTTCCTCAAAGTGTCCAGAAGGTCTTCGTAATATTGACTGCCATACATTTTATTACCAACAGCCCTGGATTAGAACACATAGCACAAGCATATATCAGCAAAGAGGCATCGGATAGAGGTATTCTCTCCCTCTCTCCCCCCTCTCTTGCAACATTATAAATAAAGACATGTGTCTCTCTGAGGAAACTAGACTTTTCCCTAATGAGTTCTATGATTGTGTATCGATGTATGATGGACGGTCTAGTCCCCACCCACCAGCAGAAGGCATCAAATTGAGGTATTCTCTCCCTCTCTCCCCCCTCTCTTGCAACATTTTAAATAAAGACATGTGTCTCTCTGAGGAAACTAGACTTTCCCCTAATGAGTTCTATGGTTGTGTATCAATGTGTGATGGACGGTCTAGTCCCCACCCACCAGTTGTTCCCTGATCCGGAGACGTCGGTCAGGAGCTGTTGATTATCAAACACTTCCCCTAGGGGCCCACTCAAAAGTTCACTCACGACTCCTTCCTCCATATCAACAAGAACAGCCTGTGAATGAAGAAACCATCAAGGTATTATGTTATACTCACCAGCCCTCCTTACCCTAGCCTTTAGGGTTCGTATCTTCCCCTTGCCTTCACCCAGAGGAATATCTCTGGTATCGCCACGCCTGGAAAAAAACAATCACTGAGACACATGTACTAGTAGTCTCGCCTGGGGAGGGGGGTGGGGCTAGGGCTAGGGCCGGGGGGGTGGAGAGTCTGGCCCCCAAGAGAGTCTGGCCAGCAAGACTAATATTTTAAAGTGCATATATAGTGGTATAGGTAGTTACATCATCTTGAATTAGAAATCTGTCATGTAGAGTAAGCCTAGGCTGGGGTGCTGGGACTAAAAGTACACCTACCTTGTCTCTGTGTTTCTGAAGAAGTTACTGAGTGGTTCATCATACAGCCCCAGCTGTGATTATCGGTGACAATGTGTGCAAGTGAAATTCTGCTGGATTGATGGGTACCTTATTGTATTGTGCATGCTCCCGGAGAGCTAGGTCCCAGAACCTACACCCAATCTGTGTGTGTGTGTGTGTGTGTGTGTGTGTGTGTTGTGTCACTACTGCAAATGTCACATACGTGGGTTATACCTGATTGCCACACTGTCCAACTGTATGAATAGAGTTTAAAAGCCTGCAATATCAAGTATATACCAATGCTCTGACCTTGCACGACAATGGACTGCGTCATGTTCCTAACACGTTATACGCATGCGCACCAAAATTTATCCTATTGCATCATCAAAATACTTGCTCGCGTACATTTGTGTATACGAGTACGAGTCGAGCGAGTCTTGCGAGAACTGCCAATTGAAGAAGAGTATACCTACAAACACTGAAATGAGTAGTGGTGCTCTACTACGATTGGGACACGTCGTCAGGGCGACCAGTCAGAGGTAGGCATAAAAATATACTCAGGGTCGCCCTATAAATTTGTAGATCTATGCCCGAGGTCTTCCACGGTTAGCGGATGCACTTATACCTCTTTACATTTACAGTGGACGTGGATTGCGGACACTGGCTCGGGCTCGTGTACTCTCTCAGCCTGTGCAAACATGGAGGACTTACTCTACAGAGTCTACAGTGAGTATGTTTACACAAGTCAACGTGTGTATATATAGTAGCTGAGTATCGGCCTTTACTTGCATCTGACATCTCTCTGAAATGTAGACACTGAAAACACATATTGTAGTGTCTAAGTGTATACATGGAGAATACAAGTGTAGTAGATGTTACTGAAGTGTGTGTTTTGATGTGTGTTATGAGTGTACTTCTCTTCACCTCCCTCCCACCTCCCTCTCTCCACCTCCTCCCTCTCTCCATCTCCCTCCCACCTCCCTCCCACCTCCCTCTCTCCATCTCCC